>CAUJNA010000469.1:386064-438564 GCA_963377175.1 Effrenium voratum
TCGTCTTTCCACCGTCCGGCACGCACAGAAGATTTGCGTGCTGGACAAGGGCAAGCTGGTGGAGGAAGGCACTCATGAGGACGCTCAGATCAAGGGTCCATGGGAGCCCCCCCCTGCCCCATACAGGGCCCTTGTGCTCAAGCGAGCTTCTTTGACTTTATGTAATCCTTCAGATGGCTGTCCTTGCATGGGCCTTTCAGAATTCCAAGATAATTCCAGGTAGTGATTCTTCGCTCAACCTGTTATGAAGCATTACCTGCTTTTGCGGGTCGTTTCCACACATGAAACCTCACCATGTGGGCGATGCCACCATGCCAGTCCCACATTGCAAGGAGCTGATGCAGAAGAAGGGCGCCTATGAGAAATTGTTGAGGTTGCAGCTGTCCGCCAATAAGCTTGAGAAGCTTGAGGCTGGAAAGGCTCCAAGGGCAAGTTGGCTGGGGTAGACTTAGGATACATGTTACATTTTACCGGTGACTCAAAGTGAAGCAAACAAGAAGATATACGTTCTATAACTTCCCCACTCTAATCATGTTGGGTTGGCTGTGTTTGGCTTGGGTTTTTCTGGTTGGTGTGTCCTCGCTACCCCATCGAGCAAAGCTGGATGATGGCACTTTGCTGTTGAGTGTTTACCACTCACTGCACATGCCATGCAGGTGTTACTTTTACACAACTTTGGTCTTAAACAACATGTCCTTTTGACATGAACCCTGGCCGCAGAAGATGAAGCCAGACGTCACATGAATTGGAATTGCGCTAAAGAAGCCAGGGCTTTGGTGCCATAGAGGTTCGATCCGTGCCACTAACGGGCGAAGACCAGCGTGCACTTCAGCTAGCACGTTCTTTCTTTCTGTCTTTCTTTCTAGACAAAGTAGTGGCTTTTCTTTTGGATAAGACTAAGTCTCACCGCACCAATCCCCACTTTGATTGTCGCTGTTACCTTCAGCCCCGCTTGAAAAAGTGCCTCCTCCCTCATGTCAGACCACCCCTACGATAGACTCTCTCAGCTCGGAGGCTGCTCCAGCGCTGAAAGCGGTGGAGGAAGTGAAGGCAGCCCCTGAAAGCCAGGCGCGGATGGAAGACGCAAGCCGTGAATTGGGCGCGCTTTGCGCTTTGTGCCCAAGAGAATCCCCTCCCCCCCCCCGAGCCACAAACCCCAGGGGAAGATCGAAGGGCTATGTTGCTGCGGCCTGTGAGGAAGAATTTGCTTTTGACAGCTCCTGATTGGCAGGAAATGGCAGTGCACAAAACTGCAGTCGCAACATGTGACAAGCAAGGTAGCGAAGCAACCCATGCTGCTGCTGCTGCTGCTGCTGCTGCCGCCGCCGCTGCTGCTGCTGTTCGTTGTTCACACTGGCTGGCTGCACTAGGTTTCTTGAGGTTTTCTAGAAAGAAGGATCCCTGGAAAGAATGGAAATGGAAGGTACCCCTAGAGGGCTTGCCCCTTCGTCCTCCATCAAGGCCTTCAGCAAAGGAACCGGAAACCGCCAGGTGTATGAGGGTGGCGCCGGCTTCCTGCTGGAAGCCAAGGCCGGGGTGACGAACGCGGGGCGATGGGTCACCCATCGGTTCCCCCACTAAAATCGACTACAGAAAAAAGGGTTCCCTTATTCTAACCTCTCTACTGGAGGACCTAGTTAAATGACACTTGGCATAGGCTCACTGAATGCGGACCGGGCCCAAAGAAGGGACCCCTCAGAAACGGCACTCAAAGAGGGAACCCGCTTCACCCCTGAACCGTGGCAAGGCCTTGGATTCAACAGGGGCCAGGTTCAACCATGGTCAAATGGCCACGTGTGACCATGCGTTGAAGGATGCAAAAGGAACCGGTGCTTCTGTTGAATCACGCCATGTTTTTTTGGATTTCGTGGCTTTGGAGTATCGTTGTTTACAGACGGAGCGAGTAAAGTGAGTGAGCGACCGGTGGCTCCACTGATCACTGGACAAAAACAAGAACGGTTCCGCCTTTGCGCCGGTGTTTCCTTTGCGGGAATCACCATCTTTCTTGGGGTCTGGACTTCTTGGCGTTGTGCCCTTGAATTCCTTGCTGGGGGTCTGTTGGACCGCAAGGCCCAGGAGGCCGAGGTCACGGAAGTGGACGGAGCAGAGCCAGGACCGCTGGGATTTGAGCAGCGAGGTTGTCCATCTAGGTGCCCTTTTGTACCCCTTTTTTGATTGGGAGGGTTCCCCTGCTAAAATAGACTGCAGAAAAAGTGGAGAACCCAGCCATACTTGCCTAACACCAAGATGGTTTTCTGGCTTGTTGGCTTGCTGAAAACCAAGATGGTGTTCAACATCTTTTCTTTGCAACTCAGAATGGGTTTGCTTTTGGTGACGTTTGGTGGGAGAAGACTTCTGGGGTAGACTTAGAATACATGTTACATTTTACCGGTGACTCAAAGTGAAGCAAACAAGAAGATATACGTTCTATAACTTCCCCACTCTAATTATGTTGGGTTGGCTGTGTTTGGCTTGGGTTTGTTTGGTTGGTGCGTCCTCGCTGCCCCACCGCTACCCCATCGAGTGAGTTTGCCTTTGGTGACGTTTGGTGGAAGACTTGAAGACAGGGAATTCCCATGATCTTCTCATTATGTGGCCAAAAGGAATCCACCCTTTGCAGCAAAGGGCATCGTCGCATTCCAATAAGGGAATTAGTAGGGAATTGGTTTGTAAAAAAGAAACTAAACAACTAAACAGAATATAAAAAAATAAAATAAACAAATATGACAACTGACGTTTGGTGGAGGAAGACTCGAAGACAGGGAGTGTTTTGAGCTCGTTTTGCGGCGTCGACTTGGGCGGAGCTTTTAGGAGACAAGGCCGGGCTGGCGCAGCTCGCTGCGGCCTATGACTTCGAGAAGGATCTGGGCAAGGCATATGCGGTGAGCCTTGACTGCTAGATCTGGCTTTAGCTGGTTCAAATCAATAAAATAAAATAACACAAAAGCCCAGAAAAAGTGAAAGGTCTAGAGATTTTTTGGAAATCAATAAAGTAAAATAAACCAAAAGCCCAGAAAAAGTGAAAGGTCTAGAGATTTTTTGGAAATCAATAAAGTAAAATAAACCAAAAGCCCAGAAAAAGTGAAAGGTCTAGAGATGTTTTTTTGGATTTTATGGGGGGTTTCCACTAAACCCACAAAACGTGAAGCTTTTTGCGGAGGGGTCTCGCCAGCAACCAAGGCGGCAAGTCTGGAATTTGACGAAGCAAGACTACAAGTACTACATTATCGGCGTTGGCTTTACCGTCTTGGGCCTGCAACTCAGTAGTTTGAATGGACTCGAAGATGGTCAAAGACTGACTGACGAATCGAGCGCTGATTGGCGACTCTACCATGAATAGATACGCCCGCCTTTGTAGATCATCACCGTCTCTTGGATAGACTCCTTTAATATCAGCCTTCGATTCGGGCACAGGCGGTGGGGCGTGTCCATCTGCTTCTGTGAGCGTTGCGTTTGAGCCTGTGACAAGTGACAGCCTCTTTGAGGTTCCATGGTGATGCCGTACTTCAGCGTTCAGTTTGCGCGGACTGTGAACATATTCAATCAGCCACCTGCAGTGCTGGACAAAAGCACGCACCACTGGTGCGCAGCTCAGTTTTGCTTGTTGCTTTTGAGGCCGCCGCATTTGCATCCGTATCGTAGCGCAGCTGAAGGTACGCCGCCTACAACGAGCCGGTCATTGCCACCAACGTGTCGAGCCTATGCATGCTGATGCAGGCATTGAGCATTTTCTGGCTGCTGCCGCTTGGCAGGTGAATCATCGATAAGCTTCAATTTGCTTTGGCCAGACCTTGCCATTTAGATTGACCACAAGAAGTCAGACTGCAGAGTTACACCCCGGCGGCTGAAAAAAGAACAACAATCAAACAAACAACTTGGCGCCATGTGCCAGAACGCCCCGTGGGTGCGGCGCCGCGGCGGTTTTTCAGCTTGAAGCTGCTGCGAGCGAGCGAGGCAGTCCATCGGCGCCGCCTGGGCCTTCGGAAAGGCCGGAGAGCTGCTGACGGTGAGGGTCCGCGAGGCGCTCTTCGACGCCTTGATGCGCCAGGATGAAGCCCCGTGCGAAGCGTAGCGAGCGGGGTGCGGGCAGAAGCGGCTGCTGGGGATTTCTTGTTCGAGGTTTGGCTCAAGGGGTCCGTTTTACCAGGGGGGTGGAACCACGTCATTTCGGGGGGGTTGCCGGTTACCAAGGGGGGTCGCCACTTAAAGGCATACCCGCGGGGAATCCCAAAGCCGCGGCAGAAGCAATGAGCCTGGGAGGAGATCACGTGGCACGACAAGCAGGGCACCGCCCAGGTCTTGTGGAGGTTGGGGTCCGACATCCCTCAGTTGAAGAACCTGGTGGGAGCACCCGTGGCTGCAGCAAGCTGAAGGGCCGAACGAGCAAAATAAGAGAAAGAAAAAGAGAAAATAACAAGAAAGAACAGAAAGGAGAGAGATAATCTGGGGTTGCCGTGCAACCGACTGAGGCCAAATGCTGCAATGTACTGTAGACGTGCTGAAAATCCCTAGGCGCAACGAGCCAAGCCTCAACCGCACCATGTTACACCTGCGGAAATGCAAGAATGGGGCCGCAAGCATCCTCAAAATTTTTACACCTGACGCACAGAGCCCTGAGTAATTGCAACCTTTGGGGCCTAGGAGAGATGTGAAGAGCTGCAAGGCTGGGAGGTGCAAAGTCAAGGCTGGGAGGTGCAAAGTCTAGCTATGATTTGCACTCCGATGTTTTTTCTCCCAATGATGCTTGGGCAATTGCGTTATCCTCGGACATGCGCATCATCTTGATTGACACTTTGACACAAAGTTGTTTTGAATAGGTAGCTAGCAAAGGTACTGGTTTACATGTTGGGCACGGCTAAAGCGGCGAGGGATAGTGTGGCTTTCATCTAAGCAATCAAAGCACTAAGCGTTACTGAACGGTCTGCCTAAGGCAAATATTGCCTCATTCGCGAATTTCTTCTTTACCGTGTTCATCGGTATTGGCGTCGCCATGTACTTCAACTGGCGATTCAGCTTGTGCATCCTGATTACCATCCCTTTGCTGGGTATCAGCTCCATTGGCGTGGCCATGAACATGAGGAGGATAGACGGCGACTACTCCAGCGGCATTGTGTCAGAGGCCGTGAACAGCGTGAAAACGGTGACGGCCTTTGGGCTCCAAAATCGGCTCTTGGATAGGTACCAAACCAAACTGGAGTCGCACATGAAAGATGAGCAGTCCATCCGCAAGATCAGCGCCTTGGGCACAGGGGTGGCCTCAGCCTCCGTGTTTATGATCATGGCATTGGCCGCTGCTTGGCCGATAGAAGACTGGACTGCGATCTAATCTTAAATCTTGTCGGCTTGTGGCGCCTGGCCCATTGGCGCCTGGCCCTGTTGGGCCAAAGCCGACTTTGGGTGCAGGTTTGTTTGTTTGTTTGTTTGTTTGTTTGTTTGTTTGTTTGTTTGTTTGTTTGTTTTGTGTGAGTGTGTGTTTGTTTTTGTTTCCTCTTGTGTGTCCCTTTGAGCAGCCCAGGTTTGGGGCATCAACGTGTTCATCTCCCGCGGGCTCATGCAGGTGGACATCGCTACGATCATCATCATGAGACTTTCCGGAGTGATGTTTGCATTGCCCGGTTCATTGGGTCGCGAGTCTTGTGGTTGAGCTCGCCTGAAGCGATTCTTCTTGGATCCCTTCTCTTCAAAAGAATGGGCCAAAGCCTGGAAAATAGGTGGTTTCTAAAGAGAAGGATGAAGAAAATGGGGAATCAAACCTTTGGTTGGGATGATTGGTCGCAGCCGTGTGGTTGCATTTACCCCTTGCAAGTCTTTGCACTTGGTGAGCTCACCTGGTGAAGCGGTTCCCACGAAGGTCCCTGAGGGATGCCTTGATGGTTGCGATGATTGGAGACGCCAAGGACATTGGTCACCACGGTGTCGGCCTTTGGGGAGCTGGCCCGGCTGGTGGCAGACACCAGCTTGCCTCAGGAGCCGGCGCGAAGGATGCGGCCGCTCAACAGGGGTCCGTCCTGAACACGGAATGCTTTGTGAAGTGGGTGTGGTGGTCAAACCATACTGTGGATGGACGAAGTCCATTTCGCACCACCTCAGAGACCTTGGAAGGATGATTCCCCTGTAAATACCAACAAAGAATGGTTTCCCATGGGTTCCAAGTGGTGCAGCATTTTGTCCGTCCACAGTAGAGTGACCCGGAAATGGGTTGCCCTGGAAGATGGAAACAAAGACCAAACCTGACCTGTGGTCCAATTCCTGGTGGTTTAACTTGGACCCATACCCCGATGGGCAGCAGAAATTAACATCATCAAGGGCCCCTCAGCATTCTGGCTATGGTTGAGGGGAAGATTGATTGCCCTGTCAATACCAACGGACAGTACAGTTTCCCATGGTTTCAAAGTGGTGCAGGATTTCGTGCATCCACAGCAGGTGCAGTTCATTGGGCCTTTGACCTCAAAGATTCCAGCGTCGTCTACCCGTATCCCGGATTGCAGAACCGCCCGTGGTAAACCGCAGCGATCCAAGTGCCTGGGTGTAGCTTCTCCTGCTGACCGCGCCGCAGGAGTCGGCCAGAAGGATTTTCAACGTCATCGCGCGAAAGTCCAAGATTGACCCCTTCAGCGCTGAGGCATGCGGTTTTGTCTCCGGCACATGGAGCCACGACAAGGATGTTGTGTGGTTGGTCGTTTCCCTTCCAACAGGGCAGAGCGGCTTGTTTTTTGTCGTGGCCAGCCATCGAGTGAAGCTTGACAGGGGGGCACGGTTTGATTGCCCCAAGTGGGCAAGCCAAGGGATATCAACCCAAGTGTTTACCTTTTGGGGGAGCAAACATTTGGGTCAGCCTACCTTGGGGTCCAAGTGCGGCCCTGAGCTCGTGAGGGCAAGAAGCTGGAGGTGGTCGAGGGCAAAGTGGAGTTCCGTGAGGCGCCGCTTCTTTTTTGTTTTGGCCAAAGGGACACCTTCCAAGGGGCGGCATGCTTTTGGAACCGGTTCAAGCCTTCTATACGGAATCCCGGTTCCGCCCCTCTTGGGAAGGGTTGGCATCTCCATCGTCGGAAGAAGGATTGGTAGAGTTCGGACCAAGGAGCCCTTCAGTAAAAATATGTGGATGAGTCGGGAGCACTGTCTTTCGCCCACACAATGTGCTGCATGCACGGCCCGCCTTCGCAATCGATCGATTCAGTCCTATTTCCGAGAAAAGCCCTCCATGATTGCACGGGCATGTAGATGTCGTGATGCCAGACTTTGAAACCACTCGTGCGACATTTTTGTTTTCCGGTGCGGGCCGGGAAGTGTGGCACTCCGCGAGTTGGAATGGAACATGGGGCCGTCACGTGTCCTTTCCCTCGACTGAAGTCATCCGCGGAATGTTGGACCTCCCTCCAAACCAAGCTGCTCTTGGACTCAAGGAGGGGCGCAAAACCAGTTCGTGTGGCCATGTCAGCATCGGCTAGGTGTACTTCCGCTATGCCACCCGCCCCAACCTTGCGGTGTTCGATTCTCTGAGCTTTACCGTGGAGGCCAGGGCCCAGTCGTCTCAGTGGAATCCTCGTGCAAGGCAGTTGTAGTGGCGTTGGTTCGGAATGTTGGGACGCTCAAGTGCCGTTTCCTTGCGTGGACACCTAAAGGACTTTAGTACACCTCCGCACAAAGCCGGGTTTCGAGAATGATTGCAGATGCGTTTTTGTTATTGGAGTGTTTTTCTTGCTGGTGCTAAGTATGGAAAAACCCATTGGTGTTGAGATTCCCTGAAAGGAAGCCAGAAGGGATAGTTTTTCTCGGGTCATTCCATGTTTCATTCCCTGCTGAGAACCAGCCAGTTTTGGGACGGCTGCAGGCCAACACGACCACAGCCCTTGTGGGCCCAAGCGGGTGCGGAAAGAGCACCTCCGTGGCTGGGTGAGAAATGGAAATGCCATGCATCCCAGGGATCCCTCCAAGGCAAATTTGTTTATTGGGGCATCCTTTCCAAAGTTTGGCAGACTGAATTCCCCATACGTTTCTGGTGAGAATCAGTCCTTTGGGCCTTAAGGGGTGCGGGTGCAGCTGTTCTTCTTGCTTGAGTCGAGGAATTGGCAAGTCAAATCATCCCAGGTATCTTTGATCCAGCGCTTCTACGATCCGCTAGGCAGGATCCACTAGCAACAGACAGCTGCTAGACTGCCGAGCTGCTTGAAGCTTGTCTCGGTTGTTTTGTTTAGTGGCTTCCCGACTCCAAATGGTCAACTCCGAAGTGTTCAAAAGGGTTCCCTTTTTCCGCCAGGGTCATTGGGCAACTGGTTTGTGAATGTGAGTTGCATTCAGCATGTTGGCAGGTGGTGCAATTCTCCTGGACGGGCATGACATCAGGGAGCTGAACTTGCACTGGTACCGTGCACAGATGAGACCTGTTTGAAGACATGTACTGCGAAGTTGCGCTATCATTGGCCATTTGCTATGCCATGAGATGCTGAAGAAATATGAGTGATAGCGGAGAAACATCATGGGGGTGTTCACCACATGGCATGTGTGAAGGGCAGCGGGACACCCCCTGGTTCAACAAGCCAGACAAGCCAATCCGCCACTTGGGTCAAGCTCTGCAACACGGCAGTTTACACATTCACCTATTGACACGGTGACCGACGCGATCAAGGTGTGGGGTTTAGGCTTTGGCAACTTTGATCGGGCTTGAAAAATGAAGCCATAACTCACCCAGCCAGTGGGCGCACTTTACACTGTTTTCCTTGGTGGCTCTCCCTTAATTTTAGTGGTGGCCCAAAAAGTGTACACATTTTTTTGTTGGCTGGTCACTGGCCAAGTGAGATAAGAGTTTGTGCAGCTGAGGAGCTTGGTGCAGCAAGAGCCCATCCTATTTGCCCGCAGCATCTTGGACAACATCCGCTACGGCCAGGAGGAGCGATTTGCTTGTTTGGGGTTCGGATGGGTCCGGAGTCCGGAACGAGCTTGCCTTTACTGCGAGCTGTTTCAATTTGCCCCCAAGCACGTGCTAAAGGCTTCACCAAAGAAGCTAGGAGTCGACGCCAGGACAGGAACCAGATCGGATGCAGTGACTTTGCCAACCCATGGTAGGGAAGCTGGTCGATCAGTGTTGTTAGAATTAGCTCCGGTGAACAGAGGGTTTCAAACGGCGGGAAGTGCCGGGCAACAGCTGGATTGTGGAACGGTATTGTGAGCTTGTGGCCAAACAGGAACGGCTGCAACTGCCTTGTGTTCAGGGAACGGGTCACGGTTGACGTCCAGGTGCGATCCTGTGGCTTGACCATCGAAAGAGCGCGAATCATCTTTTTGCAGTCAGCGAGAGACCTAGGGTAGCTTTCAATCCAGAATTTGGCTACGGCCCATTCATCTTGCACATGGAGCATTCAATCACCTGGCGATCGCCTGTCATTCCAACTTTGGGCCAGCGTCCATCACGCCGCCATCGCAGCACAAGCGATAGGCCACCTGGGAAAAGCGGGTGCATGTGTCGCGATGACCAGCGCTGGTGCCGGGGCAGTGCCTCGTAGCAACCCTTTTCACATGAAAGCTCAGCCCGACCCAGTATACCCTTCCTGTTTGGAGCCTGAGCCGCCTGATGTTCACAGGGCCATCATTCTATATATATATATATATATTATATTTCTATATATGGTCCCGTGTTCCGTGTTGCTACCCCCCCCCCCCCCCCCCATAATATGGTATGGGTCCCCCAGGACCCCCCCCCGGCCCGAGCCCCCGGATCCTGTCACCTACGGTCCCACCCCCACTCCGACCCCCTGAACTCGCACCCCGACACCCCGGCACCCCCACCTCCAGGACAAGCCAACCCGCAACTGCCCGCAACCAACCATAAACCAACCCTAAACTAACCCTAAACGAACCGTAAATACCCTCTAAACCAAACCCTAAACCGTAGACCTCTAAACCTAAACCAACCCTAAATCAACATAAGCCAACCGTAAACTAACCCTAAACCAACCCTAAACTAACCCCAAATGCACCCTAAACCAATCCCTAAACAATAAACCCTAAACCTAAGCCAGCCCTAAACCAACCCTAAACTAACCCTAAACCAACCCTAAATACACCCAAAACCAAACCCTAAACCGTAAACCTAAACCAACCCTAAACCAACCCTAAACCACCCTAAATCAACATAAACCAACCCTAAACCAACCCTAAACTAACCCTAAATACACCCTAAATATACCCTAAACCAACTCTAAACCAACCCTAAACCACCACAACCCAACCACAGGACCAATCACAGGGGGGGTTACTTGTGTGACCCATGACCATTGGTGGGGGGGGGGGGGGGGCTGGCAAAGCTGTACCATATATATATATATACAGACTCATCGCAATTCCCTTAGCTTACTAGTAGACAGTATACGGGGATGAGCCTTGACAAGCCTTCCGCCATTCCATTTCCTACAAGGTACAGTTGGCCGATACTTGGCAAGTTTCACACTCCACGAACCCACCAGCAAAGCGAGCCCGTATTGAGATCCATGGAGCCCCCCCCACTCCCCCAAAGCCCTCCCAAAGAAAAGTGGCCTCGACCATCTTCTTTGGTTTTTGAGCATCATCCCCTGGATATCACCGTCTATGATATCGCCCATTCTCAAAGTCACCCATAGAAACACGCCCAGTTTCTGACTCGATATTTTGATGCCACCAGTAGCCAGCTAGTCAAACTTCGCTCGCAGGACGCCACCATGGAGGAAGTAGAGGCCGCCGCCAAGGCAGCGAACGCAACCGACTTTCTGGCGACCATGCCCCAGGCAAGGCGGATTTCCTTTTGAGCGCCCAAACCTCCCCATTGACCATTCAGGTCTACTACCTGGTTTCATGGCCAGGGTTGCGGCATGGGCGAGCCCAAATGTCAATGGATTTTGTGTGCTGCTTCCGGGAAAGGGGAAGAGGGACAGGTGCATTGGATCAAGTTGGCTGAAACTAAATGGGCTCACCTGGTTTTTGTTTGGTGAATTGCTGCCTTTGCAGGAAAAAACTGGACACTTGGTGGGATGCGAATTCCTCAAGGGATATGGAGGGATGCCTAAGGAACTCATGCGCAGAAGGTGCGGGTGTAGGACCTTTAGGCGCATCTCAACAGCACAAAGATGACACAATGAGGCAAGTAAAGAAAGCCGCAAAGAGCCGCGGATTGATTGCCCTGGTTGATCCCTGACTTGTTGCAACACGCGAGCTTCGATCCCCAATCCGAGATGGCAGCACTGCAACTGCGATTTCTGCCCAACAGCATTCTGAAACATGCAGTCGGCTTGGTCATTCCCAGGACATCATTGAGTTGGGCTGAGCCTTTTTGTGCCCTAGACCAACCCTAAACCAACGCTAAACCCACCCTAAACCAGCCCAAAACCAGCCCTAAACCAACCCTAAACCAGCCCTCAACCAAAGCCAAGCCTAAGCCAGCCAGCCCAAGCCCGACCCCTAAACCAACCACTGCCCCAACCAAACCTAGACCCACCCTAAACCAGCCCTAAACCAACCCTAAACCAACCCCAACCCATCCCTTAGACAGCCCCAAACTAGCCCTAAGCCAGCCCTAAACCAACCCTACTAAACCCAGCCCTAAACCAGCCCTAAACGACTAAAACAACCCCGAGCCAACCCACCAACCCTAAACCAACCCTAAGCCAACCCCAAACCAACTAAACCAGCCCGAAACCAGCCCGCCCTGTATCAACCCAAATCTCGACTCTCGGATCCCGAATTCCGGGTTGGTTCAGGGTTGGTTCAGGGTTGGTTTAGAGTTGGTTTAGGTCTGATTTTGGGTTGGTTTAGGGCTGGTTTAGGGCTGGCTTAGGAATGGTTTAGGAATGGTTTAGGGCTGGTTTAGGGCTGGTTGATGGCTGGTTTAGTATCTAGTGGCTGGTTTAGGGTTGGTCTAGGGGCTGGTCTAGGGGCTGGTTTAGGACCGGGAAGGCCCCATCCTCGGATTCGGGATTCGGGATTCGGGATTCGGGATTCGGGATTCGGGATTCGGGATTCGGGATTCGGGACCGGGAAGGCCCCATCCTCGGATTCGGGATTCGGGATTCGGGATTCGGGATTCGGGATTCGGGATTCGGGACTGGGAAGGCCCCATCCTCGGATTCGGGATTCGGGATTCGGGATTTGGGATTTGGGATTTGGGATTTCGGGACTGGGAAGGCCCCATCCTCGGATGCGGGATTTGGGTTTTGTCATTTGGGATTCGGAATTCGGGATTTGTGTGCGAATCACATTCTCCACCAGCTTCTCCGGATCGCGTCTTCTCAGGACGCACCTTTTTCGCATCAAAAGCGATGGTATTTTGTCCCAAGTGCTGGAAAGTTTCAAATCCCAAGCTTTTCAGCAGTTTGTTGGCCGTTCGGATGTTCACCGAAGCCCAGAAGCTTCGGAAAAGGAGCCCATGTAGCCAGGGCCGAGCACCCAAGCATGGGAGTTTTCAGGAAGGTATAACTCGTAAGGAAGACTGACCCCACAGCAAAGATGGTTTGCTCCATGTTTTACAATCTTAGTATTTCATACCATGCCTTTGGCATAATAAGGGAACAAGCCCCAAAACGGTTTGCGCAAAGCAGTGCAGGGGTCTGGCAGGAGAAGCCTTGAAACTGCGGACAAGTTCTTCAAACCTTTGCTCACTTCCTGAGTTCATGGACTTTAGTCACTTTTTGGGTTTGGACCATTCTAGTGGCAAACAAAAAGTCTGGTTACTTTTGTTGGGCAGTCTGCTCAGGAAGCTCAGGAAGTGAGTTTGTGAAACGACCTTTCTGGGTGAACTCTCCAGCCGTCCCCTTAGGCCATTCAGGCTTTTGGGGTTTAGTGGGAGTTTCCATTCAACCCACTAAGAATTTTAATGGGCTGGTAGTTTCCATTCAACCCACTACAAGTTAAACAAGCAGGGGATCCGAAGACAGCCCAGCTTTGTGAGAACTCAAGCTGCATTCTAGGGGTTGATTCCTTGTCCATTATTTTCAGCCATGGTTCTTTTCAAAAACCGATCGCAATTTCCCCAGGGTTTTTGGTGATTTTCTAGAAAGAGGGATCCCTGCAAAGAATGGAAATGGAAGCTACCCCTAGATGCATCAGCCCACTAAGAGTTTTAATGAGATCCGAGGACAGCCCATTGTGAGAACTGCTGCATCTCTCTCCGCATCGCTGCCAGGGCTTCAGCACCCAGGCGGGGCATCGAGGAGCGCAGCTCAGCGGTGGCCAGCCGCTGGGTTCAACGGCGCGGCGGCCGGGGCTTTTGGGCGGGGCCGTGTATTTTTCATGTTCCCGGATGAAGCCCCGGTTTATGAACAAAGAATCAAACCAGATACATGAACACAGCAGATGTTTTGTTGCAAAAGGGAGGAATCCGCAATGAAACCAGATACACCCCCTCGAACTGGCGAGTGATTCGTCCGGGGTCGACAGTATGAAAGGCATTCACCTTGGCTCCTTTTTCTTTGGCCCACCACTTCAAGGGGGTGGGGTGACAATAGAAAGTGCATGAGGTCGGTGGATCAAGCCCGCAAGCATCGGAAACCAAGCCCCTGGGTAGGTGTAGTTCACCAGGGGGCGACTTCCAATCATGAGCAAGGAGCCAGCCCTTACGATTCCCGTGCTTGGTGCAGGGTTGCGATTTATGCATTACCTGCAGGATGAGCGCGTTTTCCTGGCATATGCGATTTTCTCGCACACGGAATGCATTGTATGCATTGTGTTGCACCCAATTGCATTGAATGCCGTCCATCCAAATATGCATGCACGCATGCAAGTCCAATTCACGATCCACGCATGCAAGTGCGTTTCTTGCACTACAGCCATGCGTGAACTGGCAGAGGAGGTGAGAGGTGGATTTTCACAGAAGGCTCGGGGATCCGTACAATGACGTCTGGCCAGAACATCTTTGGACAAGGGAGCCCCACGGCTTCGTTGCTGAGCAGGTGCCCGTTGAAAACACAACACCATTGTACAGATGCGAGGACGCACTTGCAAAGAACCATTTGACCAGTGGGCCTCCAACTGATGCTCAGCAAACGTGAGCACGTGGCGCCAGGGCGCACCAGCCTATTATGGTGGTTGCTGGGACACATTTTGCATTTTTGCTTATTGTGTTTTAGTGGGAAGCCCCCACTCAACCGCTAAGATTTAAGTGTTTGCTCCCCTTCCAACGTCAACCAAGCTATATGCATTATGCATGGAACCACCTTTTCAAAGGCAAGGCCTCGTTTGGCTGCAGCTCCCTGCGAGTGCCACAAATCCTCGCGGTCGCCGGGCCTTCCATGCCAAATGCCCCGAGGAAGCAGCGCATCGCCATTGCCCGAGCCTTGCTCCGGGACCCGGCAGCGCCTTGCACGGACATGGGGGCGGGTGGTTGTCGCAATGGGCTGGGTGTGGTAAGAAACCAGGGCCTCGCAGCAAAGAGCGGGCATTGTTTGAGCACCTTTTGCAAGTTGCACTGCTGTATCCCTGCTCAGGCAGGAGCCAAATGTCAGACTAAGCATGTTGATACCATCGGCACGGAATATTAAGACGAATGGAGAACAAACAAGTACTCATTCGTTGAAGCCGAAGTCGTGGTTGAGGCTAAAATTGATGTCGGTCGCAGTTCAAGCCGGGTGGCTTCATTTCGTCGCAACTCATCCTCTGAATGCAGAGTGTTGCGAACCGTCTGATCTTTTTTTCCGCGCATGGATCACGGAACGCAACCCTGGATTTCAGTTTGAAGGCTCCAAGACAGTTCCGCCTCTCTTGGTGTCTGATTGGTCCTTTTGACATGCATGGCGGTGGCCGGGACCTTCATCCCTTTCCTGGGTTGAACCTTCAAGTTGGTACCCTTCCATGGACCTTGTCCCTTCCACTTTTGACCTCAGGGTTTTGTTGTTCGCTTGGACCTTCAGGTTGTTGAGAGTTGGGACGGAAACGGATGGTCTCAAGCGAGGGCGTCGCGTTGTTTGTCTAGCCACGTTTACCGTTTGTGTGTCTAGCCACGTGTACAGGGAACGTAAAATCTTGTTCAGCTTCGTGTGGGCAGTCACTTGCTCCCGCGTTGTGTTGTCAGTATGGCCATCATTCGTCATAATACGCCTGTATGGACACCACTGCAAACTTGATGATAATTGTATTGCGTCTCTTTTTCCTAAACCGCGGTTTGTTTGTTTCCTCCCACCAAATCATCATCATGATGATCATCATCATCGTCGTCGTCGTCGTCGTCGTCGTCGTCGTCGTCGTCGTCGTCGTCGTCAACAAGAACAACATACTCAGCAGGCCAACTGCCTGGAGTCCTTTGCATCTTAGCAACAGCTTGCTTCTCTTCAAGCTGAAGAAAAGCTTCTTTCTTAGTAGAAGATCCAGTTGCCCTGTGGGTGAGGCGTCGTCTTCTTTGCCGCGATGGTCAGAGCACAAATTGTAGAGGCTCGCCTCCTCCCTGGATCGTGTTTCAAAAATATTAATGTTTTCGTTTTTGCGAACCTCAGAATGGTTTGGAAAGGAAGGAGACGCGTTCAGGTTGCCCTTTCAAACCTGTAACAAAGAAAGCGGTGCCAACAGCAGCAAACCTGGAATGCTGTTTGTGGCTCAACCATGTCCTTACAAATCTTCTGTGTGTGCTAGCTGCACCCATTGGTTTAGTGCGAAGCCAAGGGGGGGGGAGAGGGGGGGAGGTACCCGAGATAGCCTCCCCCCCATAGTCCTCTCCAGTCCATGAAATAAACAAAATGCATCCAACCCCTCCCTACCACCTAGTTGGGTACTGAGTGTTACTCGCCCTGGCCTTCAAATGGCTCTCAAGCGGTTCTCAAGCGAGGGCTGCATGCGGAATATCCGAGTGAAACCCATAGGAACAACCACAACCACTCGACGCAGCAAGATTTGGGTATGGGTCAAAATTAAAGCACCAGGGGTCCGCAGGTTTTAGTCCTTGGTTCCATTTACTAGGGTTTCAAAATGGATACCCATTTTTGACCCACAGCCATTTTGCGGGCATTCCCGTTGGTTTCTTGTCTTAGTGTATGCAAAAGTCAGGTACTTTTGCTGGACGAAGCCACGAGCTCGCTGGATGCTGTGAGTGAGCGCCTGGTGCAGGACGCTTTGGACAGGCGAGGTCGGCTGATGGGCGGGCAAGCGGGGCGGGCGGAAGCGTCAGACAGAGAGGTGACCTGTTGAACGCTCTAGTGGTACCCTCCCCATTCCCTTCAGGGATCTTCAAAAAATTGGCCAAACACCTGGAAAAAATGTGGTTTCTAAAGAGAGTGATGGGTGAAGATAATGGGGAATCAAACCTTATTAGAAACGCCCCAGGTTGACTTGATTCATAATTATTATATGGCTTTGTTGAGGGTGCCACACTTTTTGGGTGGTGTTTAAAGAAAGGACATCACCCATGTTAAGGGGTTTCTTTTTTTCTTTCTGAGACACACCCATATTCTTCCATTTGCTGAAATCAACATGTTTTTGATTTTCTCGCGTTGGTTTCTAAGGGCATCTATCACTACTGGCAATATGTAAAGTGATTCCCGGTAACTTAAGCAAATGGAAGCTTATCTTGCAGTCAAGGAATGGTCGCATGGGAGATCTTTGTACCAAGTTTTGTCAGGCTTGGCTTAGCCCCAGAATTCAGAAGTGGAACAGGGCTTCAAGGAAAATCCGCAAAAGCCCGCTTTGACCTGCAGCACCTGTGATGATGATCTGTCATGTCAAAGACTCCGCATGGCACCTTCGTGTGTACATTCCATGGAACGACTTGTTTGCGCCACCGCATGACGCATGGCCGTTGTTGCGCACCAAGTCTCAGTCCGTCATGCTTGTATGTCTTGGATGCGTGATTTGTTGGTTTCTCAAGCTTCCATGACAAGTGCAGAGAGAGGTTTAGCCAGAAACGCGCCATCGTTCACAATCACCTGTACCAGTGGTGTTTCCCATGCATCCTCGCGAATGCTCGACGCGGCAACTAAGGCCCACCCAGTCAGAGCACGTTTTTTCTGTGGGTTGAGGCAGGTTTCACCTTGAAACACGCGGGGGTACCAAAAAGGCGCCAGCCTGTCGGTGTCCTCCGCGGGCGGGTGTGCTCCCCGAGGCTCATGAGGTCAAAGCCTAGGACGACCATTATCATCGCGCACAGGCGGACGGGGGAGGCGTTTCGGAAGTCGAAGCTTGAGTCAGCAGGCGATCTGATGCAGTTTGCCAACTTGATCAAAAACTGGGCAGAACCGGACCACATGTTGCAGGAAAATCGGGAGTTCCAGGAGAATGTAGTTTCTGTCAAGCTTGCAATCCCATGATGCCTGCATTGTTCGAAGTCACTGGCCTAGACACTTCAGCTAGAATGAATTCGCATTATCAGTCTGAGAAGAGGTCTTTGCTTGACCCATTCTTGTGCAACTTTTCTTTCAGAAAGCGGTGCACGATGGGCCGCAGGCTGTCAACCGTGCGGGACGCCCATCAGATTTGTGTCTTCAAGGATGGGCAGATCGTGGAGAAAGGCAAGCACGCCGCTCGGCATGGGTTAAGCCAGCTTGCAACTGGAGAAGCTCAGCGTTCTCTGCCTCCTTGCACGAGCTTGCCGTCTTTGTCCGCATCACTTTTGCTTCCGCAGACTTGTTTAAGCCAATGCCAGCTCATCTCGATCATGAGTGCTCCTTCCTAGCAAATGCTGAACCAATGCCAAACCCAACTGCCAACCGCCAAGCCAATATTGAGCTTGCACTCAGCAAGTGCCACCACATATTGCTCAATAAAAGGGCAAGACCACTGACAAGACCAGCTGTAAACTAAATCATGCCACGACATCGAGAAACTGGCGGTTTACCTTGGCAACTTTCGAGTTGGGTGATTCTCGCTTGGTGGGCAGTGTCAACGAACCAAGGGGGGGACCAAGCGGAACGAGCAAGGTTCTAGGGCTCCCATGGCGTGTGAAAGGAATGACACGATGGGGAATACGCATCCTGAAATTGTGATTGGCCATAATAAGCACCAACGGAAGGAGAAGCACACACACACACAACGGCACAGGCAACTTACCCTTTACACAGCCACCCAGCCAGCTCTACTTTGCGGTTTTCAGTGGGGTGAGGCTGCAGTTTTGGTGCGGTCAGATGATCCAGCACGCCAGACTGCCCTGGCAAGTCACCAACAGATGGCCGTAAAAGCTACAGTTTAAAGGTCATTTGGCCGTGGGTCAAAACCAATGGTACCATTGTGGGGTAGGTGCACCACCCGTTTTAGTCTATTTTAGTGGGGATTGGGATGTTCACTGGGGGTAGACTTGGCTTTTGATTCATGGCCATTTCTGACAAACTTTTTGGTTCGCTGCTTGGAGGTGAATCCCTGAAGTGAGTGGGTGTTCACATTCAGCCAGCATGTGCCAGGGTGCGCTTGCCCAGCAAGCTTGTGGCCTGCTATGCAGGGCATGAACGCCCTTGCGCAAAACCTCGGGCCTGCTGTGCTGTGCAAATCTATTGCAACATTGGGCCCAACAAGCACGACTTAAGTGCCTTTGAACTCATCGTAGCCACAAGTACCAAGCACAGCAAATAGTACGGGGACTGTGTCTGACCAATTTTGGGGAGGGAAGGGGTTTGAAAGTGTGTGACACAGTTCCTGCGTTCCCTGGCCTTTGGCTAGGATGCCTGAATCGGTCAGGTCATGCAGTGGACGGGGACGTTGGACCTTAGCGGGTGTTGTGCCCAAAGAGCCATGGTATGTTGGTGCCCCCGCGTCCTGCACCCCCCCCTCCCCCCGGGGCCACCCAAAAGAAAAGCAGAACCGCCCAAACCATAAGTTGTTTGTTGCCCGCATTTGGGTACGGGTCAAAAATAAGCCACCAGGGAACCGCAGGTCTTAGTCCATGTTTCCATGTACCCGGGCTCTATATTGGGGACCTATTTTTGACCCGCACCCATTTCGGCAGCCTGATGGTTGGGGATGGCCCAATCTGAGGAGCAGCTCATTGCAGTCCGAGATGGGCACTACTCAAAGTTGGTGGCCGCACAGCAGCTTCCTGGCCGCCAGATGGGGCGACTTGCGCTTGGAGCAGTGGATCGGTCATCTCGAGCCGCAGAGATTTTGTGTGTGTTGCGGTCGGTAGCCCTACTTGGGGCTTCATCAAGTACCTCGTGTATTAGAGGTGTTTACCGAAACATGCTGTGAGTGTGCCATGGGGCAGGCCATTGAATTTGAGGATCATTAAATCAGTATAAGTCGAGTCGGAAAAAGGATCAAATTGCCACCAGGTGATGATGAGTTGTTCTGGTGTTCCAAACCCAGGGAAATAACACATGGACCACTCGCCCATCCAGGATCAAGCTATGCATGCCTTTAGTGCCGTTCAGACTGCTTGTGCACACCAAGGATCAGCGTGTGAGCAAGCTGGTGCTGGCAAGACGGGGGTGGATCGAGCCAATGGGCCAGCGCATCCCCGACAATGCATGCGATGCATGCGGAAGCCCTGGAAGGGCCCCGCTGTTTTCTTGTGTCACTCGGCGCATGCGACGTGGCGCGTGCCGAAGCCTTGGCGCGAAGGTTTTCCGTTGAATCCGTGCCGAAGCGCGAAGGAACCGCCAAAATGTTGCATCCTGCTCTGCTGGCTTGGGCCTGTCGTCACAGAGCCTTCATTCAGGAACGAGCATGACCACTTAACAGGCAGTGTGGGCAAGCCATGGGCAAGCCAGCTTTTTCATGAATGCCCGAGGGAGGCATGTGGACCGATCAAGAGCATTGATTTGTTAAAGCCAGTGGCATCATTTGACATTGGTCCATTTGCTTGGCTCGTGTGACAGGCAAGATCCCAGCTTGCCTGGGTGGCTTCCCCAGTAACATACCACTAGGAACGTAGCCGTAAGATCCTGTTTTCCTGGAAGAAACCGCGGTGATAGTTGAGATGTGGGAAGGGCAGCGGTCTCTGCCTCAAATCGCCAGGCACACAGCGAAGCAGAGAAGTCCGTGGGTCCAACCAGGAGAGGGACTGGCACCGCCATGCGTAGCTCGGGATTCGTTGGAAGGCACCACGGACTTGTATCGTGGATCGCGGTGAAGTGGACATGCGCAGACTTCTTGCGGGTGTTTTCATGCCCAGCATCTTCTTGAGATCCCAGGTGACTTTTGGCATGCCCGCTCTGGTTCAGCATGGGCTGTGTTTTGATAAATCGGTTGGCCATTGGTTCTGTTTCGAGCCATTCTGTAAATCTAGGGGGGCCAAATTGGGGGGGGGAAAGGCGCTATCGGATGAGTTGATAAGCCCTCAAGGCCTTTTTCAGGGATAGCCCCCCCCCCCCCTCCAATTCGCCCACGCCACCCGGATCCGGATGGATCAGGAGCTTCTACCCGGAGCCCACGAAGGGGCTTCTACTTCAGTGGCCCTGGCCTGTGGAGATACTCCCCGCCGCTGAAAATGGATGTCACGTGGATATTGTTTTTTATATAAGTATACAATGTTAAAGATATACATATTATATATATATATGTATATACATATATATATATGTATTATGTATATATATATATGTATGTATTTTATGCATACATATATATATATATATATATGTATACACTGTTTACCCTACAAGATTGTCCTTGGTCGATCAACCCCAGGAGTACGCGAAGCCGAAGCATGAAGCCGACCTGAGACTTGCCATTTGCTGGATGGACTTCCACCAAAACAAGCGAGCTCAAAGTTGAGACGACTCGGCTGAACCCGCAGTGCCCAACAACAGCTCATTCTGAAACGCTGCTGCCCAACCCATGTACGGAAATCCTGAATCATGCAGCAGGGTTGTTCAGCACGACAAACGTAGCACCTGCGGGAAGGTACCTGGAAGATCAGTTTCCTCTTAAAGGAACTCCCTGTAAGGTGCTATGTTAGTGCAAGGGAGGGTAGCAATTGTGGTGGCCCTGGTTAAGAAATGTTGCGGGGTCTGTGGGAACGTATCCATTCCTGGCATGCACCGTGGCACACGGTGCTTGTGCCACGCCAGGCCTGTGGTTCCCCTAGACAACCTCAAGAACCAGCCTTGGCAACCCGGCCATGTCTTGGCCCAGGCATGTTTGATACACCAGAGGCTGCTAATTACTTTCTTTCTTGCTTGAAGCTTTGAAGTCAGGAGCTCTGCAGCTCAATCAGAACCAGTTATTGATCCTTGTCTGTGCCGCTTGGAGAAGATGCGATGGTCGCAGTGGGAGGTACCCCCGCAACGAGCCGCAGATTCAGGAACCAGAGCCTGAGGTGGGTTTTGCAGCTGGATGTACGGGAGCTTTTCCAAGGTTGCCACTTGTCCCCGCAAAAAGCTCTCGAAAACTGGATTCACAGATTTGCCACATCTAAACCCGTTTTCTAGAGGAGCTGCTTGACAACCGACAACTCGTGGATGGACACCCAGAATGGCATTTGTTGTTTCTCCTCATACTTCCTGAAGAACGCCCCAGAGCATTTTTCTCGACAGATTCTTTTGCAACCGCCGGACCAAAGGTGAGTTCGAGATTCTTCTCATCCAGGCGAACGCAATTTAGAGCATCCCAAGTTGATTGCAGCAGTTAACGGCAACACCAATTGGCAAAATCACGGCAAGACACAAAGGCGAAAAGAAGTACCTTATACCACCAGTATCCAGCAAATTTGACGGCATGGCACGCCTTGCAAGCATGTGTGCCTTCACATGCGCAGCAAGTCTATGATATTCAAACTCAATTCACTATCGCAATCAGGTGACCATGATGGCTTGCCCTTGAGCTTGAAACAACGGTCGCGCATTGTTCCCCCCCATCTCCGTAGACACAGCATGTTGCGCAACATGAGCCATGACAAGCGACAGTTATGTTCTTTCCCCCCACAAGGGTTGAGTTGTTGCTTCATGTCGGAAGTAAGGCAGCGCATGCCCAGGCAGTGTCAGTAAGCAAGCACACCAGCAGGTTGAACACGCAGCCGTACGCTTGGGTTTAGGTGGGGTAGCCTTTGAGTGCAGTCGTTTCGAAGCAGAGGCTCAAGCACGGGGCGAGTTGTTGGCTCTGGTGCACCGTCCAAAACGCCCGTGACCCAGAGCCAGGATGAGGTTTCATCAAAAACACGGCAGAGTGGCCTCAAATCTCTGCAGAAGAGGCCAGTTTCGGCGGACACCCATGGTGCGTAGGCTGAATCTCTGGTTTCCCCAGTTCAGGCACACTGCTTTTCAAGTGTCAATCATAGTTGGTGCATGGCGACTGGCCGGATTGACTGGCGGCAGCATCCGCGCTCAAGCCTTCGGAAGTGAAGGGAAGAGGCTGAGTGGTGTGTGTGGACTCGCTGCAAGTTCGAAACCACTTAGATTGCAATTCAGAGGAGTGAAATGTGCTCTCACTTCTAAGGGAATGCGGCTTATGACGAAGTTCCCTTTTTGGCGTAGCATCTTTTCAGGTTGGTGAAGTATTCTTATGCATGGCCTATTCCCCATTCTTGCCTTCTTTGTGCAGGGAACGGCCTTCCCGGCACAGTCTGCATTGCTTTTGTTTTGCAAGTTCCCTCTGCTTGAGAGGGAAGGGACCCCGGACACCATGACGCCAGCCCATTTTCATTGGGACAAGGGCCGAGGAAACCGAGTCCATTACGCCCTGCTCCATTCAAGCCGGACATAGTCACACCGCCGGAGCGCATGTTTCTCTGGCATGTTTTGGGCCAAAATGTGTGCGAAATGGAGCAGGAGGCAACCCCCATGCTTTCATCGGATCACACGTCGCTGGGGCATCTCTGTTGTTGCTGCCACTGTTGGACTTGGGGTCTAACTAGTTCTCAGTCCGCAAGCTTCAGGTAGCTTTGACCCATGTGGCTTCTGCTGGCATGGGCCACGACGGCCAGAGGCCCAACAAGCAAGCGGATCGCCAGTGGTTGGATGTGAGCGGACGTGTGCAGTGAGGGAAGTGCCGTTTTGATAGGCCGGCATCCCAACAAGCCAAGACTGTTAAGAGGCAAGCTGAGCCTGCACACGAACATTGCAGGCCTCGTGCTTCCAGGTGACAAAGCAAGCCATTTCGTCCGTGCCTGTTCAGTTTCAGGCCATGCTTCTGAATCGTTGCCAGCCTCTGAGCAAATTGAGGCAAGGGAGCGTGTATGATCCATGAAGCATCTTGAAGCAATTCAAGTTTCGGTGATCCCAAATGGGTTCTACCAAATGGGTTCCGTTCGGATGCACACATCTGGGGCAGTCTGGCTTGTTCACCATGCAGACGTGCGGGTTTTGGTCCGCGGCCTTAGGCCCTGGCTGCGCCCAGCTTGCGCCCCGCGGCCGTCCTACTCTCAAAGGACCCGATCTGCTTGTGGGCATAGCCCCTATGAATGGAA
Organism: Effrenium voratum; assembly: GCA_963377175.1. Taxonomy (NCBI): domain Eukaryota; class Dinophyceae; order Suessiales; family Symbiodiniaceae; genus Effrenium; species Effrenium voratum. The sequence continues at coordinate 409,340 of CAUJNA010000469.1, forward strand.
TTGGGGAATTGGGGGAGGAGGGTGGCCCTAGATCTGTTTTTGTGGGGGGGGCTAGAAACACGAACTTGGCGGGGCATGTTTGGGCCATGGCCATGTGGTGCATGTCAAACAGTGACATGCATGGTGCTTTCACAAGCTGCCACATTCGCCTGTTTGACACCTCAGTGCCATGCCCTTCTGAACCACTGCTGCCCTTAAACAGGGAGCTATGTTCGTGAGGGCGACGAGTGGTCGGGACCATTGCCAGGAAGAGCTGTCAAGCCTTTCCAGCACCGAGTCTTCGCTGCAGTCCACTCTGAGCCAGGCCTGGATGGGCACGTTTTGCTGTGCAGCTGTGACCTGCTCATTTGCCCAAAGCTCATGGCACCATGTAATCCCATTTCGGCCCCGGGGTGTTGTCGAGAGGCCGCCTTCACCCGGGCTATTTTATGCAGTTGGCCTTCGTCCGCCCGTTTGTTTTACGTGACTTTCTGACTGCACGATTGGTTTTGCCTACGTTCACATTGCAATAGGGGCTGAATCAGTGCTTGGAGAGGTACAGCGCAGGTGTGTGACCTGTCGAACTTATCACGTCCTTGGGTTCTAATCGTTCATGTGGGTGTGGGTCAAAAGTAAACCGCGGGTTTTGGTCCATATTTCTTTCCACTTACAAGGGTTCCATTTGGGGTACCTATCTTTGACCCACAGCCATGTCATAAATGTTACCTGGCTCAGTTCCTTTGGTGCCACTTGAGTTCCCACGGGTCCTCAATAGCCCCGCATCAAGGCATGTCTTCCTCGCTGCTCCCTTAGGCATCAGGGAATTCCGCCACAGCGCAGCTGCAGGCAGTTTCTGAGCAAGGGGCTTAATCATGATACGTATGTCGTGGCCGCAAAAAAAACAACAACTCGTAGAAGTGGTACGCCAACTGGCATTTGTGTTTTCCTGCGCGTGATCGGGTTTTCGGACTATGTGTGGTGTGGTTGTTTCTTTGAAATTGGCCTCACGGGTGGGCGGGCAGTTGTGACGGTGCAATTGCCAACAGCAAGCTGGCCAATATGCGAAATGTTTGATGTTGACCGAAAGAAATCGTTGCGCAAGTTTGATTCATTTGGCAGAGTACCTGGAATGCAGCTGAGCATCGGTGTAAGTAACTAGCTGGTCTCGCATTGCACGAGGCTCTGCAAGTTCAATGCCAAGGAGAGTCCCAAAGCTACAGGAATCAGGAGCCTCCGCATTTCTCGCTTGAGTGGTCTTTAAGCATCACGTTTGCTTCCAAGTCGCATTAGTTTCCTGGTAGGGTGATGCTTAAGGAGACCATAGGGACTCCTTCTGAAGCCGCTGAGGTCCTTGGACGACTTGTTCCTGCGAAACCTTTCGCGGGAAGTGACGGACCGTGGCACGGCGGCAGTTGGCCAGCTGCTCCCGGCGTTGAATAACAGGTTTGGCCTAGTGATGTAGGTGTTCGACCTCGGACAAATAAAGCCCGCTGTGTGGTGAAGGTCCCCTTTGGACAGGTCGCGCATGCGTGAAGCCGAGCTGAAGCAGCCAGCCAAGCTTGCTAAGCGAGCCCTAGCCTTGCGTGCAAGGCTTTCTTCACCACATGAAGTCGCAGGCGGGGTCCGGCTTTCCATGGGCAGGGCCGCCCTCAAATGGACTTATGTTGGCGCGTGCCTGCAACGAACCCAAATGCATAGGCAGCATATGCCGCATGTGGAATCAGATGGCTGTGGCTCAAATAAATGTACCAAAATGGCACCTGGGAAATGGAACCAAAGACTAGAACCGCGTAGCCCTAGCTCTTTAATTTGGAGCCACAGCCAGATGGGTTCCCCGATTTCAAGTCGCCAGTCCTTGGCTTTCATCCACCCGACTGAATGCTAGGTGGATGACCTCCAGTCCGGCATCCCTGACCGACTTGCTGCAAGCCAGGACGGAACCGGAGAGTGAATTCGGCAGGTCGGTTGGGCAGCAAACAGTTTGGGCCTTCAGGCCTGATGGCTTGTTGCAGAAGGGTTGCTGAAGTTTTTTGCGCCAGAAGTTTGAAACATCTGAAGTCCCGCGGTAGCTTGGAATAAGTTTGGTCTATGCCGATATCAGAACGAAACTATATAGGCCTCCTATCGCCGTTGATTTGGAGCATAGGACCCCGACACATGGGAAAGCTTGCAGGTCATAGCTTGCCCGCAACGGGTGTTAGCACCAAGGCCTCAAGGGGACACGAGGCGTTCAACTGTTTCTGAGCATAGGCCCCGGCTTGGAAAAACTAGCTACCCCATTTGAATCGGTAACCAAACCAACATTTCTGGCATGGAAACCGAGTGTTCTCAGCTTCACCGCCGGATGCGGCCTTGAGCGCTTTCCAGAAGCAGCTGGACCATACGCTGGGCTTGTTCTACAAGCGCCACGGCGGAAGATCACGGGGGATTCCGCGTTTTGGTCGCTAGCCTGCCAATAGTAAGGCCGTTGTTTGTGGCGCTCGTGTTGTACACAATTCAAGTCGTCCAAGCAGGCGGCATATTTTCAGGTTGAGCTCCTATTGCTCAATGAAATGATTGCCAGTGAGCCAATTGATTGCGTCAGCATGCGTTGATTAGTGGATTTTCCCGCTCTCAAACTACGTTTGGGAATTCCGTGCACAATTTCATTCGAAGCGAGTCCCTCAAAGGGAGGTTTCTGGGCATGGACGATGTCCGGCAATTGAAATTCATGGTAGTTCATATCATTTACCAGGGCCGGCGAAGCCGGTGCCCGGAAGTTCCCCCCAAAAAATCACGAATCACAGTCTTTGTTCTCACTCTTTCTCTTTATAGTTATTTTATCGTTCTTACTATCCTTATCGTTCCTCTATCTCTCTTTTTATATTTATCTCTTTCTTCTGTCTCCTGCCTGTATGTGCCGCTTTATCTTTATCTTTGTCGTTTGCATTATCATATGTCTACATCTATTCCTTAGCTAGCTAGCTAGCTAGCTATCTATATGTCTATCTATCCATCGATCTATCTAATCTATGTATCTATCTCACTATCTATCCAGCTATCTAGCTATCTAGCTATCTATCTAATCTATCTAATATATCTATCTATCTATCTATCTATCTATCTATCTGTCTAGCTATCTATTCATCTATCTATCTATCTATCTATCTATCTATCTCGCTATCTATCTATCTATGTATCTATCAGTCTATCTATCTATCGATCGATCGATCGATCTATCTATCTATCTATCTATCTATCTATCTATCTATCTATCTAACCTATCTATCTAACCTATCTATCTATCTATCTATCTATCTATCTATCTATCTATCTATCTATCTATCTATCTATCTATCTATCTATCTAATCCATCTATCTATCTATCTAACCTTACCTAACCCAACCTGACCTAACCTGACCTGACCGAATCGATCTATCTGTCCTATGTATCTATCTATCTATCTATCTATCTATCTATCTATCTATCTATCTATCTATCTATCTATCTATCTATCTATCTATCTATCTATCTATCTATCTAATCTATCTATCTATCTATCTATCTATCTATCTATCTATCTATCTATCTATTTATGTACCTACCTGCCTATCTGATCTGTCCAATCTATCTGACCTATCTATCTGACCTATCTATCTGACCTATTTATCAATCTATCTATCTATCTATCTAAATCTAGCTATCTACCTATTTACCTATCTAATCTATCTATGTATCCGTCTATGTTTCTATACTTCTATAGTTCTCTCTGTATATGTATCTATCTATCTATCTATCTATGTATCTATCTATCTATCTATCTATCTATGTATCTATCTATCTGTCTATCTATCTATCTAGTCTAGTCTAGTCTAATCTAACCTAACCTAACCTAATCTACTCTAGTCTAATCTAATATATCTATGTATCTATCGATTTATCTAATCTATCTATATTTTTATGTACCTACCTGTCTATCCGATCTGTCTACTCTATCTGACCTATCTATTTCACCTATCTATCTATCTACCTATCTATCTATCTATCCAACCTTACCTGACCTGACCTGACCTGACCTGACCTGACCTGACCGATCTATCTGGCCAATCTATCTATCTGTCTGTCTATCTATCTATCTACTTATCTAATCTATCTATATATCTGTCTATGTTTCTATACTTTTAGTTCTATCTGTCTATCTATATATCTATTTATCTATCTATGTATTATTCTATCTCTCTATCTATGTATGTATCTATCTATCTATCTATCTGTCTATCTATGTAATCTGTCTATGTAATCTATCTATCTATCTATCCATCTATCTATCTATCTATATGTCTATCTATGTAATCTATCTATCTACCTAACCCAACCTAACCTAACCCAACCTAACCTATCTATCTATCGATCTATCTAATCTATCTATCTATCTATCTAATCTAGCTATCTTTCTATATATATATATATGTGTCTAGGTTTCTATACTTCTATAGTTTTTTTCCTTATCTACCCAACCTTTTTTCCAATTTAGTCTACCTATCTGTCTAGTCTATCTACATATCTATCTATCAACCTGTTGATAGATCTATACATCTATCTATCGGCCGGTCTTTCTATCTGGCCACATCTATATGTGCATCTACATAGCTAGTCTATTTGTCTGTCTAGTCTAATCTAATCCGACCTATTTTAATCCAATCTAATCTATCTATCTAAAATTAAGCATTATCTGTTTTATCTATCTAAGCTGTCTAATCTATTTATCTATCGTGTCTTTTCTCATCCTATCCCATCCTATCTATCTATCTATCTATCTACCTATCTATCTAATCTATTCTATCTATGTATCTATCTAATCTAATCTAAATCTTTCTAATCTAATCTATTCTACCTATCTATCGTTTCATCTATCTATCTATTTGTCTATCTATCTATCTATCTATCTATCTATCTATCTATCTATCTATCTATCTATCTATCTATCTATCTATCTATCTAATCTTATCTATCTATCTATCTATCTATCTATGTATCTATCTATCTATCTATCTATCTATCTATCTATCTATCTATCTATCTATCTATCTATCTATCTATCTATCTATCTATCTATCTATTAGTTCATCTATCTGTCTGTCTGGAAGATGGTTCGCGTAGTTCTCATATTTATATCAGTCTTTTGCCGTCCCTTTCTTTCCCTTATTTGATCTATCAATCCAGATCTATGCAATTTTACGTTTGCCTTTTCATGCTTACTCCTATGTATCTTGCTACTGTTTATCTATCTATTTATCTAACTACCTATCTATCCACATCTACGTTTTTAGCCCGAGTGTGCAGCGCGTGCTGCAAAATCTGTAAATGACCTTGCGAAATCTCTGCGCCCTGCCACGAAATATGTAGCGCTTGCCACGCAATTTGTGCCTGAGTCTCACGCTGCGCCTGCCGGCACGAAATCTGCACCGGACCTTGCAAACAAGTTCCGTCTAAACATTCGATCTATACTCGATATTTTCACATATGCCTTCATTGCAGCTGGTCGTCCCAGATCCTGGCAAATGTTGAGAAAGACACTGTGGCTAGAATTCAACTCGCGGCCTGTCCACTTCCATGTGGCTAGTTCATGCTCTTCCACATGGCTAGTTTCGGTTGCTCGCGCCTAAGCCACCTCAAGATTGCAGGGGCCCCTAGTAGTCCAGAACTAATTCGAGGTTTCCTTTGAAGGAGTCCCTTGACTTTTTCAGGGGGGCTCAAGGTGCGACGCCGAGCGTGTGACCGCGCTGGAATTTGCAGCGGGCCCAGTGCAATGACCAGAGGCAACTTCCCCACCAAAAAAGCAAAACAAAAGACAACCCGCAAAAAACCCAACAGAACCCCAGAGGAACCAGGTCTCGACCCTGAGGATTTTCCCGCAGTGGGCCCAACCTGAGGGCCACACAGGCGTGTTCGCGTTCATGCGTGCGCGTGTGAGACAGAGGGTGGGTCACGTGGTGTGTGTGTGTGTGTTGCGAAATTGTGGTTGTCCGTCCGTCCGTTGTTTTGTTTTTGTGTCTGTGTGTGCGCCTGTTTGCGTGCAGATATTCGCATTTGTGTATATTAGAATGTGTGTGTGTGTGTGCCATGTCAGTGCGCATATTAGTGGCATATTAGTGGGCATGTGTCTATGTGCGTGTTATGTGTGTGTGTGTGTTACGTGTGTTTGCGTGCATGCATGTGTGCTTTAGAACTGTCAGTGTGAGTGTCAATATGTGTGTGTGTGTGAGTCTCATGCTAGTGATATTTGCTATCTTGAGTCAGGTTCGATGGTGTTTGCCATCCTGCTTCCCGCTGTGTTTGCCAGCGCGGGATCGCCTGTCTCCTTGGCACGGCTCTAGCTCGCAAACGTCTTTTAGCGCCTCGCAAAACCATCATGGCGAGCGCCAGGCGCTCAGCAACTGGTCTTGTGGAGGGCCTTTAGCATCAGAAGGTAGACAGGGCTCCTTAAAAGACACATCTTGCAACCATTTGAAACATGTGGCTTTTTCAACACCAAAATAGAGGGAAACCACCATTTACAAGGCAATGTTCAGGTGTATAATGTAAGCATCCTGGTAGAGGGACCAGTAGTGCCCTTGCACTCTTGACGGCCTGTTCAAGGTAAGGCATAGTTTTGCTGAAGAGAGACAGGGGGCGAGAGAGGGAAAGAAATATTTGCGTCCGCTCCAAAATGTCAAAAGCCAACTTGGTGACTGGGCCACCGAGTTTTGCTGAGCTGAGGTCACTCTGGAAGTTCTCGAAGAGAAGCATAAGGAGGTAATGGCTCGCTTTGATGCATTGCTTGCCCACCAGCTGCTGCTTGACAAAAGCGCACTTGCGGGGAGGCGCCCCCCCCCAAAAGCCCAAGGGTAAATCGTGGCTGTGAAATAGGGAGCAAATTCGTAGGTACATGTGGGACTTAGCGCGAAGTTGAGTGCCTTTGGGAAACCAGCTGTGAGAAGACGTCGGGCTCTCAAAGCTTTTCTGATTTCTACTACTTGCGGCCAAGGATGCTTCAGAAGTTGGTGATGGATGGAGTTGCCGTGCCACATACCGAGACTTTGCAACTTGGCGGCCAAAAGAACCTCGAAGTTGCCCGATCAATGGACCGGGAGGTTGCAGGCTTCAGCAAAGCCGACTGGTCTTCGTGAGAGGCTTGGATAGGAGCCCCATGAATGATTTCATGGCGCAAGTGTGCACATTTGACGTACCATCTGCATCTTGTACGAAAGCCAAGAACTCCAAGAAAGCAATACCGCAAAGCTAGTTGCATCGCATGGCTGAGTCATCAGCACTCCTCCAGTTTTAGTTATGGTGTGTTGCTGCAAGCAAATCACCATCCCCTTTTCCCAACAATCGCGTGCAATCATGTGAGCAAAGCCTTCCCTGCCACTTCCATCCTTTGATTGGAGGGAAGTAATGGGCATGTGTCACCAGCAGCAGGACCTGTGCCTGGCAATGCACACTGCCGGGTGCGGAGAGTACATGCAACAGCTTGGAGGGTCCTGTATCGGAATTGCTACCAATGCAGCAGTCGGCACCCGCAAGTTGTATTATGCAATAATCACAGGTCGCCGGATGCGTGGTCCACATAGGAAATCGCCTACGCGGCATTGGATTTGGTCAAAGCTGCCATGCCTGTGCTTTCTCAGAAGCCAGGGTGCCCCCGTGCTAAGGCTCGTCACTTACCCATTGTCAGTGTCGTGTTTTCCTTTTGACCCCCCTGTTTTGGTTTTGGGCAAAAGTGACACCTGTTACACTAGGCTTTTGTTCGTATGGTCCAAAGCAGAGGGTCACAATACAAGCCTTCAATGCAAGGCATGATGCTTCCACAGGCCAAGAATTCATGGCATCGGATCAATGTGATCCTGAAATCTTCTCGCAGGCGTCAGGTTTGTTGGTTTCGATCTCCACCAGCCCCGACAAGGGTGCCGTCACAAAAACTTCTACTTCACTATCAGGCCGTTCTACAATTAGGCCAGGAATGAGAGCTGTGGAGGTGTCTAATGTCTCAATTTGCCTTTACTTTGCCTTTTGTACTACTGTTGGGCAGGGCTTTCAATGTTATTGTCCAAATTGGCTGCTTTTACTTTGCCCTTCAAAACTGCATTTGGAAAAGGTTGTTCAACCAGGTGCTTTAGCTGTTCCTGAACGCACGCATTTGGGCAAAGCTTTGAAAACTTGTTCAACTGTGGGCAAAGCTTTCGACATTTTTTTTATTTTTATTTTTTTTTCCCCGAATTGGTTTGCGGGAGGGCGTGTGTGCGTGTGACAGCTGTCTGTGTCTCCACACATAGGGCTTATGCAAAAGTTTTGGACACGCAGGGTTGGCAACAACGCTTGCTTGTTTTTTTTTGTTGGCAGGGATATTCCAGTCCGCTTAAACAGTCACCTGGGACTACACTAAGTTGGAACGCAAACTTTGCGGCATTCCAGCGATTCCAGTGGGCTTGAAAGATCAAGTTGCGCGGGGAGTACATACACTTCCGCTTTTTTTCGCGCAGGCAATAGGCACTGCAAGTCGAAGCTCAGGAATCCTGAAACGGAGGCCTTGGACTTGGACATGGCTCCATCACGGAGAAACTCCCACAGCTCGGATGAAAGCCCCCTTGATGAGACGGCATCCTATGAGTTGGCCAAGCTGAGAAGCAGCTTGCACCACCAAAAGAGGCTGAATGAAGCCAATGAGGCACGGTGCCAAGATTGCCTTTGTGGAGCCCCCTTTGCGTTTCCGCTACGACATGGGTCTCTACAAACGTAATTAAAGGAGACGTGGGGTCCCAAGAAATTGGACACGTCATGTTGTGCGGCGTCCATTTTATAGCTTGTGTTGGGTCCTGTTGAGAGCGTATGGCAAAAGTGAGGCGTGTTTCTTTGTTCGGCGTACATGTTGCAGGCATTGACCCACAACATATGGTGTCGGCTGTGTATGAATACTTGATCATGCTGGTTAGGTTTATGCTTTGTATAGTTGATGTACTTCCAATTGTTTTGCTAGTTGCTTAGCTTGCTTGGTTCTGGCCATGGCTGTGCTACAACATTCCAACGACCCCGTACTACACCGTACACGCGCTGCGAAATCAACGGCTCACGCATGTGTGTGTGTGTGTGCCCGCTCAGACATGTTGTGCTGCAGGTCAATTCAGACAGGGATCCATTGGGGCATCGTGAATTGCGCACTCGCAGAATGTAGGTTCGAATTACCGAGGTAGCACAAGCAGATACAATACTGTTCTGCTGATTCTTGTTTGTTCTGGCCATGGCTGGCCTGTAAAATGCCAAGGACACGGCATACTACCACGAAATCAAGGCATACCTGTGAAAGTGTGCAATCAAAACGTGTTGTGCTGCAAAGCAGTAGGCGTGTGGCGTCTTACTTTTACATAATGACACCATGTCAGGCGGGGATGAAGAGCTTCCACCTCTCACATTCCAAGCCGCAAGTCCCATCGTTTGTGGTGACCATTTGGTGAGGTTTTCAAAGCCAAACATCCTTGTTGTACCCTTGGCAAAGTGGGTATGGCTCAAAACTAAAGAGCTGGGGGGTACGCGGGTTTTAGTCTTTACCTCCATTTACAAAGGTGCCATTTTGGTACCACTTTTTTGAGCCACAGCCAAGTGTGTTTGTGCGTGTGTGAATGCTTTAGAGCAGGATCTGAAAGTGCAAAACCTGTGAGGCAGAAAGTGAGCCCGCACAACAACCTGAGACAGAGAGATGCCTGAAGAGAGAATGCCTTACTACCTGGCAATTTGAATCATTTTTCGCCGCGGTGCTGGTGAGCAATGCCATATTCCTGGGGGTGCAGACGGAATGGACATCCGCGAATTTGCATGCCGAGCAGCCGACTGCCTTTGCAGTGCTTCAGACGGTTTATGCGGCCCTTTTCATCGCCGAGATTGTCTTGAGGATCGCAGCACGGGGCATTCGGGCCTACATTTGCTCCTCCGACTGGGCCTGGCACTTCCTGGACATCTTCGTCTCGGTGTCGGCGGTCCTGGACGTTGTGACCATGTTCCTAGGCAACGACGCTGCCCCGACAGGACTGGAATGCCGCACGCCGCGAATCCAATTCCGGCGTCCGTCAACTTGCTCGGACGTCTCTGTTTTGTACCTGCAGATTTGAAATTTGCCCTCACCGATGAAATGGTATTCACACTCGCAACCAACACCGGTAACAACATGTAGGGTATGTTGGGAAGCTATTTCCTCCAGATCTCCAATGGTTGTCAGGGGCCCCCAAAGAGGGGAGCCGCCAAAAAGACCCTAGTAGGCCTTGTTAGTCGCTATTGGCGCCTATTGGGATTGGGGAGGCCCCTGTTGAACAACATAGGACAATTGCCTAAACTCCCTTACTCAGTCCAAGCGGCAGGAAGCTCCTCCAGCGGGTTCCGCCTGCTGCGGATCATGAAGATCGCCCGGCTTGCTCGGGCGATCCGCGTCGTTAAGGTCAGGAGTGACAATGTGACTCGGGTGACTGGGTAACGGGAAACGTAAAATGAAAAAGAGCCCCAACTCTGTAGTCTGAGTCACTCATTAAAAGGAAAGCCCAAGTTGATGTCTTTGGGGATCGTTGACAGATCTCTGTGTTCTTAGGGTTGTACAATGCCGGGCAGGTGTTGCGTTTCATCCGAGCGCTTCGGGTGTTAGTGTACTCCATCCTGCACACCTTGCGCTCGCTGGTGTGGTCCCTGGTCCTGCTGCTGGTTATCATATATTCCTTTGGCATCCTTTTCGCAGGCGATTGGCATGCCATGTGAGGTATTATTGTGTTTGTCCTTGCGAATGGTTGCCCAGTGTTCTTGATGTTTGTTTGGCGCGAATCTTATGTTTGTGTTTTTGCATGAAGGGAACTGTATAAAAACCGACGTGCGCGTTTGGTTTAAGAAAGTTGCGGCTATTCTCGAAAGATAACCGCATGTATCGTCTCAAGTACCTAGAGGAAGTAGAGCAGCATCATCAGACAAGCATGATGCTATCATCAGATCAATAGTCTACTAGCCTGGGCTTCAAAAGGCAGGCCCAGTACAAGCCTCTAATGGCAGGTAACTTCAAAGTATCTTGGCAAATCGCCCCATCATGTCCTCTGCTTCGCAGATGCCACCATCGACCACCTGCTGGAGGATACAGAGATCCCAGCGATGCTCGTCAGATAGAACTCTGTAGGATTCATGGCTTGTTTCGGCGGAACTCAAAAAGGAAGGGGGGATGGCAGGAGGCAACGACAATTACCCGAACCAAGCTGGCTTTTTCAATAATGTGTTTTAGACTTTTCAGTGTGCACATCGGCTTTCCAAGAAACCCTACTGCCCTCACGGCTGAGATTTGGGCAACCAGCATCATGATAAGCCGCTGGGAAGTGTTTTCTTCAAGCCGGCCCTGTTGCCTATTTCTAAGTTTGCAGGGATCACATCTGGAAAGAGCGGTGTTTCCCGAAATTTCTACCACTGGGAATGGTCAAATGGGTATGGGTCGTATGGGTCAAAGTTAAACCACCAGGGGACCGGTTTTGGTTCATGTTTCCCTTTGCGTTCCGTTTTGGCTACCCATATTTGCCCCACAAACAATGGAGCCAGAGTCGGGGCTTCGCCAGGCATGTCTCGGAAGGCTTGGCAGAGCACTTTGGAAGCTTGTTCGCATCCATGAACACGCTCTTTCGATCCATCTCCGGCGGTGTGACTTGGGAAGTGCCAGCGAAGTCCCTGCAGCACATTGGCATGGAGTGGGTCTTGGGCTTCACCTTCTACGTGGCCTTCTGCCTTTTTGCAGAACCTTGCAAGCTTAGCAGGCGTTGTTTTTTGTTTTTGTTTGTGCGAGCTTGATCCTTGAGTGAAGCTAAGCGCTTGAACCGTTGGCCAGTGAAATGGCAAGGTGTTGAATGTCATGCTGCTTGGCTGCGCTTTCTACACATTTCGAGGGGGGCTTTGGGGAGGCGCCTGGGTTGAGTCCTGAACTGCCAGTGAATTTTGCCTAGGGGAGTCCGCAGATGGCTGCTTTATCCCAAGTTTTGGGGTGTAATGTCAGATTGATTGGTTAGCAGCGTTCCTTAGCAGCCTCAAGGCCATGCCAAAATGACATGGTGATCTGCCAATTGGAGTTGGGTTGCACTTGTTGTGCTTTTGTGTCCAGAACTGTCGAGCTATCCTCGCACCTTGTTGTCGGTCAGTTGAGCCAGGTTCCTGTCTTGTATGAGCTGGACATGTACGAAAAACTGTGGGCTCTTCCAAGAGGCTTGCGATGAGCCCCTGGTTCTGACACCCCCCCCCGATGCTGGCGATGATGGCCTTTAACAATGATGACATGTGTTGATCTACAAGGCTTCTGCAACAAGAGCAACAACCTATTGGCCGTGTATATATATATATATATCGTTTGTTAGGTGTCAGTGTATGTGAAATCGATGTGAGTGGGGGGGCTAATGCGTTTACACTTGACAGTGAGCCTGCGAAGGTCTTGCTATGGTGTGGGTAATGTGACCGGTGTTCTTTTCATGTATGTGGCCATGGGTAAAAATCCCGTACCCCCCAATCCCGACTAAAATAGACTAAAATGGGTAGTGCACCTACCCCAAAATGGTACCATCGGTTTTGACCCACAGCCATGTGGTCGGCGTTCTCTTCATAAAAATGTTTTGACTCAGGACAGGCGTCTTTTGCCACTCGGCCATTACCGGAGCTGAGAAAGATCAAGATCTCTTAGTGCAAGCGCTGCTGGCGGAGAAGGTATCTTGGCTGCTTTTCAAGCTGACCTTTCTACCTTCCGATGCTTTGAGCATTCAAATATGCTTCTCCGTGCATTGCCCACCTCTAAAATCTAAAGGGCCCACTTTGACCCGAGATGAAACATGTTGACTGATGTGTCCAGATTAGTATTCGAAGCGACCTGTTTTGGAGTTGGCGTCCAGGAAGTCTAGCAATACTACTTTTCTTTTTTTGCACTACGGTCACCGATTCCAGGCAATACTACTTTTGAATTCGTGTACTGCGGTCAAATTCCGCACCTCTACCTAAAAAGGCCAATGCTACTTTTCAATTGCCTTTGTAGGACCCATTTCCATGAAGTGAGCAGAGAACATTTTTATTAGGAGACTACACTGCAAAAAAAAGGGGGAGACACCGCTTGTGGTGAAACATATGAATGGAGCCCGCGGAGTGGAATATGTGCATGACATTACTGCACTCCAAGGGTGGTGGTGGGCCGTGGGCCATTTTGGCTCAAGGGCCCACCACCACCATACCTTGCTTTTTCTCCTTTTTTTTTTCCTGCTTGATGGTGGTTTGGGTGCTCCTCGCGTTCGTCCTGAATCATGGCGGCCTTCCCTACGGAGGCCGAGGCGATGCGGATTCGCACGATGTCGGACTTGAGGCTTCACTATCAGGTGGACCTCGCGGTCTGGCAGGCAGTGACGGCCGCGATGGGCGATCCAGGCGAGGACATTCGGCCCTTTGCGGCATTGCCGGCTGCGATGGTGGCCTTGGCCTGCGAGTCCGCGGGCAATGGAGGTCAGGCCTTGACAGTCATTCAGGCCTCACAGGGGGGGTTGATGTTCCGGCTGGCGAGGAGGATCTACCACGTGAAGAACGGTGGGTCCTGGGATCAGTGGGAAGACCCACACCCGTGGGAAGCGCCAGTCAAGACCAGCGATGGCGAGGACGCGGGCACAGTAGTTCAGAAGAGCCTGGAGCCCAAGATGAAGATGACGCACATCCTGGACCAGGGCGACGAGACGGAGTTCGTAGTGGAGCCGGAGGAAAGAGGGCGCTGTGGGTGGCGAACTATGTCAAGGTAGTAGGCGGTCTCCCACCCGAAGAAGAGGAACCCTCGATGGAACAGCTCTCAGCTATGAGTCGCAGGACCGAGGTGTTGAAAGCAGCTCCCTATGCAGACTTCGCGGTGTGGGTCCCCTACGGCAAGAAGGCACTTCGGACCAGCAGGTTCAGGGTCTACATCCCGACGTTGGAGGGCTTCATGACGCGAGAAGTTGCAGGGCCCACAACTTTCGAGATGTGGCAGGCGAGTTACCGAGTTTACCGGGCCGCCTTGATCATGCTGGAGACGGTTCCCCTGGCCCATCTCAACGCCTACGAAACGCACATCGAGAAGTTGGTGAGGAACTTCCCCGGCTGTTGGCATCTCATTTGCCAAGCAGACGACCGAGGCAGGTCGGAGCACCTCACGAGGTTGAAGCTGAGGGCGACCATGGCTGGAGGAGTTGGCTCAGATGTTCCAGTGGGGTTCGACGCAGACAAGCCGTGGGCGACGCTGATGAGAGCACTAGTGGACGACGACAAGTACTGGAACGAGCAGGTCATCCTCCCGGGCACCGCTTGGATGGCCCAAGGCAGTCGAGGAGTCCCAGACACCCCGGAGGAGAAAATCTCGACAGGTCACGAAGGAAGTGCGAGGTCGAGAGCTTGCAGGGAGCGAAGGTTCAGACAAGCCCAGCCGTTCTTCCCAGCGAAGAGAGGCCCGGAAGAGGATTGGGCCGAGGACGTTGGGAAGAATGCGAACGGGAACCACAACTCAGGAAAGGGAAAGGGAGGAAAGGGTTCGGGAAAGAATTCAGGCTCCGCAAGGTGTTTTGCTTGGAACAATGGCAATGGACCCTGCGCAGAGGTCCCACCTCAGAAAGCGTGTCTTGCCCCAGTGAAGAGAGAACACAAGTGTACCACTTGCGGTTCCCCGGGCCACCCTTCGAAGAACTGCCCCAACAAGAAGAGCTGAAGGCCCGAGCGTGGGGCGCCTGGGCCTTGCTGGTAGGTTTGCTCTACTCCTCCAAGGCCACCCCGGAGAACATGGATGCGGGCGAGGCTGGAGTTTCGAGCTCGTCGAAACGATCAGCCACCGAGCACCCAGCGGGGGATGGGGCAGGCTCCACGAAGTCTAGAAGGGTGGTACTCAAGCCAGCAAACCGAATCTTGCCCGAGGATGACGAGAGCACGAAAGTGAAGAGGGACGTGAATGAGGACCTCAAGGAACACCTCAAACAAAGAGTTTTTGTGTTCATGCACCACTTTTCGGGGCCCAAGGATGTGCTAGGTCGCACGGTTAAAGAGGAGGCAGAGACCCTTGGAAAAGGAAGATGGCCATCAGAGAGCTAGAGAAGGACTTCTGCGCCAACTCTTCTAGAAAGGCAAAGGCAGCAAGGAGGAACACCATCCGGCGCATAGCAGAATCAGCGGGCTTCGCGGTCACACCTCTGGATGCTGACAAGGTGAAGTGTTTAGCGGCAAGCCTGAAGTCAGCCGGCTACAAGTCTGCCCACCTTTACCTCGCAGAAGCCAAGCTCATGCATGTCGAGGCAGGGAAGGCGTGGAGTGATTTGCTAGCTAGGGTCATGAGGCAGTGCCTTATGGCGGTGTCGAGAGGCGTGGGCCCCAGAGCCGGCGCCTGACGGACCCGATCGAGATCTTCATTCTGGGAATGACTTGGATGTTGAGGGAAGTGGAGATCGCCGCACTCAAGAAGGGCGACTTGCTGGTCAATGACACGGCAAAGAGGGTCACGCTGGTGCTGCACGAGAGCAAGAAGGATCAAGAGGCCAGAGGAGTTAGGCGGGTCCTGCAGTGTCTTTGCCAGGGGGATTGTGGCTGGGACTGCCCATGCAGGAACGCCAAGAAATTGGTGCACTCCGGCCAGGAGGTCATAGAACTTGATGACGCCCTTTGCAAAGTAGGCAGCGGCGACGTAGCAACAAAGGCGCAGGTAGTTGCTTCTTGGGCCAAGGTCTTCGGCATGAGGGTTGGTGGCCATTCTGCGCGACGCACGCTGACCTACATCAGACAGGGTTGGGCGATCCCACAAGTCGCGTACCTAGGCCGCTGGAAATCAAACGTTATCTACAGCTACGCTGAAGAAGCCTTGGAAACCATGCCGGTCAATGATAAGTGCGGCCCGGTTCGACATGGTAGCGAAGGCCCGGGTTGGGACGCAGTAAGGAATCAGTTAGCCCTCGAGGTAGAGGCCCTGAAGCTGGACACGGACGCCATGCGAGACAAGCTTGACACCGAGGTAAGGACATGGAAGGAGAAGGTCGAAGCCGGCAACGGTGAGCTGCCATCTTTGGTGAAGAACGTGCATGGCTCCGTGATCCACGTCAACGCCAGCATGGTGGCTTGTTCCCCTCCGACCACGTGGAGGACCAGATGTGGCTGGTATTACGGCTATGCATCGTTCATCTTCATGCAGGGGAGCAAGCACCAGGTGTCATGCTTGAAGTGTAAGAGCGGGTAAGCCGCGCCAGAGCAAGGAGGTGGAGAAGGGCGGCAAAGTTGTTTCTTGAGGCCCCTCCCCCCACACTTCGAAAGACTGAAGATGTGTGGGAGAGGGAGCCAGATCAATGCACAGGATCCACCAACACCGCAAAAGGTGCGTGTTCTTGGGAGGGAGGGTGGGTCTGTGCCATGTCGTGAAACATATGAATGGAGCCCGCGGAGTGGAATATGTGCATGACATTACTGCACTCCAAGGGTGGTGGTGGGCCGTGGGCCATTTTGGCTCAAGGGCCCACCACCACCATACCTTGCTTTTCCCACCCACCCAACCCGGTGGAGAAGGGCGGCAAAGTTGTTTCTTGAGGCCCCTCCCCCCACACTTCGAAAGACTGAAGATGTGTGGGAGAGGGAGCCAGATCAATGCACAGGATCCACCAACACCGCAAAAGGTGCGTGTTCTTGGGAGGGAGGGTGGGTCTGTGCCATGTCAATTGCTTTTCTATGGAGGCTCCATGAAGCAAAAGATGAAGCAATATTGAGATCCATTTCCAGGACTTTTTTGTGATCATTAGCTTGGCTTCATTTTTTGACAGCTCGTGTTGTCGCAGCTGTTACTTTAGAAGCTGCAGCACTATGGTAGACAAATGGCTTTTATATGTGGATCCATGTCCTCTGGAGGAAGTGACCCGGATCATTCGCTTTCGGGCAAGGATGGATATTCAGTGCCAGTGCCTTCTTTTGTTTTGTTTTTTTTTGGGGGGGACCCATGGCTGATTATTGTCGGTTGCTTTGTTGGACAGGTTTTACAAAGATCATCATAACAGGGGCTCTATTTTGGTTGATATTTGGGTGGCGTCAGGCAGGGAAGCTGAAAATGGCACCAAAGATTGGAATTAATTGGAATAAACAATGAGGAGTCGCTTTTGTAGCGCAAATGACTTTGTGACTTTGTGGGGGGTACCCTGTATGGTTGTTTAGAAGGTGTTGAATAAATGATTAATCATGAACATAAACCTGGAACGATGCGTGTGTGTTTTGGCTTCCGAAAGGAGAGCTGGATATTCGGAAAAGAAAAGAAGCCCCTAGGGACCTAGGGGTGGGTTTCCAGTCGCGCCCAGCCGAGTGGGGAGGGCTGGACAGGGTGCAGCATATTCGGAGTGAGGATGGGGTAGATGATGAATCATAGCGGTACATGAACCAATACACAGATGCTAAAAAAAAGAAGATCATCATCTGTTGAAGGGCTCCTTGTAGTTCAGGAGACCTTCAAGAAGCGTCTCCTGGACCTCTTCAACCAAGTGGATGATGGCACGGGCCAGGTGACCTTAGTGGAGTTCGAGAACCGCTTCGAGGAAGAGTCGGTGCGCGCCTTGTTCGAAGCTCTCGAACTCGGAGCCTCGGATGCCTGGACGCTCTTCCAGATCTTGGATGCGGATGGGAGCAACTACATCCACGTGGACGAGTTTGTGGACAGCTGCTAGGTGCAACATAACACACACATATATGCATATATATATACATATATATGTATGATTCTTTGAGTGCGTGATTTTGTGATAAAATATGTTTTTTTTCTTGAGGAAACTGCATCTAAAGATGATTCTTTTGAGTGCCTTTGTTTTTTCGAGGAAACACAACATCGGAACTTGTGATGTGTCCCCGAACCAGGTAGTTAGCGCATGTTAGCACCTAGGCTGTATCCGCAACCGCGGCAATGCCAAGTCCGTGGACGTGTGCGCATTGAGGCATCAAATGACAAAGCTTCGCGGCCAGATGGTGGATATGCTGAAATGCCAGGAGCAGCTGCAAGCTTCGGTGGCAGCGCACAAACTGGCAATTTAGGGCCTAGGCACAGGTGTCCTTTTTGGTTGGTTTGCTTAACAAAGAGAGGGCCCTAGTTTAGATGGGGTTGATTCCATTTACCAGGGCCATCTATTTTTCCAAAAGGCCACCTATCAGCCTAGGCTTTGAAGGGCCTTCGCAGAAAAAACTCGCGACACGGCCGTTCAAAACGGGCCGCTTTTAAAAATCAGCGTTGGGGCTGGGGGCTTGGGGCTTGGCCAGCCTGGGGGGCCAATTGTTTTTTTCCGCTTGTTCGTACACGCAATGCTCTGATGTCTGGATTGCTTAGTGGCAGGATGTGGCAGGTCCAAATCCAAGGTCCCAGGCCTTTGCAACGGCTTCAGGTTTTTCGCTCGTAGTGCACCTGGAAGTCAATTCTGCATCGAAGACCTTCAGCACACCTGGAGGCTTCCTGAATTTGTTTCCAGAACTTCCATGGAGCCGCACGTTTCAGCTGATTCTGCACTTCGCGAGCTAGGGCTCATCCGGATACCCATGAAGGTCTCTGATTTGATGAATTCCTGAATTCAGGCTGGTGAGTGGTAAGCCCTTAGTGCAGAATGACGCTGGCTAGTGCATCCGCTCTTTCGATCAAGGTGATCCAAGCAGCTGTGTCTAGCCTCGCGTGCGGTCGCAAAAACTCTTGCAGTGCTTGAAGTAGACCTGACTGCCGCTTTGTCATCTTGGCCTAGAAGACCTCCAATGGCTTCCCAGCTCGTTTTAGGCCGTGCTTCACATCTACACTTCACACTTTAGATGAGGCTTGACAAGGGGGAGGACATTTCAAGCACAAATTTGTCGCGATTTCCTGTTAGCTGGATGGCCAGCCGAAATCAACCCCAGGCGGAGAGGTATGTCAATGCCTGGCGCCCAAGAGCATGTGAGAGCGAACGCCGCGTGAGTGGGACTTGCCTCTCTGACATTCTGGGTGCTGAATGCTTGAGCGTTTTTGCCCACAAGCAACCCCAACAGGGACATTGAGCTGTAAAGCATCGCCGGTATTTGGACAAGCTGAGTGGCAAGAGGTTCAAACTCCATCTCGATACTCGAGCCTTGCGTAGGTCACATCGCAGAAGGAGAAGCTGCACTTGCAATGTCGGATGGAGGCAGGAATATCCGCCTTCCCTGCCCTATGTTTGGGAGGTCCCTCGTTTGTGCAGAGGTTTGCGCAGTGCGGAAGCACCAGCGTTTCTATGCTTCTTGGCCTTTCGGCTTCTTGTTGGTTTATGCGGCTTTTTGGTGGCTTTGCGCTCCCTCTGCTTTCCCAGTTCCTCTCCGGCGGCTTTTTTGCTTTTGCACCCTTTCGTGAGTTTTTGGCTTTGGCTTCCCGCATCCTCAGCGCTGTCTGTCTGTATGTGGGCACTTCTTCGAACATTATAGGGATGGGGAGGGCTGCCCCCCACTGCTTTTTGTATTCTATCGCACACCTAGTCTTATCACTTTTTCGAACATCATGGGGGGGGGGCTGCCGCCCCCACCCCCCCGCTCCCTGGATGTTTTACAGAGACAACCCGGCTGCTTTCTATATTCTAATGCACTCGCTTCTTCGAACATCATGGGGGGTGTTGCCACCCCTGCCAACCCCCTCGCTACTTTTTTTTATTTGTTACAAGCACAGAATTGCACCCGTATTTGAATCATCACGTTTTCGACTCCGCCAACCCGCCCGCTACTTTTTTACCCACGATTTGCTGGTGATGCTGGGGATGTTGGCGGGAAATGCGGGGGATGTTGAAACCGATGCTGGGGATGTTGACGGCCTGGTGTAAAATGCGTAAATGTTGTGAGAAATTGCTGTAAAATACGACATTTTGCTGGTCAAGACGAAAAAAGTAAAAGACAAAAAGAACAAAAACAGGAACAAGTCCCCAAACAGATTTTGCACCCGATAGTTTTGCCAGTGAAGGCTGCAGGAATTGCTGAGTCAGAGCACCCCTCACCCCCGTGGATGAGTGGCGCCAGTTCCAGTGGCCAGGAGGCAGAGGCCAAGCGGACGTCTGACAAGTGCGACAAGGCAGGTTTGCTTTTTGCAAGCTCCGAAAAGCTGGGTCTAATCTGAAGGATGATCTCTTGGGGTTTGATCATATTTCATTCTTCGGGCCCCCGAATGACTAAATGGGTCACATTTCACACTTAGTGGTTGAAATCACGGGGTGGGTTTCCCCAGTGGTCATCTGATGTTTGTTTGTTTTTTTGTGTGTTTCCCCCCCCCCCCGATTTAGTGGTTGAAACATCGCAAATCTTTTTTGGGTGGGTTTCCACCCAATGGTCAAAATATAATATATATATATATATACATATGTTTGGGGTGGTTTTCCAAGCAATGGTCAACACATATCATAAATCTTTTTTGGGCAGTTTTTCACCCAATGGTCAAACAATATCACACATCTTTGTTGGGGCGGTTTTCCACCCAATGGTCATCCCATCGTTTTTTTTCGGACCTTTTGATACTGTGGATGGACGAAATCCATTTCGCACCACCTAAGAAACCCTGGTTTCTGTTGATTCCCCTGTAAACACCAACAAATGTTATGGTTTCAACCGTGGTTTCATTGCGTGGTGCGAAATGGATTCCGCAACCATCCGCAGTAATTATGATGGAATGATCACTGGCTCTAGTTCTCAAAACTGTTTTGGGATCCCATTTTGGTAGGTGAATTCCCCACCAACTTTTAAACCTTTTGATATCAACCCCACGTGGCCTCCGACACCAACGCCGGGCTCGGCTCCTTCCTGGAGGCCAGCGCGGAGCTGCAGCGGTCCTTGCAAGAGGACCCCACCTGCCGCAGCTGGCCGGCGCTGAAGGCTGGGAAGCACATGGACCACTTGGAACAGAAGCAAACCCCGGCTAGATGAAGGTCAGCAAGTAAGAATCCCACAAGCATTTGTGGGTGAAACCCGGATAAATATGAAGGTTAAGATCCATGGGTGCAGCCGCTGTTTTTTAGTTCTTTACATTGGTCGGGGTAGAGGTTTTTAATACCGGGTGTTGAGTATGACGCACTTGGACCACTTGGGCTTGACTTTGGCGTGCATGTATTTGCTGGGCCCGCGGGGAGGGGGGGGGGGCAGGTGCCAAATTGCCAACTGGCCGTGTCGAAATTGCGTCCAATGAAAACAGTGGCGTCCTACGCATGCTGGCTTGGAAGCAATGAGGAGGCCCAATGAAAACATAATCCCATTGGTTCGCATAGCGGATTATGCCAAGTCGATTTTCAAGGCACGTGCTTTGACTTCGCAATTCAGGCTTGAATTGCGCAACTCAATTTGAAGCTTGCAAATAAAGTAGGTTTGCACTTCCAACTTGGAATTTGAAAAGTTTGGGATTGGCATAGCTTCGTTATGTATGCGTGTTAATGACAGTGACAACCATCAGGCGCAAGTGCATGCTGCAACATGATCAGATCACAGGCGCTCTGAATCACAGGCGATGACCGCTTCTTCCGCGGCAGCTGACTGCAAGGATCCGCAAGCAGAGGAAAGCTACGAGGCAGGGCAGGGGAGGTGAAGGGATGAATGACCAGTAGGTGTGTTAGAGAGGGCACTTCAGTTTTTTCCAGGCTTCGTGAAGACTGTGCCCCATTTTGCTGGGCATGTATTTGTTTGTAGCTGCCCTTGAACAAAATAAGCAGGCTAAGGTGATCACATTCCTTTTTTCAGCCTGAGGAATATTTGGAGCGCATGCGCAGCGAGTTTGACAGCCAGCTCTTGCTGTACCGGGGCATCAAGAATGCCTGTCCTTGCCTCAGACGGCTGGTGTGGCTCTGGCTTGTCAAGCATCCCGCGAGTTGAAGCACAGGCGCGGCACGAGAGAAGGCGATCATGAATTGCGATCAGGACCTGGCGAGTGGGGTGCTAGGTTTGTCTCAAATCCAGAGACCCGCAAAAAATGGGTGGCTTCAATTGAAGGTTGGTTTCCCTTTGAAACCGTTTCAAAGGGGGTTTCCCCAAACACCCATGCTTTTTGAACGAGACTCGTGACTCACGTGTTGATAGGTTTTGGTGGCAAGCGTGAAGCTCTTGTTCAACCACAGCTGCCTCAGCTCGTTGCAGCTTTGCACAAGCTGCAAAATGGACGCCAACATTTGATGCCCCTGAATTGTGTTTTGCTTCTTCGATTGTTCGATTCGAGAAGGTCTAGGTTCAGGATCAAGATGGACTGTACTATCAGGCAAACAAGGCCAAGTGTCCATCGTACCACGGGGGAGGAGAAGATCGCCTACATTCAGAAGTTGCAGGTCTGCAACAAGATGCAGTACCACTTGGAAAAGGCCCGAGCCTGGATGGTTTCCTGTAACCAAATCAGTTGAATCGTGAAAGACTGAGCCTTTCCCAAACCTAGTGAGCGAGTGACAACTAAGAGCGAAAGACCGCTTGGGCTGCGGTTGTTGGGTGTCTAGATGTGTTCAGGTCATAGAATGCTATGGCAAGCGGTGTGATTGGCTTTTGAACAACTCGTCACTACAACGATTAATTTGAGGAGGGTGTTTCATTTCCCAGGCGGCCTCACAACAAGGTTCCACATTGCCCGAGGCTTCGCGAGTTGCAAGAATAGTTCTGCCAAAGCGTTCGGAGTTTGTGTCCACAAGGTTGGACTGTGGGCGAACTGAGGCAATCAACTCCCATGGCTTCCGTCCCCAAGCGTGAGCGACACAGCTGATAGACTCTGTCATTTGCTTGCCCAATGGGCGATCACAAATCGTGAAGTTTGCCATTGTTGTTTCGCACTAGAACTCTGCTATAGTCGTATCATCGCAGATACTGCGCAATGCAACCTGACAAGCACCAATGGAAGTACAGAAAGCTCAAACCCAAGTTAACTAAGTGACCTTTTGGAACATGTTGGTTTGGCTCAGAGAATTCATGTCATGAATAGTGCATAAGCCACAAATCCCAATGTATTCATCGGAGCCAGGGGTGCCTGATCTTTTGGCCCTTGCCAGGCCTCTTGCCAGCATGCCACTGAGCTGAGAGACGCAAGGAGCTGAGAGACCGGGGCATTTGTTTCAGGGTCCCAGACACGTTTCTTGAATTTGGCCCGAGGAAATTTCGAATATGACACCTTTCTAATTTGGCAAGGGGATTGCAAGCCTCAAGCTTTGAGTTGTCCGCTGCGTTGCTGTGAATGTGGCACGGCCAGGCAGGCTGCCTTTCAAGCGAAAATTCAACGTGTACAAACTGAAGCACACAGCACAGACAGAGACAGAGAGAGAGAGAGAGAGAGACAGACAGACAGACACACGCACAAGCACACGCACACGCAGACACACAAACATGCATGCATACACCAGGCCGTAGGGCGCCGTGAATATGATGGTTGAGTGTTTGCACGAGCACGCTTGGGCACACGTGCGCGATGCATGTTTGCTTTTCTGGATGTGCAGCCTTTGCGACTCAAAGCTGCTTGCTGCCACTCCTGTGCTTGGTGCCTGGGAATGCCCTTTCATCCACATGCCACACTGAGGACTGTGTCAGCTTGCCTGCTTCCCTGCTTGCCACAAAGGCAGACCACCTTCAAAGACTGCGAAAATGATAATAGAACCCCGGAGCTTGTTTTACCGTAGGAATGGCTGTGCAACCCCTTGGTTGTCCAAGCTAGCGATGGATTCTATTCCAGGTGCAACTTATTCACCCCATCTCCAGAAGTATGTCTTCCTCGCCTCCGTGGTTTTGGTCGGCTTTCACCGTCCGTCGCTTTGGCCAAGGCTTGGAACGGCTACTCCGGGTGCTGGTCCGACATCAACCGGAGGTACCGTGCCGAGGCGGGCGCTCTGGGAGAGTTGTGCGTTGGGCATTCTGGCGCCCCAAATTGGTTGTCCTTTCCATGAAGGGCACCCTGCAAGCATGGCATACCTGATGCCTAGACTGGCACGAACGAATCCGGGTCTCTGAGATAGCATGGCACCCCAAATTGGTTCTCCATTGGAACACCCCCGTGTCACCCATTCCCTGAAATCAGACATGAGGCATACCTGTCCAGAGAGGGCTGCCCGGGGCCAGGCCGCACAGGCGAGCCAACTCCAAGAGGCGCAGGTGAAAGAGTTCCAAGCCACCAAGAAGATCGAGTGCATGCTGGGAGGCCGGGGCCTGTGGGAGCTTTCCTTCCGAGCTCTTGGCTTAGGGTTAGAATGCATTTTACTCCATGCTACTGGTAGCTAGACATCATGAAAGCGATGGAATTCGTTTTCTGCTGCTGGGGGCCTAACTTCTAAGTGTGAATCTATTCGGGGATGCAATTCCTGCAGCGGTGTGGGGCTCCGGTTCACTCAAGGCTTGCTGGGCTCATGGAAGGGATGCTGTGCTGAGTCGCATCAAGGGGGCACTGCGGGGTTGTGTTCAATTGGAAGGCTTGCGCCTCACGCCCTCCAAAAGAAAGGCAGCTTTTGGCCTGAAGCCCCCAGGATTCCGATCGCCACAGCCAAAGAAGGCCGGCACCTCAGGTTTACACTTTCTCTGAAGCTTGGGCGGTTGCAGCATCAGTGCCATCCCATGGAATAGATCCATCATAGGCCACTGGAAGTTTGAACTTCATACTCTTGAGGAAGTCGAGAAGAAGTTTGCTTGGCCAATCCACTCAAGTGAGACCCCGTACAGCCCACAGATCTTTGGAGCCTCGAGGTGTTGCAGAAATGCGAGGAGGAGGCCCAGAACGCCTCATTGCCCAGCGAGCTCCAGATCAGTCTCCTGTGCCCGCCGGCATACAGGCGCCAGACATGCGGCGCTGCTACAGCCGGCAGTCCAGGAAACGTGGGCAGGGCTTCTCAAGATGGCAGTCTCCCAAGCCATTTTTTGGCACATTTCTGGTTGTTGGATCAGGCAACCAGGCAATAGCTTACCTCAGGATGATGTTGTAGGTCGGCCTAAGCGCAGGTGGCAAGACTCGCCATTGGAGCGCCATTTGATTCGCAGCGATGCTTTGACATAGCTCAACCTCGAGCGAAACAGCGAAAGGCCGACAGCGGGCATGCTCCAACATGTTTGCAAAGGGGCACGGTGGATGACAAATCCGAAAGCTTCACCGACTGGACTGGAAAGGGAGTTCAAGGTTCCTGTTGGTGGGGAAACCTTCATGACAACACCAAAGAACTTAGACCACTCTGTCTCGCCATGGTTTGCCCCTCTCGCACAGAGCTTTTGTCGCGCAGGCAGCCAGAGAGGCTGCCGCTTTATCCCGGCAGCAAGGGCTACGAGACGAAGCAGCTCGGCCAAAGTTGGGATTGGTTTGCGGTGCGAATTTCTGTTAATCCCAAACTCGTGGAGGGGCTACCGCACATGGCCCCCTCTCTATCATTTGCTGTTCTTTGATTTGCGGTGGTTTGCAGCTGTCTTAGCCTGTTGCGGGGTATCACACAAAGGCTGCTAATGCATCCATACCTGGGTGTACTTCAGCCGGGCGATTTGTCCTGGCTTTGTTTGAATCCTGGCACTGGTGGCTGAATCATGTTTGAGCAGATTGGGACCTTGGTCGTTTTAGCAGCTCAAAGCATGCAGATGCCATGAGCTGCCGAAAGGTATGCTGGCGTCCCCAGCGAGGCGTGGCCCTCCGGATGCTGCGATAACGGTTGTTTTGAGTCTGCGTGTCATCTTGGCTGTTTCCCAGAACTGATGGGCGAAAGGTGTAAGTCCTAGGTTTGGCGTGTTTGAGGCTGAGTCACGGCCAACCAATCCATGGATCGCTTTTGAAAGACTTGGCCTTGGCTGACTGGTCATGACTGGATTACTTTCGAGAGAGCAGAGACCTTCAAGCCCACGTTGCCTGTGAAGGGATCTTGGCACGTCCGTTTCTGTTTGATTGGTAAGGCAGTTCAAAATCCAGAACACCCTAGATGTGCTTCAAGGCGCTTACGATCGAGCAAACCTGCCCAAGGGTAAGGGTTTTTGCAGTGAGATTTACCTTACTTACCCAAAACCAGCCTTTGCCTCAAAATTAGTAATTAAAGGCTCCAAAAGGTTGACCTTGTTGAAGCTCATAACTCATAGAGGCTCGAAAAGACTGGGCGCTTTTGTGTGGAACCAAGTGCAGCCTCATTTGCCAGGCTCCAGTGACCAAGTCGATCCGCTGCTTGGTGGAGAAAGCCGTGAACGTCTCCGAGGCAAAGTCCATTTCAACCCCGGAAATGGCCCCAGGATTAATAAACCCATCCCAGGGGTTTTCATTCATCCTGGGTTGACATTAAGACCACTTTCTGTTTTTGGTGACGGGCGACTTCAATCTTAGCCGGGCAGCTCATGGCCAAAGAGTCCGCAGGAAGGGATTGATCCATTTTGGCAAGGGCGATCCCTTAAAAAAGGTCAAGATCAATAAAGCTGGGGAGAACATTACCCGTCTCTGCTGGGAGCTGGGAGAAACATATGGCCATGAAGTTAGCGGGGTGCACCTCAAATATGATTGGCGGAAAGTGACTTCCACACCAAATAATTCCCAATGGAAGGTCATGCCCATGTGGAGGATGGGGCCCTTTGCTTTGCTTGGAGGGGTGGTTCTACGGGGAATGAGTTTCTCGCAGCAGCCTGCAATGAGTGGTCCAGGAAAGGCATAGATCGGATGCCAAGGCCGAAACAAACCGAATTACCTACGTAGCTCCGGCGTTTGTCGGTTTTGTTTTGCGCTTTCACGTCCGACGTTACCCTTGGTGGGTCAGTATGTGCCAGTCTCTCCAGAGATGTCTCTTTCAGCTCAAAAGAACCCAGACCGAACCTGTGCTGCTACAAACCCGGCTGGAATCAACCAATCAAATCCTAGCAGCCGCATATTTGGAGCACATGGGGAAACCTGCAGGCGGAGCAGGTGCCCTTCGACTGCGAGAAGTAAACCCTCCTGGCACTTTGCGCGGGAAAATGGCGGCTGCTCCGCTCAGTTCGGGGGAAGTGTGGCGTTGAAGCCAATGGAGGTGGTTCTGGTAGTTTCTTGCTTCCCAACAAGGGATTCGACTCAAGCTCAGCACAGCAAAAAGAAAAGAACAAAAAGCAGGATCCTTCCAGGAAGAAAAGAGACCGACTGCCAATAAGGATATTGTTCAACCAAGGGCTGGAAATCCCGGCGTTCCAATTTTTAGGTATGGGAAAGCAGGTTTTGTTGCCAGAGGGGCGCATTTCGAAGACAATCGCTGTTGAATCACCCCGCCCCCCCCCCCCAACCAGCACCCCCACAAATGTGTGGTTTCGCTGTGCTGTCACTGTTAGACATTGTAAAACTGAAAAGCACACTCATACGGTACGCTATGCGAACAGCATCGCCAGGAGAGGCCGAAGGATGACAAGGTTTGGCTGTGAGAGCCGAGAGTTTCGCCAAGCCAATGGACCAGGGAGGGCTCGCTCCATTTCCGTTTTGGCGAAGCGGCCCCTAGGCTTTGGATGCGAGCTTGTATCATATCCACCCCGGTGATTCATTGAGTTGATTTGTGAAAAAAATGTCGCAAGATTGCCTACTTCGCCAGTTACGCAACGAAATGCAATTGATCCATTAAGGGATCGCTGGAAAGGGAGATCCAGTTGACACCCTGCATGTGGCAAGCGTTGAAGGTGTGCCAAGGTTGGCGGCCAGTTGACTTGCAATATGCAGGGTGTTATCTGCGTCTGAATTCTAACTGGGGAGCCATTGGACATATTCACGCTCAGTGGGGGGGGGGAATTCCCCAATATTTACACTGAGATTTCTGACCAAGCAGCCAACCATTTGGAGGGCATTCCCCAGCAAGAATTCAATGCCGTGTGTGTCTTCCGTTTATTCTAGTGGCCCTCCAAAGGAGGCGCGGCCTTAGCCCATCAGCAAGCAAAACAAAAACCGCCAGCTTCCGGGCGCCCGACGTGACGGCTTTGAGGGTGGTTGGGCGGCGTGATTCTGATATTTTCTGTGGAAGGATCAAGCAGTATGACCGTGGCTGAAAAACATGGTGCTCAAAATGGCACCTTGGAATATGTGTAAACAAAAACTAAAACCTGCGTACCCCTGGCTCTTTCATTTTGAGCCATACTCATATCAAGCATTGCACTTTCATTGGTCGTTTACGGAGTTGTTGTCGTTCTTAAACGATGCTGCGAAATAGGAAATGGGCCCTGGACAGAACGCAAGTTGGGCCGATTTGAGACGTCTTGAGACCTTGAGCGGGGCACCACGTGCATTGTTTCATATTATTCGGCAATGGGGGTCATGATTCCCATGCGTTTAGCACAGGATCGCGGCAGGTGTGGAACATGCAATGCACCGTCATGCTTGTATATGTTGACAGCGTTTCAGATTTGAGCCAATGTAAAGAGCTATACCATGTAGATGACTGGATAGCCACTAGAGGACCATTGGGATAGGGATGCTGGCTGGGCTTTGTTGAAGACTCCAGCGAGTTTTATTTTGCCATGCTGAAACATGCTTGATCATGTATTCCTTGGAGCATGGATAGGTTCACGACCCTTGCAGGGCCTTATTGGCGGCTCATCCCGGACAGGTCCAAGAATGGACCTGCTTCAATAGACTGGACACCCCCCAGCATAGGTGTCCTGTTTGGTTGTTTTGGTGGGAAAATAAATGCCCCTGTTACCTGGGGGGTTAATCATCTACCAGGGCCATCTATTTGCTCTAAAAGGACACCTACGCCCCCCGGCCCATGCGAGAGATGCACTTCCCATCGTCGAGAGGTACCAGCGCCTGCTCCCTTGGCATCGCAATATGAGTCGACGGCGCGGCTCCCAGGGCACGAGCTTGTGCTAATGTGGGACGGTGGTTTACACCGGTTCAAGTCCTTGAGCCTCTAGCCTAGTCCCTATGAGAAGGTTTGAAGCCAGGATAGGTGATGACCCCTCCCCCCCCCACCGGAAGGCATATTATGCCGTCTTACTGGGAGCTCCTTGTGATGTTGGCTACGGTGTTACAGGATCTCAAGCGTGAACTGTCAGACAAATCAGGATGTTTTCCAGATCGATGGGTATAAAACCAAAGATGAGGACAGCCTGGTGTGCCGTGCAGGTGAGCGGTGAGCATGTTCATTACATACTTTGGGACACAGTCTGTGGCATCGCCATGTCACTTCTGTTCCACGCTTTGGCCCAAGCTGCCGCTCGTTGGGTCGCGCAAGCGCGCGCAAATGGCCTCAGGGAGCCTTGGCAAAAGTTGGCAACACTGCGGGCCCTGGCCATGTTGGGCACCGCGGCTTCACTTTGACCACCTGGCTCGTTCCTTCCGAAGCCTTTCGAAAGG
>CAUJNA010000469.1:443564-503564 GCA_963377175.1 Effrenium voratum
CTGCATTAAGGAACGTACAGACCCAATGTGTGTTGCATGTCAGCGGGTGTTGGCCTGTCACGGGTGGAGGCCCCCACTTGGATCAGAACTGACGAGTGTGGCATTGCGTAGCATTTGCTTGACGAGGGTTCTTTCGCCAAACCTGGGTATAACTTCCTTGGCGCCTAGCCGCGCCTAGCAGCCCGACGCAAGCTGGCCAAAAGCCGCCTGCGCCATCGCTAGGTGCATGCAGTGCGGGTCACCCAAAGAGAGCGCCAATCTCACGTCCAAAATGGAGCAGATGACTGCTTCGAAGGGCGGAGGGCCGGGATCTCAGGTTCAAATCTGTGAGTGACATGAAATTTCCGAGTCACTGAGCTACTGAGCTCAGCTTCCGTAAGTTTGAGGGAAGGAGGCAGCTTTCCTTTAAGATGAACACTAGTTCTTTTGTCACATGTTGTTTGACTTCAACCCACCGGCTCAGCTGAGACAAGTGCCCTAAAGGGGTCCCGGTTGATTGCGACATGTTCTCCTTACCGTCGGCTGACTTGGAACATAAGGAAGAACAGAAGTCATCCGTGCCTCGGACAAATTCAGCCTGTCCGTTGCTAGGGTGCCAATTGCACGCTTTGGGGGGCCCAGCTGGCCCTTGGCCCAGGTATGGAGGGAAGGGCGGCGGCGCAGGCGGCGGCGCATGCGGCGGCGCATGCGGCGGCGAATGCGCTGGCGGATGCGGCGGCGGATGCGGTGGCGGGTGGTGGGACGACTGGAGCAGCTGGGGCTGGGGCGAGGCTGGTGCTGACCCATGGAGTGCCATGGGCGCTGCCATGGCTATGATGTCTGGCCCGCTCCTCAATGGGTGTGGCTCAAAATGAAACAGGGGTTACGCAGGTTTTGGTCCATGTTTCCACTTACCGGGTTGATGTTGGTGCCGGTTGTTGACCCACCACCGTATTTGGCCTTGCTCCTGAGCTTTGTCCTGTGCGACTCTACATGTTAGATGTTGAGACTCGAGCCGAGAAGAATATGGGCTCGCAAGTTTGCAAAATGCCCCCGAGGCAAAGGCAACGGCAAAGGCTCAGAGCATCCTGGCTGATAGGAGCTTGGGCGTTGGCGACTAGGGCGTTCCCGCATCGTGAGGACAACAGTTGCTTGTTTAGGGGAATCCCTTGGCAGGCACTTGCCGCAGCTGTTTGTTAATTATGCAACATAGGGCAATGCGCTAACTAGTAACTGACATGTTGTTCCTTGAGATGCCCTCACCCCACTCCAATCACTTTGACCCCCCTGACACAGTAGTACATTGTACATAGTACACAGTTTTTTCATGTTTGTGATAGCGTGGATTTGTCAGTGTCCCACATTCTCCTCATGGTTTTATTCGATGGAGCACACCATTGTTTGATCTATGTAGCCTGCGCAAAACGTCGGCGGCTGGTGAATGGGCCTCGTGCTTGCAAGCTGTAATGGAAGGCACGTTTCTTCCCCAGAATTAGCTCCCCTTTTTGCTTTTTTGCTTTTTGGGGGTCCCTTTGTTTTCCACCAACCAGGCAAAAAGATAATTGTTTGCTGGGGTCCAAATCCACCCTAGGTTTTAGTGATCCCTTTGGCTAATACCAGCTTAGCGCTCCGGCCGGGGGCTCAGGAAAGGCTTCTCGCAGAGCTTCCAGCCCAGCTACCAGGCCAGAGCAGGCGGGAAGGCTGTTGCGGCTCAAGTTCCGGGAATGGACGCCCCTGCAATTTTCGGTGACAACCCGATTTTCGGTGACAACCCATTCCAGCCATCCATTCCGATTGACGTTTGCGGCGAATGTGCGGGTACTCCCTGGGGATGCTATTTCGGGGTCCCGCACGGGATACCGGCAAGAAGCGTGTGGCGTGAGTGAGCCCGAAGGTTGATTGCACCTTCCGGGTTTTACAAACGCATAGTTAAATGCTTAATGTCAAGGCCTTGATGAACATTTTGCCGAACCTCAGGCGACTGGACATGCGAGTGTGGCAACATCAATTTTGAGACCCGCCCAGGCCTCAGCGGGATCTCGCAGGCATGGGAAAGCCATGGAGTTTGCAAGGGCTTGGTTTCGTTGGTTTGCCACTCGCATGGCAACCCCTCTTTCCACAGCTGCCTTACAGACTGAAATCCGAGGAGTGAAGTGCAACAGATTCAGCTGTGGCAGAATGAAGCCGGGCTACGCGGAGGGCGATTGGCTTTGTCGCAAGAGAGCGACTTGGAGAGATCAGATCACGTCAGATCACTGGACCTCAAACCGGCAGAATCTACAAATCTGCCTATTTTTTGGCTTTCGCTCACTGAGTCGGGGGTATAACGAGCGAGGCTCACCATACTAAAGGTCCTTTACTTGGGGATCCAATTCTTAATTCAAGTTTTTGGAATTATAGTAAAACTTGCAGTAATGAATGGGCTCATTCGGCCTATGTTGGATGGCAGGTAAGGCGGTTGGGGATCCCCCGTTGATGAATCCTCCGTTTAGGGACCAGGCCAGAAAAGCTCTGGCTGATTGGCTCCAGGTCGTGTCACCATGAGGTTAAAGCTGCGGCAGTTTTTGCGACCTAACGTCAGGCGGTTTTGCAGCTGGAGTTTGCTTTGTTGACTGTGGAGCTGACTGCATGGTTTGGACTTTGGATGAGGGAAGCGATGTGAGCTGTTGGGCATTTGGCCAAGTGAGCCACCTGAAGGCGTTTCAAACAAATCATGCAGCCGGATTGACCCGTAGCAAGGAATGCCGGCAGCACAACACGGTGATGAACCAGGCCAGGGTGGATCTTCGTCCTGGAATCGCTGGATTCTTGCTAAACTCGACTGGGAAGTTCTACGACACCACCGAAGGGTTCAATTACACGCTTTCAAAATGCAGTTGTCACTTCGCGGGGCCCGGGCCACTGGCAAACTTTGAGCAGTTCGCAGAGTGTTTCTCCAGAACGGGCCAGCCAATGGCCTACCATAATTTGTCGGTCTCAGAAAGGCAGCGGCGGAGGATTCCCCAATCCCGATTTGAGCCATGTTCACCCGCAGTCTTCTGATAGAACTCCAATGGTCTTATCCCTGGATTGACTCAAGGACACCACCAGCGTAGAAAATCGAATAGGCATTTGTGTGACTCAGAGTGCCACCAGCGTAGAAAACGGGGAAGAAGAAAGGAAAAAATGAGCGCTGGTCACGAGGCATGGGTTTTGGTTTGGTAGCAGCCTGGTTTGCCAGGTCTGCCAAGTCTGCAGCACTCCAAGGCCCGAGGGCTACTGAGCGCTCGCACCGCGCACGGACGCGGATCGCGGATCGCGGATTTGCCGATCGCGGATCACTAGAGCATCGACTCCAGCTGAAAGGATGCAATTAGATGGCGGGGGGAACCTCAGTTAGTAACCCCACATGGATCTTTGGGATGGAAGTGAGTGTTCTTGGAGTGTTGA
This sequence comes from Effrenium voratum, assembly GCA_963377175.1. Taxonomy (NCBI): domain Eukaryota; class Dinophyceae; order Suessiales; family Symbiodiniaceae; genus Effrenium; species Effrenium voratum. The sequence goes on from CAUJNA010000469.1 coordinate 446,973, forward strand.
TGTAAAGGTGAGCGGCATGGCAGTCGGCCAAGTCGCCGAGATGTATGAAACTCCGTGCGGAAGAGTCTCACCAGACCTGGAGATGGGAAGGGCAGCGCGTGTTAGAAACCCGAGCGATGCTTATGCAGTGCATGCGGCAGCTTTCTTGCACGAACTCGCCCAAACAAAAAAACTGGCACTTTCGTTTGGAGTTGCATTCAGATTCCATGGTCTATTCGTTTTGGATCACGAGGCAACTAGTAATTAGCTGCTAGCTTGTCTTGGATACTTGAGCACCCCAGGCATTGTAGATCATAAGTGATAGGCCGAGAATACTTGCCTGACATTGCAACCTTCAAGAAGGCCTGATTTGCAGATGGAATGATATGGCTTCTCTTTGTTTGACCTTTGATCATCCTAGCCTTTTGGAGACTTGCCGCAGCCAGCAGGCATTTGTCTTTCTGCAGGCGTCTGAGGCCGCTTTCTTTGGTTACCTTTCCGATGGTTGGGCATGTTGGGCCCGTGCTCCTCCAGATTCTCAGCCAAGTCGCTGGAGAACTGCAGCCCATTCTGCTATCTCCTGCTCTTTGAAATCCCTGGAGTCCCGGCCAGGCTGATTTAACCCTTTATTTTTGGTGGCCTCCATGAAAAGAGTGACCAGTTTTCTGATCCGCAATGGTCCCAAGTCCCTAGTGAATAAGAGCAGTGTTTTAACAATGCCCTGCCAAGAACTCACTTGCCCGGTGATTTGACCTGGCCCCTCTTTGGCCATGGCAACAGGCGATTTCCCTTGCAAGCACGCCTCCTACGCAACTACCAAACCAGCTGCTGGTTTCATCTGACTGGGTCCCTTAAAGCACTTTCATGTTTGAGGTGTTCTCGAAATTACTTTTGGGGCCGACTTTCCTTAACCTACCATTATCATTTCCTCAGAAATTTTGAGGATGTCATGGACCCAGTTTGAGGTGGAGCGCTTGAAGCAGGGTGAGTTCTTTAAGGAGGTGCCTCTGTGCTTCGCTGCCGCCCGGTGGCCCAGATGCGAGCGATCGCTCGGTCGGCGTGTCCGGTGGGTTTGTGGCTTTGAAGCTGCTGACGTGTAGGGCCCGTGGCCCGTTCTGACTGCTGTTGCTATCAGCAATGGAAAGCAGCATGGGCCACAAGAAATGCACGTGTTTCGAATGGAATGCATCCGAGATGGACGTGCGGACGCTAGCGGACGGCGGCCTGCGGGTCAGCCACTGAGTTTCGCTCCGAGCCGATCGGCGATCGGCGATGTCCCATTCATTTGCCCTTGTCACATTGTCCAGGCTCAATGGCCACCGTTTCATCCCACCGAACCCGAATGGAAACCGGCACAGAGAGGCTGAAGCCTGGCTTTCCAAGCTCAGGTGTGCAACATCATTCAGGTGGACCCCAGTGTCCCGCGCTTCATGCCCTCATCCTTGGCTGGGGCCACGGAGAGGGCTGGAGAGAACCAAATTCGAAGACTGGTGGACATGGAGAACTTCGAGGGTGAAATTTCTTGCAACGATGGTGGAGGTACAGGAGCTACAGAGGAAGCTGTTGGTGACTACCAAATTGCGAAGGCAATTCCCCTGTCCACTTCCATGATTGTGAAGAAGGGGCTCTGGAAGAGGATTCGTCGGTCGAAACCAGTCCATTTTTTGCAGGATGCTGTTCGGGACTGGCAATTGGCAACCTTCTTTCATCCACGGCTTTGTGCCTGGCGCTGCTGTTTGGCCGGGCTTCTCTGCCTTCGGAGAAATGGCTGCAAACATTTAGGAGAACGATTGGCCCTTTGCGGGAGAAAGATAAAAGAAAGAGGTAGCCAAACCCGGGTTATATTCTGGCCATGGTGATGAGGATTGCTGGAACGACTGAAGCCGTAGAAATTCCTGTAGCTCAAGTCTTTGAGCCAGGTCAACGGCATCATCAAGACACTCGTGTGCAATGGTGCCACGTATTTGAAGATGGCGCCGCAAGCATAGCTTCAGTTGCGCTGTCTGCAGCATTTGACACCTGTTGTTGCAAGTCGTATGGGCCCTGATTCACGGCACATTTCCTACGCGGAATCGTTTGCAGGCTTCGCCGTTGATGTTTGTCCAAGGCAGACGCAGCTTCCAGAACCTCTCGCCGTGGAGGCCCGATCCAATGGGTGAAATGCGTGAAATACTAAGCCCGCAACTCGGGGCTCAAACAAAAGGCTTAGACTCCACCAGCTTTCGGTGCGGCACGACATGCAATGTGAGAACTTGCCTCCTGTGTTTTATTTGCTAGGCGGATTGCCCAAAGCTCATTGGTCATTCACCAACCTCTCCCTTACATTCCATGGTAGAATCTTAGTAGAAAGGAAAACGACTGCAAGAACTGCAACTGTTGTCCTTTCATACCCAGCCTCGTTCTCCGGAATGGCCAAGCGCAGGGGCCCTCGTCCGCGGAGGCTCTGGAGCAGGCAGCGAAGCTGAGGGGCCATGGCGGAAGCACAGGGTCCGGCTGGTTGAATGCGTGTGGTGTGGTATATATATGTGATGCTCTCGCAGGCCCGGTCACTCATTTTCACTCACTTCGGCCGAGCGAATGTTCTGAGTTTCAACATGCTGCCATACTGCCACTTTCTCCCCCAGGGCGTTTCTGATCAATAGGAGTATGCCCTATCATGCCAGGCTGAAGCATGGATACAGCCTTTCAATGACACTCCTTCATTTAACTGGCCGGTTTTCAGTGCTGAACAAAAGCGCGCGGGATCAAACCAAGAAGCAACTGAGCTACGTGGAGCTTTCCAAGCACCGGCTACCCGAAACAAAGAGCTATTCCACCGAGACTCGAGCAACCCTGTCATCTCATGACAAGGTGAGGACCGGCGGACAGACAGTCCAGATGTCCAGGCAGGTGTTGGCATGCCTGCCAATTATGGGCATGAGTTGGCGTGCTTTTGGACAAGCATGGCACGTGGCAAGGGAGGTACAGACATTGATTTGCAGTACCATCCTTTCCGGTTTGCTTTGACTCCCAAATCTGCCAATGCATCCAGGTTGCTGGCAGAGGTCCTCGGAGTGTCCACGGAGGCACGGAAAACTTGGACGGAGCGCTGCGAGCGCAAAAATTGGTGCAGGCGAACTCCGTCTCCCATGCCTAGGCGCGGTTCATGGGAAGCCGGAGCTGGGCTGCGAAATGGGCCGTGTCTTCACGTGTGGAATGTCCCAAGGCAGGTGTTTTCCTTTGAGGCTCCCCTAGAACCGTCCATGGAGGCGAAGTGGCTTCGCCACTGCGCCTCCAAACAGACACGTGGACTGAAGCTTTAGGCTACGGTCTACCGGCGCGCGATTTTCCTGTTTTGAATGCTCGCGAATGCTTGGACGGAAGCCGGAGCAAGGCCCTATTGCGAAAGTTGTTTTTTTGGTGCTGTGTGTTTTTGCTTGCTTGCCTTGGTTCAACTGAGCTCAATTATTGTTGGTGTGCTTGGCATCGGATGGATAAGGTTCCAGACGGGGAACCCGTCACGTCCAAATCGCCGGAAGCACTTTGAAAGGCTTCTGGCTGGAACCCGGTTGGAATCGGAAAAAGGACGCGTTGAGCAACGAATCGGATCAGTGAGCAGCATGGGCTGCTCGCCAAACCTGGTTTCATGAGTTTGACAAACTCCTCGTCAATTCAGGCTCGACACTGCACGCAAGGCAAGACTACATGCAACAAACTAGACGCCCGAGTTCGGGTGCTCATAGCTCGTGATCCTGCTGGAAGCCATGCTGTCATGGCCACTTCAAACCATCGAGCAGGTGACCCACAAACAAACCCTTGGATAGTTGAAGGCTAGTAGAGGACATTCGGAGCCAGAAAGAAGCCCCCTTTTGATTCTTTGCATGGCTTTGTGTAGACCCCTTTAGTACATTGATTGGAGTGTGACTCTCAAGTCACGACCTGCACACATTGCATGTCAGTGTCCTAAGTAGATAAAATCATTCCTGGACGATCATGGATGTGTCAGCCCGCACACGTGCAACACCATGGAGAAGACCCAGCCAGAATAGGATTCAATCCAAGAAAAACAGGTATTCCTGCCAGGTACTATTAGCAGCCTCCTGAAAGCCACACACACACACGAAGAGACACACATCCACCCACGCGCCAACCGCGCCAACCGCGCCACCGCGCGCACGCGCCAACCCGCGCACGCTGGTTTTTGATGAAGTCTGAGAGCTGCTGGCTCGGCAGCGTGCAGCCGGAGCTGTGCTGCACCTCGCCCCAGGGAAGGGAACTTTGCTTTCCCCCCACCCAGGACTCGGTGCCTCGAGTCGATGGGTGTGTTGACTTGGGTTCAGGGGAGCAAACAAATGAAATGGCCAACTTGAAGAACACCACCCGTGACCTCCCGGATTTGAGCTCGCGGTTTCTTGAAAGTCATCCATCTCCATAGGCCAGGCATCCCAGACCGTGCATGGCGCTTCCTGAGGACTACACCTTTCAGGACTGCTGTGTGGAGCTCAGAGAGCCAGGGGACTGACCGTTTTTTTTGTGTGGCGTGCATGAAGTACCAGTGAGCACTGGATATGCGTGTGCTCCCGGAATTCGTTGCTCGATGTCTGAGATTCTATATACATTAACCTTGCGTCTGAAAATTGAGCAACGGGTTTCCGGTAGCAGGTTGGTCCGGTCTTCTGGGTCCTGGCTCTGGGTTTTGCGTGTACCTTGAAGTTGGTTTCCGGAAGCAGAACAAGGGAAACAACAGAAGAAACAACAAAACGGCAGTTTGTGTCTTTTGGATCCTGGCTCTGGCTGGCTCTGGGTTGTTCGGGTACCTCCAAGCTGTCTAGGGAAAAGGAAATAAAAAAACGTGTCGCCTCTAGGCACTGAATATCTTCAGAGCTTGGAGCCTGGGGAGGCAAGGGGTTGATTTGTCGCGCTCGAACTTTGGGAGATTCTCTTGATCTAGACAACGGGTTGATGCGCTGCGGTTCGTGGTTTCTAGTGGGATTGGGGAGAAGCAAATGGCTGTGTCAAAAGCGATTTGGACCCCAAAATGGTGGTGTTCCGCTTGGTTTCGCTTCTCAGCTGACACAGGAACCAAATTGAGGGGTGGGCGTGTTTGTCTGATCTTTTTGTGGAAATCACCTGTTCTTCCCCTGGCTTTTCAGCAATCTTTTGGTACTCTGTCAATGTCCTACAGGAATGGATCCACAGACTTGAGGTTCCAGGATGTTGCCTTCTCCCCCAGTCCACCTGAAAGGTATCCGGTGAGCGGCTCATTTACTGACATGGCACGCTCCAAAACAGACCTTGGCAGTTCGCAAAGGAAACGCTGGATTTAAATGATCTTGTAACAAGATTGTTATCCAACTGATTTCAGCCTGAAAGCAAGCTGGCCAGAATTCTCCGGGTTGACTGCCCAGAATTCTCCGGGTTGACCCTCCCACAATGCTTGCCGCAAATCCTCCTTCCGCTTTCCTGCTTTGGCTTCTTTGCGCCCTCCTTCCCCACCGCTCTTTTGCGGCCAACTCCCTCATGTTTTGCTGCTTGCCATGTATGTGTTTTTTGTCCACATCTTTCTTGCCGCTCTTTTCTTCGCATATTCTCCCGCAATTGTCCTCACATTTCTCCCCACCGACCTTGTTTGCTCCTTGTCGCTTTCTTTCCGATCTGACTGCGGTCTCAAGAGTCCTTTCTTTTTGCACGGTGAAGCGCCTCCATCATGATGTTCAGTTTCCCATCTTCGCACCATTTTGTGCATCTACTGTTTGCTCGAGGCTCTCAATTGTTTTACGATGACTTCATGCCGCATCCCCCCCTCCCCCAAACCGCCAGCACTTGCTCGTCCAACATGGGCTTTTCGTTGGCATCGCGTTTTGAGATTTCGTGAGCTCCCGTTCCCAGATGAATCTTTGCTCACCGTTCTGGGGTGCTACCGAATCTTTCTGTTTCAGGTGCCCCTCAATTGGTGGTTTAGATTAGTGGTTTGGATTTGGATTTGACCTTTTAGTGCTCGAGGGTAAATGGGAGACCCCGCCAATTCGGTTCCAAACCGCCCGTTTTTGGAGCTGGCGATTGGCTCGGGAGGGATCGAGGGGCCTGGCTGGGAGGTGACCTGCGGCTCTGATGGGCCCACCTGCAGCTGGCTCTTTCGTGAGTCCCAGGCGTTGGATTTCTCGAAGCGTCCGCTGGTGCAGCAGTTCTGCTGGGCAGGTCTGCAGCGCGACTTGGCAACTAAGACGTGGAAGCCGTGGTTCGGAGCATTTTGCATTAAGTGTGGCTTTGGCGTGTGGCTTTGGCGTGTGTTTGGTGTGTGTGTGTGTGTGTTGCACGCATGGCTTGGGTTCATTGCATTTTGTTGCTGGTGCAAGTGCTAGTGTTGCTGGGATTTCGAGAAGTCTGAGTTCAAATGATGATGAGACTTTCCCAGCTATCCCTGAGGTCGCCCTGACATCCTCCAAACCATGTCCATATGAGTTGAGCAGATGTTCAACACCTTTTGGCCGCTCGAGTAGCGAATTCTGCTGGTTTGCTTGATTCCTTGTTTACACTCCCTGTTGCTGTTGGCGTTGTTTTTGTAATTGTTATTGTTCTTGTTGTTCTTGTTATGGTTCCTGTCTGTGCTATGAGTGTCCTTGTTGTTTTTGTTGGTTGTCTTGTTCTTACTGTTCTTGTTGTGTTTGTGGTTCTTATTGTTCTTCTTGTTGCCATTGTTGTTGTTTGTTCATTCCTTTCTTCTCGTGGTTCTTCTTACTAGTATTAGTTGTCTTGTCATGATTATGGTTATTATTGTGTTTCGTCTTGTTCGCTATTCCTGTTACTTGTCTTGTTCTTGTCGTGGTGGTAGTGCTGCTGCTGCCGCCACCGCTGCTGCTGCTCTTGCTCTCGCTCTCGCTCTTGCTCTTGCTACTATTGTTCTTGCTCTTGTTCTTCTTTTATTTCTGGCGTTGTTGTCGCTTGTGTTTGTTAGTGGCTGTGGTCGTAGTGGCTGTGACCGATAGTGATTGGAGTGGCTGTTGGTCGTTGCTGTTGCTGCAGCCCTTGCCACTCATGCACCAGCCCCTTGCAAAGGCACCGGGCTTTTTGGCGGCATGCTGCACACGGAGGCGTTCAACGTGGCCTAGCCGCACAGGAGCTGCGCTTAAGCGGGGGATCTATTGGCAGCCCCTGAGCTCCCCAAAGAAGCTTCCCTGGTAGGGTGCGCGAAAGTGATGGCTCAAAACAGATTGCGGCTGAGTTTCCTTGTTGGGGGGGGGGCTCTGAGGTCATGGCGAATAGGTAGGACCCCCTGTTGGCAAACCTGAAGCTGACGGCAAGCATGCTCCAACTTTCAGAGGATTGGACTGGCCCCTAGGTAGAAAAACCCAAGAAATTACGTCAAAAGCCAACAAATTACACGCAAAGACCAATAAATTCACCTACAAACACCAATAGTTTCACATCCAAGCACCAATAAATTACATACAAACACCAATAAAATCACATACAAACACCAATAAACTCAAATCCGAACACCAATAAATTCACATCCAAACACAAATAAAGTCACAGACAAACACACAAACACCAAAATGTTCACCTGCAAACACCAATAAGCTACATCCCTGGCTTAGGTGCGGTTGGCTCATCTCTCCTGTTTCGCCGGCATGGCCTTTCTGCTATCCGCCTGCGCGGTGGCTGAGTCCGAGTGCAAGGCGCCTTCAAAGGTGGAGAGCTCTACCCACGGAGAAGACCCGGTGCCTCGACAAGTGGCTGGGACCCCGCGCGTCTCTCCATTCCATAGCATCCCCCTACCAATTGCCAAGGGTTTCGGAGCTTGGAGCTGTGAGGAGAATGCAGGTGAGCCACAATCAAAGCCCGGGTAGGTGAAGGTTAGCAAGGGACGATCCCAACCATAAATAGCTGAGGATATCCGCCTTCTTAGTTCTTTACATGGTTCTGGTTGAACCATTTTTGTACCGGGCTTTGATTATACTCAGCTGCTTCCCACAAACGTCCTCATGAAGTGTTTTTTCACCTGAGGGGTGCCACCTAAGGGGGCTGAGTAAAGTCCTGTGAACCTCAGCCCATCCCAACTCTCGCCCTTGGTTTGGAGAAAGCTGAAGACTGAAGAATCCTTGCGCAATCTGGAAGCTTCGCCTGATTCTTTCGCGTTGACGGGAGCACGGGAGCCTTCGGGAGATCTTGGGAAACCTTCAGCCAGGGAGATGTCGGAAGGTTCTAAGAAAGGCCTAGAGGAGAGTTGTAGGAAGGGTTCAAAGGGGGCGAAACGGGGTAAGTAAAGGCGTTGATCATGAGTGGAAGATCTGTTCCCCAGTTTGCTGAAAGCTATAGGGGTTCTAACTTCTAATGAAGAGGGGAAAGTGATTTGCGAGATCGAATCGACGGCTGGGCGCTAGAGGGCATGCAGTTTGGGGTGCTGGTGCAGGTGCTGTTTGAGGTGCTGGTGACGGTGTGGGCGCACTTGGAAGATTGACAACCGGGTGCACGGGGCATGCAATTTGGGACGGTGGGCGCAAATTGATGGCGAGGTGCTTAAAGGGCTGCTGTTGCTGGTGACCGTGCGGGCGCATTTTTGCGAGATTGGCGGCTGGGTGCGGGGTGTGTGATGACGGTGCCTGACCTGCACATTTGCAGAGAAAACGGCGGCAGCGACGTGTGTGTAACGACAAACCCGAGCAGTGTGCAATCCTCGGCTGTTTTACGCTATTTGGGGTCTATGCTCGTGTATTTTGGGAGACTTGCAAACTTGAAAAGGTGCTTTGCGTTCTTCAAAGCCAGAGCAGCAAACGAAGCCACGAAATCTTCCAAGCTGCCCTGTCGCTTGGTCAGCTCTGGTTGGCAATGACCACCCCTCATGCCACCAAGCCCATGGGCATGTCTCTTGGCTCCGACTTGAATTGTTCGCAACAAATTATTGCTGTCAACGCCTTTCTAGTGTAAAGCTGTGAACCAGGGTCAGCCGGAGGTTGTCAAAATCTTTACCATCCAGCAGTGAGCCATGGAGTGGTTTTGCGATTGCTCATGGCAACTCTTAGCTAGACCAACTGCAAACAATGGGCCCCTCACAAGAAAACGGGACACTGCCTGCGCACACGTGGCTTAACCTGGTTGGTTCATGTCTCTTTGCGGCAAGACAGCTGTAGCAAGTTATCACGCGCCGATAGGTGCAAGCGGGGGAGACTCGTTGTTTCACGCGTGGTTTGCATGCGCAGCGCATGTAGTGGAAGGGGGTGCTACTGACGCAATGAAGTTTTGTTCTGCTGACGCTTCTTACTTGTTCTTGGGCTTGCGCTTCCCCGCAGGTAATCCTTAGTTGGCAATTTGGATTGGTGGTTTGGGGTTTGTTCCCTGGTTCTTGTAGAGGACAAATGGGGAACCGCCCCCCAAATTGCCAATTACTTGCAAATGAATCTTTGCAAAACCCACCCCCGGACTTGACACCTTTGTTTGTAACTTCCACGATATTTTGTTGGTAAGGTGCCCAGAAGTGAGGGGCTGGGGCGCTGTTGAAGCAAGTCCTGGTGGTGCTTCTTGTTTAATCTATTGTTTGCGCTCTATCCTCTTGACAGGTTCCGGCAGGATTGGGGTAGGGATCTTTGGTTTGCCTCAGCCCGCTCACATTCTTGTCCCTGATCCCGTCGTTTTGTTTGCACGACTGTTTCCTTTTGAAAGGTCCCCGCAGGACTTGAGTAGGGGCTTTGCCTCCCTTTGCTCATGTTCCTTTTCCCTGGCTGGGGATTCGAGTAGTTTTTGTTAGCAACTTCCTTTGCTTAAAAGGCTCCCGCGTGGATGGGGCTGCTGACGCAACCAAGCCGTTTCTTGCTGAGGTTTCTTGTCCTTCCTTCGAAAGGCCCCCGCACTTAAGTAGGGACCTTTGGTTGGCCGCTTGTTCATGTTCTTTGCCCTGGGGATGCCTGCTGCTTGTTGTTTGCGAGTTCTTGTTTTTTTTTGGGGGGGAAAGGCCCCCCAAAAGTCTTCAAGTGCTTCTAGTGCTATCAAGCTCTTTCCTGCTGATGCTTCTTCACTTTCTCTTCTGATCGCACCGTTTCCTTATACGCAAGACTTGAGTAGGGCCTTTGGTCTGCCTCCGGTTCATGTTTGGGCGGCAGCCGTGTGTCTACCGACCACCAAGCGCATCGCGCTGGCGGCATTGCAGCTCTCACCGAAACTAAATCGTCACATCTCCAGGGCTGTCGGATCACTCAGAGTTTATCCCCACTTCTGTGATACAAGAAAAAGTGGCTCCTCCTTTTGGGTTCAGTCTTTGGGGTCAGGCCCTTCCTTTCGTATCACAGATTCGTGGGTTCCATTTCAACCACAGCCCACAGCTCCGACAACTGCGACGGCGGCCGAGAGGCCCTGAGCTTCTTCATGGTGGCCTTCCGTGCCCTGGGGATGGTGAGCCACTGCTTGGACGCCAGCGACTGGCCCATGACCCTGGCGGAGTTTTCCGCGCGCCTCAGCGAGCCCACGAGTGGTCCTAGCATCCGCGGCGCGAGTCATTTGCTAGTGCTGCAAGCGCGCAAGCTGGAAGCAAGAATTGTCCTTCTTGCGCCGCAGGCAGCATCTTGTTAAACCTTACGGTGTGTGAGATGGTGGTGAAATCGAAGTGAGTATGATCTGTGTTGCACCGGTGGCTGTGGTCCGCATATTGTTTGAAAGGAGGCCTCCAATCAACCACCAGAGGGACGGGCGATTTCTCATTCCACCCAGCCACATGCTGTTGTTGAAGCCGCCTGGAAGAGCTACATGGCCGAACGGGCGTGTAAGCATGCCCCCAGCAAAATGATATGTCTTTGGGAGATTTGGGGGGGGGGGGGGTGGATGAAGGTGAAGGCCCCTCGATGCTGGTCAAAATCAGGTCGGTTGTGAAGGCCAGCGGTGGCCGGGTGGCCGGGTCGTTGTTAGATGTATTGCTGTTCTTGCTGGACTGCTGACCGTGAACTGGAACATGTGCGATGCAGCAGCGCCGGCCTTCCACGACATGTCCAAGTATTGGGAAAGGGGCCTAGAACCAGGCTTGGACGCTGAGACGCTGAGACGCCGCAAGTGTGTGCAATTCACACGTGCCGATGTTCAGATGTCGGCCGGCTAGGCTCCTCATTGGCAGTGCTTTCAATGAGGCAACGCCGGTTCTCGATATGTCGTAGTTTAGTCAGTGGTGAGAATTTGCATAGCCCTTCATAGTGCCGTTTGCCGATGAAATAGGCAGAACACTTGACACTTCAATCACTCCGCGCATGCTTGTTTGGTCTATCAGTTCCCTTCCAACTATCCACATGCTGTAAGGGTTGAGGGCGTGGGTCGGCGCAGCTCATTGCTCGCCGATGCGCATCCATGTTTTGGCCGAAAGGCGAAGCTACCTGAGGAATTTCCAGCTCTTCGTTGAGCACGGCTGCGGCTTTACTTGGCTACGGCCAGCCAGAGGTTTGCCCTTCATCCGGGGCGTGTCAGGGGAGACGCTGCATGACGTGGTGCCCTGGGCCAAAGGGGTCCACAACCATCACGAGGTGCACCTCGATCTGCATGGCGTTTAGTGATTTAACGTTTCGCCGGGCTGCAAGGAGAAAGTCAGGGCAGGTTGGTGGCTGAAACAAGGGGCATGCCACATGCTGCTGGCTTTTTGCTACTTGTGCTTTGCTTTGAAGGGGCACCCACGAGTTCGTGCCAAGTCTAGGATATCATTTATACGGGAACATGTTTGTTAGTGTTCATTGAGTTGGTTCAGGGCGGAAGTGCTTATGCTTGAGCCTGCTCACTCTCTTGTGCTATCTGTCTATAATTTGCGAACTGTCAAAGCCACGAGCTGAAGATTGGCATTTGCGCTTGCAAACATATTGCATGCATAAATACCTATTACGTTGTATTGCGACAGCAGTCCTGCTGATGACCAAGCGCCAAACTCAACAAACTGTGAGGGAAAGAACGGAACTTGACAAGTTAAGTGGCAAGCATCCCATTCACTCAGACCATAAGAACCAGGCAGCTGTGGCTGTTTGGCTTTTGCCAAAGCTGTGTGTGTTGGCCAGAGACATGCCACGCTACTGTTCCATGCATTGTCCTGTCCTTTAGGGGTAAGAGCGGTCTGGATGGCATGTGCATGCCCCTTGCTTCTTCTGATCTGTTTGGGTCCCAGTGATGCTCTGTCCCATCGGAAAATCATAGGCCGAGCATGGGAGGGATGTTTGCGGAGTCAGAAGCAGAAGCTGCTGGTAGTGTTTGGCTGGTCATTTTCGGCATCCCAGTGCTGTAAGACTTGAAGCAAATCTACGTGCAGTAGTTGCGCAGGCTGAGTCTTGATGCTGCTTGTTTGCTTGGCTGCCCTCCCTGGCTCCTCAAATGCGCTTCCACGTTTGCAAGTGGCCAATTGCCATTTGCAGCTTGCGGCATGAGCTTGATGGGGCCCCGCAGTCAGGCACATGCGCATCAACTGGGCCTTGGGCGCCTGGGACAATCGGATGTACTGGGAGCAAAAGATGCGAAACATGCCAGGCCAGCTTCTCAGCATGAAGCACCAGGAAGGGGGCTTGGCCAAACAAGAGCGGACAATGGTTGAACGCACCGACTTCCCTGGAAGGCAATAAGAGTCATAATACTTGGTACCCTCCCTCCCGCCAACATGGCACCTGAAAGTGCCAGGAAAAGAAAATTGATCTTCCAGGAACCCTCAGATGTTATGTGTTTGTGGGAGGAAGGGTAACCCCCCCCCACCAATTGACAGGGAACCTGACGTTCAGGGGTTCCTGGTTCGGTTTTTTTCCTTTTACAGTGAGTCCCTCATGTTAGGTTCCATGTGGAAAGGGTGGAAGGGCCACGTGTCGAACATGCGCCTGGCCCTGCCCAGGACCCACTCGATTTCTGTCATCTGCATCCGGGGATGCTTGGCGCTTGGTTGCTGGGAAGTATCATGGCAATGTGCAACATCAATAGCTACTCCTGCCCCTCTGTCCCACAGATTGTGGTATTTTGAATTTTAGCTTCCATAGAGACCTATCTTCAACCCATGTGTCGAAGATATTCAGATACTCTAATTACCTTCCAGCCACAAAGCCATTAAACACCGCCTTCAACTGTAGAAGCCCTCTTAAAACACACCTTGAGAGGCAGATACCCCTCTTGGGCCTGAGCGCCTAAGGAGCGGGGAGCTGCGGATGCTCATCCTGGGCACCGGCCCCGTGGCGGCGGAGCGCACCTTCCGCTGCGGCGAGCTCCAGGGCTCCGTGACTTCCTGCGACGCCTTCAGCCGCCTCTACCGGCGCCTGGCGCAGGCGGCGGTTTTTTTGGGCGAAGCCAGCTTCGTCGTGGTTTTTTTGGGGCTTCCTTTTAAGCCACCCAAAAAGCTCCACCAGCTTGAGACTCATGTCTGTGTCATGATGTGTGTGCGTGTGTGTCTTAACTTGCTGGTGCGATAGGTAGGGAATGAGACATGGAATGAACCCCAGGCTGTGCAACTAAAAGGAAAACGAGCCGTGGCAAAGATCATTTCCTTGGGGATCCGATTCTGATTTCAGCGTTTGGAGTTATCTTGTTGGTCCGTTCAAAGGAGGCCTCCAGCAAGGGATGGTTTAGAAGGTTCATTCCATTTCTCATTCCCTACCTATCGCATCAGCAAGTCCGTTCCTGGACTTTTTTTAAGATTTTGGGAAGAGCTTTTTCTGGCAATCCCCGGGAGGTGAGAGGGCTCATGTTTGGCCAAAGTGGTCGTTGGGATGGGCCCTGCTGGAATCGCATATTCGCCAGCTGTTTTTGTACATTGGTTCGTGGGCAGACTCGTTTCAGCCAAGTTTTGACTCAGGAGACGGAGTTCCGGCCCCCCCACGGCATTCCGGAGCGCCTGGGCCAATGCTTGTGCCAAAGATCAAATGGGGTGCAGGTGGGCGCATCAGTTGATGAGAGTTGTTCAAAGGCTGCGGCAAAGCTGTTGAAACAACTGACCGCGCGGTGTCATTGCTCCACAGTCATGGGCTGAAATCAGTCAAGGAGGTAGTTGGCCAGTTCTGTTTGAGGTACTCCTATGCGACAGGCTCCTGTTTGGGGAAGGTGGCTCGGGTAGTTGAAGTTCTAGAAGTGCAGAATTCGTCATTCTCCATTGAAACAGGGACCGGCCGGCCACCAAGGTATTGTGATGTAGAAGAGCTATGGCAGTTCTATCCAAGAGACTACTTCCACGTGGTCTACGCAACCCGGCTGCTTTGGTTTGACCTTTGCCTGCTTTCGAACATTGCCAACTTCCCCCCACCCCCCACTCATCGGCAACCTGCAGTGGGGCCTAATTCAACTTCCTCACTGGAGAAAATGTTTGTTCCCCCACCCATTTCTGTTGACGTGCCAGGCCGTTCAAAAACAAAAGGCTTCGGCACAGCGGCTTTGGGGATTTGTTTTCCGAAGGTGAGCAACGCCATGGATCATACCGTGCATCCGCTGCGGGGCCTGAAGATGCTGCTGTGGGTGCTGCGCCCAGAAGGGAAGCTGATGCTTCGCCACTTCAGGCGGGGAGAACTTGGCGGCTGAGTGCTGCTCGTTACTCGGATGGCCCGAGGTTTATTGGCCCTCTGATGATCACCCCCCGCCACCCCCCCCCCCCCCGGTGCAGAGTTGGATGTGATGCTTTTTTCTGACCCCACCAAAGGGGGTCAAAAAGGAATGCTGGGCAGTACCCAAAGTAGACACTGACCTTCGCCTGCCATGTGGCAGGAATGTGCATCCCGAGAAGTGGGTGACGCTGTCGGATGGCCAGCACCAGTGGGGCTTTGATGTGGCCGGTGCCAGCGGAGACTCCGGCAGCAGTGGGGCGAGAGGAGCGAGGATGTAAAATATGCGTCCTTGAGAGAGTGGCATTTGCTTTGAGCAGGGCTCCTTAAAAGATACAGATTGTCCATTTGAAACATGGCTTTTGCCACCAACAAAGGGAACCCACCATTTGCAAGGCAATGCTCAGGTGTATAATGTAAGGATCCCTGTTGAGGTGTTGCTAGTTGATAAGATGTCCGCTGTTTTGTGCTTGGCCTGGCCATTTCAATGGCCCGTATGTCGAACCTTGGCCATGCCGGCCCAAGGACAGGAAAGCTTTCTGGTGTGGAACCATCTCCATCGGTGGAGCCTCGGCTTCAGCAAAGCTGCAGTGCAGCAATGCGCAATGCGGTACCTTTGTTCTGAGCCGCGGTGCTCACGTGGCCACGGTCTTTTTTAGGGAACCATGACCGAGGTTTAACCATGAGACATTTGGACGAAGCTGCAAGCTTGCACCATACTGAAGCAGTTTTTGGTACGAACCATGGCGTGTGCGCGACTGCTGCTGCTCGTGTCAGCTTCGGCGGCAGCACGGAGGGGTTGACAGCATGCCTGACGTGCCGCACGTGCTGCCCTCACGCTTCCTTCAAGAACTTTGAGGGCGAAATCCTGGCTGATCAGCCTGGCGTTGATGGGTATTTGTTTCGCCGTGTGTTGAAGCTGTATCAGGGTTAAGGTGGCGCGCGCGCGCCAACGCAAGGAATGTCACAGAGATTCTGGATGCAGATGGAGCGACCACCACTGCGTTCTTCAAAGAGCCCTTTGCACCTTGGCGCATCGGGTGAATCCTACCTAGGCAACTGCAGTAGCTTGGTGCATTGTGGCGCTTGCATTTGTGCCAGCTTGGCAGTGAGCAACCTCAGGCGCTGAGGGCTCACAAAGCGAGCTGTTTTGGGTCGCAACGTGAGATTGACCCCAAAAACTCAACCCCAGTTTACAAATAGGGGGTGTTCCTGGGTTTAGCGTGGATTTTTTGGGGATCAACATTGAGGTGGAGGTGGAGATCAGGAAGACGGGCAGCTACAAGCACAGCATGCATCCCTAATGCTCAGGATCAAAAAAAGAGAGCTGCTGAGCACAAGTCACAACAATACTTGTGGCAAGTTCTTTACAAGTTGTTTCGATGGTAAACCCGGTGTCAGCCACTCGATTTGGGGCTTCAATTTGAGACAAGGCAACAGGTCGCAGTGGAACTTGCACCGCAGGCACAAAAAATGGCCCGCGAAAGTCTCAAACGGTCCGTTGGTTGAGCTTCCAGTTGGGCCTTGCGGGTTTCCATATGATCCGAATGGAAGGCCAGGTGGTGATCTGGGTGTTTTATGGCTTTTTAGATGATGGTCTGCTTTTAGTTGTATTGGTTCATGTGTTTTTTCTCATCGCGCGTTTCTGGCCGCAGCTCCTTTTGCGAAATTAGGACTTTAGGATTGTGGCCATGGCGAAGCCTCATGCCACGCTGATTTTCTCCCGGCACGGGGAGTCGCAGTGGAATGTGGACAATCGATTCACCGGGTGGGTTGACGCCGCTTGCAAAGTTTCAGCCTGATGGGGCAATGGACAGGTCCAAGACCTGTCTCATCCCCAAGAGTTCCCTATCTGGGCACTGGAGAAGTGAATAATTCAGTAGCTTAAGTGTTGCTTAGGGCTGCTGTGCACCTTGAGCAAGGTGTCTCCTCAGAAGTACTGCCCTCCCCTCTTTTTGCAACCATGTTCTGGGTTACTTGTGGTTTCCTACAGGGCGTCCAGCCCCAACAGCTCGCCCCAGCCCAGCAACCCCCAGCCTAGCAAACCACTGAGAGCTGTGAGCTGAGGTGGACCTCTCCGCAAAAGGCTTGGGCGAAGCCAAGTCTGCTGGCACCTTGCTAAAATCCGAGGGCATCAAGCTAGACGTGGCATTCACCTCCTACCTCAAGCGCCCCTTGGCTAGGCTAGCTGGTTCATGGCCTCATGTGGCTTCCTGCATTTCCTACACTTGGATAGACCCTTTGAATCGTTGAGAGGATGCCCATGTTCAAAGCACCGTGTGTGTGTGTGTGTGTGTGTGTGTGTGTGTGTGTGTGTGTGTGTGTGTGTGTGTGTGTGTGTGTGTGTGTGTGTGTGTGTGTGTGTGTGTGTGTGTGTGTGTGTGTGTGTGTGTGTGTGTGTGTGTGTGTGTGTGTGTGTGTGTGTGTGTGTGTGTGTGTGTGTGTGTGTGTGTGTGTGTGTGTGTGTGTGTGTGTGTGTGTGTGTGTGTGTGTGTGTGTGTGTGTGTGTGTGTGTGTGTGTGTGTGTGTGTGTGTGTGTGTGTGTGTGTGTGTGTGTGTGTGTGTGTGTGTGTGTGTGTGTGTGTGTGTGTGTGTGTGTGTGTGTGTGTGTGTGTGTGTGTGTGTGTGTGTGTGTGTGTGTGTGTGTGTGTGTGTGTGTGTGTGTGTGTGTGTGTGTGTGTGTGTGTGTGTGTGTGTGTGTGTGTGTGTGTGTGTGTGTGTGTGTGTGTGTGTGTGTGTGTGTGTGTGTGTGTGTGTGTGTGTGTGTGTGTGTGTGTGTGTGTGTGTGTGTGTGTGTGTGTGTGTGTGTGTGTGTGTGTGTGTGTGTGTGTGTGTGTGTGTGTGTGTGTGTGTGTGTGTGTGTGTGTGTGTGTGTGTGTGTGTGTGTGTGTGTGTGTGTGTGTGTGTGTGTGTGTGTGTGTGTGTGTGTGACTGGGTGCCTCCATTTGGACATGTGAAGGTGAACACTCATGAAATCGGCAATTCGCGTGTCAAGGGTCCAGCTATTTGGTTCGTCCACTTGGGCCCGGGTACCACAAGCCCAGCTCAGTTTCGGGGAAGAAGAAAACCAGAAGGTCCCAAACAAGTGCAACTCCCTTCAAAAATGAGTTTTTGGGCAAGACTTCTGGGGAGTTCCTCCAAAACCCCATAAAAGTTTCTGGCTCCGCGGTGGCTGAAACCAGCCAGGTGCCATCAAGACCTGCGACTTGGCGCTGGAGTCGGCGGATCAGCTGCACGTGCCAGTGACCAAATCCTGGCGCCTGAACGAGCGGATGTACGGGGGCCTCACCGGCCTGGACAAGAAGGACCGAAAACGGAATGAAGACACAGGGGGAGGGATGGAGGGGTAGAAAGCCCCACCTCTTGGTGGACGGCTTAGCGATGGTGCGGCAGAGAGAGTGAGAGAGAGAGAGGAAAATAACAGGGGGAGGGGTAGACTTAAGAGCGCTCTTTTTGTTGCCAGCCAACTTTTGGAAGGCTCTTTCATACTGGTGGGCTTGCCACCAGTCCCAACTTGAATGAGGGGATGGATGGGGATTGAGGGGAAGGGAGCCAGAAACAGGGGTCCTTTCAGCAAGTCTTGGTTGTTTGGGCCGGTTTGATGAAGAGAGAATGAGCCATGAGGAACTGATTCCATTTCAGGATGGAAACGTGAGGATAACGGACAACGTGATGTTTCGGTCGGTGGACACTGGACGTTCTGCAGGACATGTTAAATGTATTTGGGTCTGCGGGGTTCCCCAAAAAAAGCACACTCACCGATGTTCCTTCCCAGGTCCAGGCTGCAAGTTGAAGGAATGGTCATTGCCAAGGGCTTGCGGTATCGCAGTGGTTGCATGTCCTATTCCGAGAAAGCCAGCGGGAAAGACAGACAGAGTTGTCCCTCTGCGCATTGCTGGTTGTTTGGTATGGTGTTTGGTGTCATGAATTGGTTGCTGTTGACCCCTCTGCAAAAGTTTATCTTTTTGTGCGTTTAGAGGAAACCCCTTTGATTTCCAAAAAAGTTAAAGTCTAAAGATCTAACCCAATAGCAGTCAAGACGCTGCAAGACAATGGGCTTTCCGGGCTCCTGCCGTCCGCTGGAAAAGCCTAGCGAGTGTGCTGGTAATGATGAGAACGTACGGCAGTCCGGGCGCAAGTTCGGTCCCAAAATCGGACAGCAGATGCTCCGTTTCCATGGGCGGGTCATTCAGGGATTCTGTGTCTGAAACTTGGCCAAGTTGCCAAATACCATTCCTTGGCAAGCCCTGCGCACCCCAGATGGCTTATGTGTGTGTGTGTGGCTTTGTAAATGTCACTCGGGCCGTCTTCAGGGTGGACACTGAAAGGAAACCAAGCAAGCCAACCACGCGAAAGCGCCCAATGGTCATGTGCTGGTTGCTTGTGCTTTCGCGCCTTGAGCAGAACAAGCAGAACACCTGGTTGTTGTTTTTTTTGCCCACGCGCGACTACATGGCAAACCTGTTGCGGGCAAGACCCGCACAGAAAAACCTCAGGAGACCGTGAAGAAGCACGGTGCGGACCAGGTGCAGGCCGGGGCTTTCCGTGTGAGATGGCTCTTGCTATGACTCTGAAACATGTGAGGGAGAAGTGTTGCACTCAACCAAGACACCAGCTCGATGAGAGTTCAAGCGGCATTGTCTCGGCAGAAAGGTGGGAGGTTCAGCTTTTACAAGCGCCACCTGAGTCTGTGATACTGGGCTTCCGCTGAACGTGCAGGAAGTATTGGAAGGGTTTCGTGGTCAGCCACAAAATCCAGCTACTTTCCAGTTCACCACCACCACCAGCAGCGGCAGCAGCAGTAGCGGTGAGAAGCCTTTCTGTTGGAAAGCAAAAGGCAGCGCACCATCAGTTGCCGCAACGTCTCCTTTTCGCATTTGGATAGGCGCTTCTTTTGCTGCATTCCAAGGTTTGGCGTCGCAGCTTTGACATTCCGCCGCCAGAGATTGAGGCAGGCAGCGAGTACGATCCCGCCAAGGAGAGGGTTGAAAACGGGACATCTGCTGAAGTGGCAGGGTGCACAGGTGGTAGCGAGGCCTATGAGCTTAAGAGCCCAGCGAGCCCTTGCGGGACTTGCAGCAAAAGGGAAGGCTCGGAAATACGGAGCTGTAGGAACCCTCAGGTTTTGCGTGTTGGATACAAACCGTGGCGAAACCGCGGATGTTTCTCATGTTTGCCGCTGTCATCCCTGTAGGCCTGAGCGCCCTTCTGAGCTTCCAATCAACCTAGCCATTGGGACTGGAATCGACCAATGCCCCGTTTGCTTTGAGTAAGTTGGCCACTATGCTGCTGATTGATTGAACTCGGGGGGGACCCCGTCACTGCAAAGAAAGCTACTGTCGAGTGCGCCAGTGAGTGCCAAGTCAATCAACGGCCGCTTACTTCCCACCTTGAAAGGCAACGATTTTCGCCCTTCAGGGTTCGTGAAACCGGGGCGGAAGGCCCAGTGCAAACTTTCTGAGGAAACACTTTACATGGCAGAACGCTGCATGTGGCCAACACTCTGCGATAGTGTTGCGTTGTGCCATGACTTTGTTACTGAATGTGGTATCGGTATGGTGGTCAGCGTGAACAGCTTGCATTACACATTGCCTGAGGAGCGCAAGCACCTCGGACGCACATACTTTTTCCGAGGTCAGACTGGAAGCGCGTGTTTTTTTGCATCAGGTATGCTGCGCTTGACAAGAAGGACATCCCAAAGACAGAGTGCCTTAAGGACACGATTGCATCTCGGCATTTCCGCGAACATTTTAATAGCGAGCGAAGGCCCGAACGCAGGAACGAGCAAAAGCCATGATGAAGGTCCTTCAGTTGTGGATCCCTTAACTTAGCTTTTGGAATTACAGCAAAGTTTGCAGATTGCTATTGCCTGCTGTCATTTTGAGGTAGGCAGACCTTCAACGGGCTTCGGCCCATTCAGACGGTTCAGCTATGCGACACCAATTCCTGGCTGCTGAGGCACGGGTGATGCCGTTCTGGGAGGAAGCGATTGTCCCAGAGTTGAAGAGCGGCAAGACGGTCTTTGTGGCGGCCCACGGCAATTCCATCCGAGCAATCCTCAAATTTCTGGAAGGCATCTCTGACAACGACATTACAGGCAGGGCATGCTGGGCGCTGGCCGCGTGCCCTCGTGGAAAGACGCATGTTGCCGCCCTCAGTGTGATAGCAGATAGCAAAACTATTTAAGTGAAGCAGTCGCTACACAACATGTTCACCCATTGAAGCTTCGATGCCAATGCAGGCCTGGAGATTCCCACCGGGCGGCCGCTCATGTACAAGCTGGATGCGGACACTTCTGACGCACCATGTTCTGCATGTAGGTGTGGCTCAATTTAAAATCAGCAGGGGTTACGCATTTGTTAGTCTTTAGTTCCATTTCCCAAGGTGCAATTGTGGTACATGTTTTTGACCCAATCAAAACCCGGGTAGATGAAGGCCACTAAGAAAAAGTCCCAGGCACTTGTGGGTGAAACCCGGGTAGAAGGGCCTTGGAGCCACATTGTGTCCGGTTGGTCCTTGAAGCTTTGAGCGCAGGACCTGAAGCCCATCAAGAGCCCGGATGCCATTGCACCCCTGAGCTTCGGGAAGTACATGGGAGCCATAGCTGCAAGTTGGATTGGGTTTGGCTTGCCTCATGCCCTGGAATGTTGGCTGGGGCTTCAAAATGGCTATGAGTTTGAATGGGGAACCGGGGTCCTTCCCAAAATCATTGGACTTCATCCCACATGATGCAAATTGGCACCCAAAGGAGGCTGTTCAGCAGAGAACTCGGCCCAGGAAATCTCGAGGAGATCAAGGCGGCAGCAGAGGCTGTGAAGAACCAGACGAAGGTTGCAGCGCCCGCCGGAGGCAGCTGAGCGGATATTGGTTTACAGCCGGGTTAGGCATAAGGTTCCGAAGACCCAGGCAAGGGGGCAGATATGGCTAGACATGGACAGATACGTGGCCAGGTGGCCAGGCGCCAAAGGGGGGGGGAGGAACAGGGGAACAAAGGGAACGCTGCATGCATTATTTGGTGTAGGTCAGCTTTCACTGGCACGTGCCCCTTGATGGATGGACAGGAACGGGCCAATGAATTTGGGGAACATATCTTTCCCAGCAGCTTGATAAATTTGGTCACTTCCCACAGGTACTATCTCAGGCAGTGACCTAAGGCTTAGCAAGAAGAGCTAGTGACAATGGCATTTCAGCATAAATTTCGATGAGGGCTATCATATTCCTGAAGTTTCATGGACATGTTTCTTGTGTTGATCCAAATCTGGGTCACCCGCTTTTTCCCAGGAGTAAAACACTGGCTGGGGAGAAGAGCTCATGAAGAAAAAGGAACGGGCATAGGTGTCCTTGTTAGGTTAGTTGGAAAATAGATGGCACTGGTTTCCCTTGGGTTCTTTTATGAAAAGGAATCATCCTAGGTGTCCTTTTAGGTATTTTTTGTTTCGAAAATAGCTGGCCCTGGCAAATGTACAACAGCGCCAAAGCGCTCGGCCGTCCGAGTCAGGCGCCAAGATCATGGCCATCAAGGCCCGTGAGATCTTCGACTCCCGGGGCAACCCCACGGTGGAGGTGGACCTTTGCACCGACACGGCGCCTCGGAGTTCCGAGCTCGGGAAGCTCGGTTCCTTTCAGCCGTTCCCGATGGGCCCATTGGCTGGAGACATGCAATTTGGACTGGGACAAGGGGTGGCTTATGGGAAACATCGGGAAACTGACAGTTTGGTCCCAAAATACGTTTGATGGATCGTAGCTATGTGAGCCAGTGGTGTGGTGCTTGGTTCCCAGGGGTCCAGGTATTTTCTGAGTTGAGCACTGACCAGCTTTTGGACCATGGGTCACGGGGGGTGTTAACATAGTTGGATCAAGGCAGCGGGTTGCTGGGCGCACTTGAAAAAACTGGCAGTTGCAAACATTGAGGGCGACCCAACCTTTTGGGTGGGTGAGGGGTGCCCAATGCGGTGCCCGTGTGCGCACTCAATGTGGTGCTCTTGGGGGATGCGCTGCTGCAGGCCTGAGGATAGCGCAGGGAAAAAGACATGGGAAGTCTTGAGGGGCCCTAGTTCAGAGTCAGAACCCACATGTGGGAAAAAGAACCCTACCGCGGAAGCGGATTTAGCACCGCCCTCATGTTTAAATGTTCAGTACCCCCATGAGTCAGTCGCCAGTTTCGCCCTGGTGAATGCTCCGAATACTGGGATGGAGGGATGAATCCCGATCTGAATACTGGGATTGATGGATAAATGGATAAATGGATGAATGGATGATGTCTGAAACCCTATGAATTTAATACTGGGGTAAATGGAAAGATAGCTGGATCGATGAATGGGATGGATGGAACCGGACGGATGGATGCTCCGACTCTTCCGCTGAAATTACACGAGACGCCGGAAGGCCCTCTTCCGTGCCGCGGTGCCCTCGGGGGCATCCACGGGCATCTACGAGGCCCTGGAGCTCCGCGACGGCGACAAGAACCGGCTACTGGGCAAAGGCCGGCGATTTTCGCCGTCGGCGGGCGGCGGTCGGTTTGCCTCTGTCACGGGGGCTGGGGAGGGAGGGGAGGAGGGGGGGAGGGAGCCCACAAAAGGGCTCAATAAGGGCTCCCCCCCCCGTCCCTCCCCCCCAGCCCCCATGACTTTGGGGCGCTCCTTGGATTTGTTTGGGATCCAAAGCCAGAAGCTTGGGCTGGGTCCTTGCTTCAAAACTGGCTTGACTTGGCTGAGGTTGGCATGTTACTTCATAGGCTCGGTTTCTTTGTGGCGTCAAAAGCTGTGATTGTGGATTGGATTCTTTGTTTGGAACAGGCCGGGTGTGGTAAGGGTTTGCCTATCCAATGTGATTGTTCCATGCGCGGCATGTGCTGCTTGTGCAAGCTTGTGCACATGCACTTTGCGCACTTGTTTCCGCATGTACTTTGTGCGTGTGCAGTCCTGACAACCTTTGCGCCTTGTGGGAGCCACTAGACGTCGACATGGGTTAATTACTTGAACATCGCCGCTAAAACTCCTAAAGGGTCAGGAGCAAAGTTGTGGCAACTGAGCATGCCTTTGTATCAGTCGAAGGCAGTGACCGATTGGGTCCCTCCGCTCCTGAGAGGGATGTGGCGCAGGTGTGCTGAAAGCAGTGGCCAACGTGAACGACATCCTTGCACCAAAGCTCATTGGCATGGACGTGACAGACCAATCAAAGATTGACAAGCTGATGGTGGAAGAGAGCCTTTGGAGGGCATTTAGTTTGTGCACAATCTTGGACCTCTGCGGCCTTGGCAGCTCCTTGTTTGTCATGTTACGCGACTTCATCCGATCCTGGGTCCTAAGCCCTCAGTTGGTCACGCAAACAACTTGTTTGGCCGGGTCACTCAACCAACCAACCAACCAACCAACCACCCAACCCACCCACCCACCCACCCACCCAGCCACCCAGCCACCCACCCAGTCCCAGGATCGATGGCTCCAAGAACGAGTGGGGCTGGAGCAAGTCCAAAGTCGGGGCGAACGCCATCCTGGCGGTCTCCATGGCCGTGTGCCGAGCGGGAGCGGCCGCCAGCGGCATGCCGCTCTATATGTACATCGCCACTTGACCTCAGCAAGCGGCAATTCTCTTAGCTTGACTGCTATTGGGTCAGATCTTTAGACTTTAACTTTTGGCGAATTTCAAGGAGTTTTCCACAACCCACAAAAAGTTAAACATTTTGCAATGGGGTCAACAGCAACCAAGTCAAGCACCCCTCAAGAATGGCTGACATCAATCCCCTATGTAGTGTGTCATCATGTCCGGCAAGGGGCCCCGAATCAAGATTCACCCAACAACGGACCTTTGAAACCTCCTTACCACCATTCGGGTGCTGCCTGTTCTGAGAGAAAGGCCAAGATCTCTGGGAAGCCGGTGGACAAGTTCGTGATGCCGGTGCCCTCATTCAACGTCATCAACGGCGGCAGTCACGCGGGCAACCGCCTGGCCTGCCAGGCAGGAATTGCCTGTCCGATTTGTTTGACCCGCACTCCCACACTTTTCGTGGCACAAGAGAGGTTCGGGAGTCCCTACAGGAGGAAAATGATCTTCCAGGTACCCTCCCATAGTTGCTACATTAGTGGAGGGGGAGGGTATCTTGTGTGATATTCCTTTTATTTCCCCCCATACAAAAATGAATGGAAGTGGGGGAGTGGGGGGTTTGCGGGGGGCCCAACCCCCCCCCTGGCCGGGAGGAGTTCATGATCCTACCGGTGGGCGCGGCCAACTTCAAGGAGGCCATGATCATCGGGGCGGAGGTGTACCACAACCTGAAGAGCGTCATCAAGAAGAAGTACGGCCAGGATGCGCCCTGATCCTCTGGTTGCTGTTGCTGGGCTGTTGCTTTGTGTTGCTCTTGGGCTGGGCGCCCTGATCCCACCTTTTTCCAGAGGCAAGGTGTTTTCTGTTTTGTTTTCCTGAGCATAAATTGCCAGATGAAGACAAGTTTGAGTCATGTCCCGAGATGAAGACAAGTTTGAGTCATGTCCCGAGAACTAAACGGGTTCTGATCGCTTGCACCAAAGGACGATCATGTGCGTATCCGAGAACCCGTTGTACCCATACGCGTCTCTGTGACGTTTACAACCACTTTCAATCCAGGGTGCATCCCCAAGTACTATAAGGACTTCCCTTTTCCATCTTCGAATTGTTCCTCAGAAAATTCCAGGGGTCCCCCATTTCTATGAAGGGGGTGGGACTTGCCGGGAGCTCGCTTCCGCTCAAACGGCGCAACTCCAGGGTGGTTCAGTCACCGAAGCCGTTTAGGGTCCAATTAGGATATCCTAGGTTTCTCCCGTCCAGGGGCAAAGCCTCTGGTGCAGTTTGGCTGTTGAGGCTGCAACGTGAAGCTTTGCATTTTTTCCAGCCGAGGCGTGCAACGTGGGCGACGAGGGAGGCTTTGCTCCGAATGTGCAGGACAACAACGAGGCAGGCGCATGCAGGATGGATGAACAGAGGCGTTTGCTCGTTACGTCCGTCCACCTAGGAGGCTAGGCGTCTCGCCTTTTTGGTGGGATATCTTTGGATCTCGTCGGGGGCTGGCCGTTGCAATTGGCGTGGCCCTCGGCTTGTGTTTTTCCCAGATAGATGAAAGCTATAGGGGTTCTAACGTCTAATAAAGAGGGGAACGCCATTTGCGAGATTGACGACTGGGCGCTAGGGGGCATGCAGTTTGGGGTGCCAGTGCAGGTGCTGTTTCGGGGCGCTGGCGCCAGTGCTGTTGGAGGTGCTGGTGACGGTGTGGGTGTGTGTGTGGGCGCATTTTTGCGAGATTCACGGCTGGGTGCTAGGGGTCGTGCTGGCGCAGGTGCTGTTTTGGTGCGCTGGCGCAGGTGCTGTTGGAGGTGACGGTGCGGGCGCATTTTTGCAAGATTGCCGGCCGGGTGCTCGGGGGCATGCAGTTTGGAATGCTGGTGCAGGTGCTGGGCGCATTTTTTGCAAGATTGACGGCTGGGTGCTTGGGGGCATGCAGTTTGTGGGGAGCCAGTCGGTGCTGTTTTGGGACCCTAGCATGGGTGCTGTTGGTAGGCTGTTGGATGTTCTGTGATGTTTTACGCTATTTGGGGTCTATGCCGGTGTAGTTCATAGGTGAGCGCCAACTTGGAAACGGTCACTAGCAGCCCACAGGCGAAGGTACACATGGGCATTTGCACAGTCTCATCACATAGGTTGTGCAAGGCATGTTAGATACTGACTTCTTCGTTTGCGCCGGAAGGAAGAACACATTCTGCAAAGCGTGAAAAGGGGGGACATCCAAGCGCGCACGCACACAAATAGTTGTTCATCCCTGTGTCCGCCTTGTCTATTGTTTTCCACATCCTCGTTCGAGGTCAATCTTTGGTCCGTAGAGCACGCTTTGTTTTATGAAGCGTTTTTTTTTTTTTGGCTTTTGAGTTTTGGATGTCTTACTTGACTTGTTCCACTGCAAAATCCAAGATTCCCCGCTTCCTAATTGGTTTGGCCCACTCCCCTGAGAAACCTAAGGCCATTCTTGGATCTGATCCAGTCCCCCCAAAGCACAGGCAGCATTCACAGAGGCCCTTTGTTTGCAAAATCTGCAATGCAAACCTGCCAGCCCAAGCGATGCGACAGGCCTTGGATGTGCTCATGGAAGCCATTTCCAAGTCTGGGCACAGCGACAAGGCTGGAACCTGGGGCAGCCGAGCAATGCCCTACGTGGAGCATGCCTGATTCCTTTTGGAAGGGTATGAAAGGCAGCTTTGTCGATGATTCCTGAAAGGCCGTTGTGACCCGTGATGTTTTGGCAGAAATCCCAAACCCACTCCAAGATGCGTCATGGTAGTAAAGTCTTTGGGTTTACCGTGCAAGCTGTGTGCATGTGTGCCATGTGTGTAGTGTAGCCTTTCGGCCAAGAACGACCTTCCCACAGCCTGTGGACTGTGGACCCTTTGTGCCCCCAGAAATCCCCCAACAGCTGAACAGCAGGTGCTGCGATGTTGGACTGACCCACCAATGAACATCCTGATCAAAGCATTTGTCATTTTCTTGACTCAGGACTGGCAAACCAGTAGGGGGCGGGGGGAATCCCTGTGGAAGTTTTCCCCAACTCGTGGCCAGCCCTCACGTCAGTTCCGTGAGGTGAAGATCGGAACCGACGTGGCCGCCTCGGAGTTTTACAAGCCGGAGGAGAAGCTCTGCCCAAAGCCAAGCTTTGGACCTTTTGGTTTTCCTGTTTTGGTTCATATTTTGTGGCCACAAAAGGTGATCAGCTTTTGGTCCTTTTGGCCCTTTGGGCAACCGAGGAAGACCTACGACTTGGACTTCAAGAACGCCAGCAGCCCTGCGGAAACTCGGACGGCGTTTGGGTTCTATTCCAGTCACGCCTTGGTCGAAGACCATGGTGGTGTTGGTGGTTTGTTGGACATGGCATGCACTGGCAGTAGTGGCGGCGAGCAGGCCAGGGAATACACCCTATGTATTGTTTGCACAGGGTCGACTGGAATGATGTATAAACACAAAAGAAAGGCTGTAGGAACCAGGCATTTAGTAAACAGAAGGGTAGCTGTGGGCCCTGGGTTTTTGCACCCAAACTGTTTGTCATGAATTCATGCGATTTGCCTACTTGGAAGCCTCAAACCGGAAAAAAAGACTCGATAAATCGGGAAAAACGACAACAAACAAACAAAGTTCTGGGAGAGATGCTTGGTTCTACCCACTTAGAAACCTCAAACCAAAAAAATAAAAACATAACATAATAATGAATAACTTTGAGAAATCGGAAAAAAGCCAAAGTTATAGGAGAGATGACAGGGTATACCAGTAACGTCTTCTGTAAACATGTGTTTTTGGGTTTTTTGTTTTTCCCCCGATTTCTCGAGTTGTTTTTCGGTTTTCTACACATCCCTGACTGCCGGCACAAAAAAGCAAAGTTCTAGGAGAGATGACAGGGTATACCAGAATGTCCTCTGCCAAAAAGTTTTTCCGATTTCTCGAGGTTGCGTTTGGTTTTCTTTACATCATGGTAATCCTCATGTACATAAAATGTTAATTACTAGATCTACAAAAGGTCTAGAGTTGAGCAATAACATTTGTTGGTCTAACTGCCTTATCTGTAGACATAAGAACAAATGATTCTCAACACTAGCTTCAATAGTCAAATCGATTAATAGTTTTAGTTTCCAGATTATTATTGCTTATGATTTTCGATATATGTTCCTCAACTAAAGGCACATGTTTGTAAGCTGCTGCATGAAACACTACATCTGGAAAGTACTCGCCAAAAAAATGGTGTCATGATTCTAAATCACAAACAGAACATAAACTACTGTTTATATTATAAAGAGCATTTTTCAGACATTGTGTACAAACTAAATTCACTATGATCGAGTAAAATTATCTGGCTAGCTTCATACTTAATTCATCCCCGAGCAACTTCAGAGCCAATACTCCCCCCCCCCGCCCCTGTAATAAGGACTCTTTTCTCCTTAATAAAGTATGGGCATAGATTCTTTGTTAAGAGTTTTCGAGTCGCTAGAGAGTAAATCATAAAGTGAAACCGGCTTAAGCTGTGACATAAAACTTGCATCTTAAAGAACATCTTCTGGAGGTGGCATGATCTTTATTCGTTTAAAATATTTGTCCAAATAGTTGTACATTTTTGTTATAGTTGAGTTGGCTGATTTTGGAAATGCTATACTTAAAAGATCAAATTTTCAAGATAATATGTTTTTGAAACGTATTTTTTGAGAAAAAAACAAACAAACTATGTTTATCATGTATGTTTCTTTCTTGTAAAGATATATCGTCGTCAACAAAATTATTATCATATACCCGTTTGCATCAAGTTTCTGAGCTATCTTTGTCGTCCCAGCAAGACCTGCACCATGATGATTTGCAATAATACAAAAGAATATGTGAAAAGCTTTGTTTCAACGCTAGGATATATAGTTCGTGACCAAAGACATTTTGAAAACATATACTGTCTACAGCACCTTGTGTTTCTTCTTGAGCAAAAGCATAGTTGCTTCTTTCTTATTAATTAGGTTTAATTTAAGGTGTTCGAAAAATTGATACAATTTTCCTATAGATATATCGATATCACTTGGGGAGAATCTTTGTTGATCACATCTTTGCAAAGAAAGCCAAGTATATGAGAATGGTTTGATTAATTCCAATATATCGTTATGAGTCATTTTCTTTTGGGCGGTATTATTTAAATTGAGATATAACTTCAATCAAACGATTAGGGTCAGTTTCAACTTTTGATTGACACATGGCATAACCTTGTGTTATACATTGCTTTAATGTGTGTGTGTGTGTGTGTGTGTGTTGCCCATTTTCTGAGCTTTATATCTAAAATTGAATTAATCCTAGACCCTACAGATATGATCACATCGAGGCTACACTCTTTCACATGTTTGGAGTTGTTGAGGTACTGAGTCAGTTGGTTTGCCTTGAAGTAGCCTGTTTGCACGTCTGCAAAAACAACCATTTCATATGGAAAACACCAGGGCCCACAGCGTACCCGTCTCTTAGTAAATGAGCAGAGGTTCACTTCTTCGAACTAGGTAGACGCGGCACAATTGTGTGTTGCCGCCGAGTCGTTGGTTCACACCTGCCCAAGAAATGAAAGGACGAAGCTGTGTCAGTTGGGGTTTTGGAGCATATCACAGGCCGCAATCTCAAGCAAGGAAATGAAGAAGTCGGCAAAGGAGCTGGCAGAGTACTACAAGTCATGGCTCGACAAGTATCCTTTCGTCTCCATCGAGGACTTGTTTCTTGGATTGGGGAAGGGTAGGCAACTGCAAGCCTGCAGGGTTTCACGCTGGCACTTCCTGTGCTCGATTGAATGAATACAGTGAGTTCCTCGTGTTTGAGAAGGAAGTTGCAGTGGAATGCCCTGAAATCAAGACCGGTTCCCCCGAGGTCATGCTTCAGACTGCATTTAGATTGCGAAGGGTTGGATGTACTCTTGAACTCCGTGCGTGTTGGTGGTGTCAGCCATGGACCGGCTCAAATCGCCAGGATCCCTTTGACCAGGACGACTGGGACGCCTACAAGCACTTCATGGGCGAGGCAATGAGTACCAGTGCTGTCGAGCAAACACCTGGTGAGTTCTTCTTTCGGGAAAAACAAAACCAGTGGTTCGTAACGATTATTCCCCGACTCCCTACTGAGAGCCAGGTCTTGCGGAGCCTACCGAGCCTTTCAGTCCAGGTCGGGCAGCGTGTCCAGATTGTGGGCGATGACCTCCTGGTCACCAACCCCACTCGTGTCAAGAAGGCGGGTCATCAGCAGCGAGTGGGCTGTTGACGCCTAAGGCTGGCCCTATGACAAGCTACATGCAGGTCAAGAAAGTTGTATCATGTTGGCAGGTCGCAGCCACGCAGCTTCTCATGTTTTCAAATGTTGGTCCCTGCGCACGAAGAGGCGCCAAGTCTTTAGTAACAGCTCCCCCCGCAATGGATTCTTTATAGCCAGTTTGCTGAGAAGGAGACGGGTCTGCAAGGGCATCGGCCGAGGCTCTTGAAGTTGGCGCGTGTAACGCGCTGCTTCTCAAGGCGCGGTTGAAGTTGAGATGCCTGCGAACAAAACGCACCTGATTGCTTTTGACAAATGAGTTCTTGATCAAGAGTCTTAGTTGGCAGCCGACTTGCCTCAGTGACGTCTCTTTGTCCTTGGTTTCTGCGGAAGAAAGGCCGTGAATGGCCCATCATCCAATGCTACAGCATCAGGCAGTCAAAACCCAGAAAGGTGGTCCCACTACAAAGAACAACAACAACAACAACAACAACAACAACAACAACAACAACAACAACAACAACAACAACAACAACAACAACAACAACAACAACAACAACAACAACAACAACAACAACAACAACAACAACAACAACAACAACAACAACACCAACAGCAGCAGCAGCAGCAGCAGCAGCAGCAGCAGCAGCAGCAGCAGCAGCAGCAACAACAACAACAACAACAGCAACAACAACAACAACAACAACAACAACAACAACAAACAGCATGTGACAACTCTACACGTCCCAACAAAAACTGCCCTCCAAGAGAACGGTTGAGTCATTGTCACCTTTCTTCATACTTCCCAAACTTGAGCATGTTGGATCCAAGATTGAGGCTTCTGAGGACTCGTGGCTGAAGCTTCAACTGCATGGACAGAAACATGTATGGGTCTGGGCGAAGGGTGGAACTGACTCAGCGGCGCCGCATATATTGGCCGCTTACCAACAAGAAATTGGTCGGATGGTATCAGACGCAGATGGTTGCCCCGTTGCCCCCTCCAACATTGCAAGACATTTTGGAGAGCCTGCTTTTGCAGCGGACAGCATGTCCGAGTTCTCACGAGTGTTCACTCATGTTTGTTCTTGACAATGGGCACCTCTTCACAGGTGTAAAGGATGCTTTCCATACTCAGTGTATGTCCCTCAGGGCCATCTAGAGCCCTAAACCGCTCTGAAGGCGGTTGAAGCGTTTTGGGATTGAAGGTTGAAGCTTCTCCGGACACTTTCTTTTGTTTCAGTGATCCGTGATTCCGTTAGCCCTGTAGTCCCGTATCTGGGTACCGCTGCAAGTTCAATGAGCGAAACACCGTGAGCACCAACTTTGCCAGGTGAATCAGATTGGCTCTATCACAGAGGCCATCGAGGCAAGGGCGCTGGACGGATACCTGATTGTCACCAAGCAACACTTGATTCATGCATAGGTGTCCTTCTTGGTTGGTTTGCTTAAAAATGGAGGGCCCTGGTTTAGATGGGGTTCATTCCATTTACCAGGGCCATCTATTTTTCCCAAAGCCCACCTATGGATTCATGGCCAAGCCTGGGAAGACTGCAATATTGCGCATGCCATTCCACGAGTTGTTGTTCGAGCTGATTGGCCCAGGCAGCCACTATGTCGCAGAATGCTGGGTGGGGTGTCATGGTCTCCCACCGATCAGGTGAGACTGAGGACTCAGGGCTTGCTCCAAGCGAATCGACCGGATCTGACCTTTTGGCTTTACCATTTTGGTCCATAGAGAGTCATGGCCCCAAAAGGTGATCACCTTTTAGCTCCAGGTCCTTTGGGCAACTGAGGTTTTTGGATGTGCGCAGATCAGCACGCCCTCTTACGGCTGCATGCTGCGGGCGGTTGATCTCACTTCCTGAGTTCATGAACTTTAATCTTTTTGGGAAGACAATTTTAGCGGTATATATATATATATAACTTTGTTGGGCCATCCACTCAGCCAGTGAGTGACGCGAGGATTCCTTCATCGCGGATTTGGTGGTAGGTCTGCGGCCCAGTCAACGTGCAATGCCTGACTCATAGCCCATGGCACCTAAAAGCAGGGCGTGTGGTGTGAGATGATGAATGCGCGCTCGGACAAAGAAGCCTAGCGATCTTGAATCAAGACGGCATTTGTGTAACAGACGATTGAGGTTAAGCCAACACGTGACCAACTGCCAGATGCCGTGAATCAGTCCCGCTGCAAGGTCTCAGGACGGGACAAATCAAGACAGGAGCACCATGCCGCTCGGAACGCCTGTCCAAGTGACCTGGGTTAGGCTTGGAGTCCGGCTGGTGCCAAGACTCCTTCCAAGCAGTCTATCAATTCTTCACATCCAGGTATTTCAATATGTGCATGGCGATGTGTCTATAATCATATAGCATACATATGAGCCACGGACAAAACACACGAAGACCACTTTATCAAGGCGGGGTACGTTTTTGCATAACACATGCCAAAACCATGCAAAACGATAAGGTCTCCCCCAAAAACGAAAACCCTTAGCTCTATAATAACCCCTGCAGTTGCAACTTAGCTAGGGTGGGACCCTTGCGTGGCCACCGTAAAACAAGAAGGCGAGTCGCCACTTTCGAGCTGGAGCTGCCAAGGTGTGCTTCGTAAATACGACACTTGTGCTGAGAAGTTGCGATTTTCGAGCTGGAGCTGCGGAAGTGTACTTCTCGTACTAGACTTGTACTGCAAAGTTGCGATTTTCGAGCTGGAGCGCTGTGGAAGTGTACTTCCCGTACTAGACTTGTACTACAAAGTTGCGACTTTCGATCTGGAGCTGCGGAAGTGTACTTCCCGTACTAGACTTGTGCTACAAAGTTGCGATTTTCGAGCTGGAGCTGCGGAAGTGTACTTCCCGTACTAGACTTGTGCTACAAAGGTGCGATTTTCGAGCTGGAGCTGCGGAAGTGTACTTCCCGTACTAGACTTGTGCTACAAAGTTGCGATTTTCGAGCTGGAGCGACTTGTGCTACAAAGTTTCCATTTTCGAGCTGGAGCGCTGTGGAAGTGTACTTCCCGTACTAGACTTGTACTACAAATCTGATTTTCGAGCTGGAGCTGCGGAAGATTACTTCGCGTACTGGACTTGTACTACAAAGTTGCGACTTTCGAGCTGGAGCTGCGGAAGTCTACTTCGTGTGCTAGACTTGTGCTACAAAGTTGCGACTTTCGAGCTGGAGCTGCGGAAGTGTACTTTGCGTACTAGACTTGTACTACGAAGTTGCGATTTTCGAGCTGGAGCTGCGGAATTGTACTTTGCGTACTAGACTTGTACTACGAAATTGCGATTTTTAAGCTGGAGATGCGGAAGTGTACTTCGCGTACTAGACTTGTACTACCAAGTTTCCATTTTCGAGCTGGAGCTACTTCGCTTACTAGACTTGTACTACAAAGTTGCGATTTTCGAGCTGGAGCTGAGGAAGTGTACTTCGTGTACTAGACTTGTACTACAAAGTTGCGATTTTCGAGCTGGAGCTACTTCGCTTACTAGACTTGTACTACAGAGTTGCGATTTTCGAGCTGGAGCTGAGGAAGTGTACTTCGCGTACTAGACTTGTACTACAAAGTTGCGATTTTCGAGCGGAAGATGCGGAAGTGTACTTCGCTTACTAGACTTGTACTACAAAGTTGCAATTTTCGAGCTGGAGATGCGGAAGTGCACTTCGCTTACTAGACTTGTACTACAAAGTTGCGATTTTCGAGCTGAAGATGCGGAAGTGTACTTCGCGTACTAGGATTGCACTACAAAGTTGCGATTTTCGAGCTGGAGCTGCGGCAGTGTACTTCGCGAAAGTGTACTTCGCGTACTAGACTTGTACTACAAAGTTGCGATTTTCGAGCTGGAGCTGTGGAAGTGTACTTCCTGTACTAGACTTGTACTACAAAGTTGCGATTTTCGAGCTGGAGCTGCGGAAGTTTACTTCGCGTACTAGACTTGTACTACAAAGTTGCGACTTTCGATCTGGAGCTGCGGAAGTAAGTGTACTTCCCGTACTAGACTTGTACTACAAAGTTCCGATTTTCTTGCTGGAGCTGCGGAAGTGTACTTCGCTTACTAGACTTGTACTACAAAGTTGCGATTTTCGAGCTGGAGCTGCGGAAGTGTACTTCGCGTACTAGACTTGTACTACAAAGTTGCGATTTTCGAGCTGGAGCTGCGGAAGTGTACTTCCCGTACTAGACTTGTACTACAAAGTTGCGATTTTCGAGCTGGAGCTGCGGAAGTGTACTTCCCGTACTAAACTTGTGCTACAAAGTTGCGATTTTCGAGCTGGAGCTGCGGAAGTGTACTTCGCGTACTAGACTTGTACTACAAAGTTTCCATTTTCGAGCTGGAGCGCTGTGGAAGTGTACTTCCCGTACTAGACTTGTACTACAAAGTTCCGATTTTCGAGCCGGATCTGCCAAAGTTCGAAAACACTGTAAAACGATAAGGTCTCCCCCAAAAACGATAACGTTCAAAAAAGTACTAGGGCCAAGTAAAGTGTTTCGTCCGCTCCTCATATATAGCTATAGAGTTCATATTGGTTGTCCCCTGCATGTGCCCAATGCTGAACCATGCACCGAAGCCGGAGGTACAATCAGCTGCTTCGTATCGAGGAGGAACTGGGGCCGTTGGCTTCCTATGTGCGGACCAAAGTTTACAGGGTGGAATTGCTTCATCCCCACCCCCTTAAACATGTCGTTGGGGGACGGGGGTTTGGCCCCAGCAATTCCATTTGTGGTGCCATGTTCCCTTTTTTGAGGACTAGAAAAATGGAATTGGGGGACCCCCCCACCCCCCTCCCCTCTTAAGGTAGAGACGATATTGCTTCAATCGCTTGCTTAGGCTGGAGTCAACTTCAGAAGTCCAAAGTGAAGCTGGGGGGGCGGCGTTTTGCGGGCTGGCTTCTTCTCACATCTAGCTCTGCAAAAGCAGACAACTCTGCAACAATATTGCGTGCAAAGGATTATGTCCTTGTAGTGCAAGTTGTAGCTGTGTCAGTCAAGTTTGTGCCACATATTTCTTTATATTTGTCTCTTTCTCTTTCTCTGTATCTTTCTTTTGGTTCTCCCTGTTTCTGTCGTCGTTTGTTTCTCTCCTCGTATTGTTTCAATGTCTTTCTCTAATTAAATAGTTGTTGTTGTTCCTTCTCGCCCTCCAATCAAACGACACCGAATCATTTGTTTTTTGGAGCTGAAAACCAACAAAATGAATTCTTGTACCTCCCAGCCATAGAGCCGGCGGTTGGCAGAAGTTTCAAGAAGTATAGTCATCTTTCTCTGTCTCTTCTTGTCTCTCCATTTTCTTTCTCTCTCTTCTTCATTTTGTTTATTGTGTTCTTTTATTTCCGCTTGTGTTTATGTTTCCTTTCTCCTTTTCCTGCCTTCTTTTTCTCTTGCGCAAGACATGCTGGTTTTTGGCCTGCCCTTTTACTCTCTCGAGTAGCACGGGTGGCGCAGAGCACCTCCAAAGCAAGACCAGGACAAAAAGTGATGCAACAAACGCATGGCGGCCTGAAATGGCACGCGCGTAGGCACGATGCAGCAACACAGTGCCACAGTCTTCTTCGCACCTCCAAAAAGCTGCGAGTAACAAACATAGAGAAAAAGACGAAAGAAAGAGAAAAGATAAAAAAAAAAAAAAAAAAAAAAAAAAAGATAAAAAAAAAAAAAGAAACAAATAATGAACAAAAAGATAAGTAAGGGAATTCTATAGAATTCCCTTTTCTTTCTCTCTTTTTCTTTTTCTCTCTCTCTCCCCCTTTTTTTCTTTTTCTCGTTGTTTTTCTCTACTCTTCATAAAAGAATCGTGCCGGATGTTAATGCTGGATATATATCGATATACATATATATATATATATAAATTCAAAATCGATGAATTGTTTTTAATATTTTATAAAGGATATATTTATAGATTAATTTAAAATAAATGATATGATTAATGATTTTATAGTATATATAGAATTTTACAATTGGAAGTAATGGATTGTTTTTTGTAATATTATTTGTTGGAAATAATAATAT
Source organism: Effrenium voratum (assembly GCA_963377175.1). Classification (NCBI taxonomy): domain Eukaryota; class Dinophyceae; order Suessiales; family Symbiodiniaceae; genus Effrenium; species Effrenium voratum. The sequence goes on from CAUJNA010000469.1 coordinate 483,216, forward strand.
AGGAAATATTTATAACATTAGTCGAAACAATAAACCCGTTGTATGTATTAATGTTAGTTATAATTTTAGGTTTTTTGGACTTGTTGTACTGCCGTTTGTAATTTGAATGGTAGGAGTATGTTATAGGTGGCTGCTGTTGCTGCTGCTGCTGCTGCTGGGTATTGGTTGTTGCTGGGTATTGGTTGCTGCTGGCTACTGCTGCTGGCTGCTGCGGTTGCTGCCGGCTGCTGCTGGCTACTACTGCTGCTGCTACTGGCTATAATTTATTGCTAGGGATTTACAAAAACAAAAACAATACAAAATACAAAAATAAACTATTCCTAGTCCAAAATATCTATGACTTATGCACGACTTACACGAAAATTTAACAATCTTCCGGATTTTTTCGACTATACGGATGATAATAATAATAAATTATCACGGCGTCACCGACGCTTTACTTGCGCGACCCCATGTTTAACTTACGTGACTAATAACAATCAATAACCAATAATCAACTAATAACCAACCACAACAACAATAACCACCAACAACCACCAACAACCACTAACAACCACCAACAACAACCAACAAACTCCTAACAATAGCCAGTAGCAGCAGCAGCCAGCAGTAACAACCAGCAATAGTCGGCCGCAGCAGCAGCAGCCGCAACAGCAGCAGTCAGCAGCAGCCGCAGCAGCAGTCAGCAGCAGCCAGCAGCAGCAGCAGCAGCAGCCAGCAGCAGCAGCCAGCAACAATTTGTAGCGGTGTATACAACTGAGACCTCATACATTCAAGGGGCATGTTTTTGGGGGACCTCAATCTTATGAAGATCGCCGCTTGGATTTGCAATGAAAACATCCTGGGATAAGAATTTTAATACGTTTTTTTTTTAAGCTCATATAATGAATATAAACATATTTATAATGATTTGAGGAATTAATATATGATTTTAAAATATTGGTTACGAATTTTTGATTTGGGAAAATATTGATGGATTGGATATCGAGAAAAAAATGTGTTTTTGATATTTTGCTCGTATGATGGATGAAAAATATGATTTGTATATATAAAATTATATGGACCTAATATAAAAATATAGAATAATCATTATTTTATATACGAAATATATTGGGAGGCGGTGTTTGGCCATATATATAGATGATTTTGGAGGTGTGTTTTATATAAGATGGATTGATTATTTTGTTTTTATTTATTTGTTATTTTTATAATTGTTTTGATTGTTTTTATATATAACAAATGATTGTTTTATTTAGTTTGTTTTTCGTAGAGTTGTTATTCTTTGAATTATGGGGAAATTAAGAATTTGTTTTTGTGGTTGGTTTGGATCTCGTTTTTGGAACGGATGATGCACCTAAAATGAGATTGGGTTATGGGGGGGGGGGGAGATTCTATTCTCGATTTCATTTTAATATTGGTATTCTCGAATATCTCGATATAGAAAATTTAACGATTTTTTAGACGAAATGAAATAAATAAATACTAGATGATTTATTAGAAATTGAATTATAAATTATAGATAAATATATAGATAAGAAAAGATTAATATAATAGAATCATGAACTATATATAATTTAAGAAATATTTAATTAAATAAATTAAATTTAAGAAATATTTAGATAATATATTCTTTTAAATATATAGATGAGTAAATAAAATGATGATTGGATAACAGAATATAAATGAATATATATATATAATAATAAAAATTATAATTAATTTAATAGAAGTAATTTATGAAATTAAAAAAATATATATTTAAATTGGTAAAACATATATAATATTAATAGTTACTTATATAATCTAAAATATTAAATATATATTAGAATTACCATAAATGAATTATTATATTAATATTAATATATATTTCGGATTTAAATATATATATATATTATATTTGATATTATATATTTAATATATGATATATTTAAAAAATGAAATTTATATAATTAAAACTAAATTAAGTGAAACAATCGTAAAAGATATCGTCATGCATCAGAAATGATCGAAATAATTATCGAGAGCAATAGACAAAATTAAGGCAACCAATTCATCATCCTTGGAGCACATCTCCAAAATCCTCTATATATATGGCCAAATACCGACTCCCGATGTCTTTTATATGCCAAATAATGATATCTTTGCAATTTAAATAAGATTCGGGTTTTAAATTGGGGCCATGTAATCCCAAAATATAAAAATATATTTCCATCCATCTCGAGAAAGGGATCGAAAGAATCATTTTTCCTCGATATTTAATCTACCCATATTTTCCCAAACCAGCGCCTCGTAATCAATATTTTGAGTCATACATCGACTCCATAAATCATTATGAAGATATATATATTCGGCATATTAGTACGTTGCTGCAAGTGATTCCTACGCCGCCCCTCCCAAAATACGAAATTGGAAAGGAGATGTAACCGCTATATCCAGGGCCAACCGCGGAAAATTGAAGGATTTCTAGGGCTCCCATCACCAGAACATCCATAGGTCTTATCCGGGGATTAATGGGTAAAAAATTCACAGACTCTAAGGAATATATGGTGTTTGAAAATATCCAAAATGATTAGTAATATGTTAATTCAAAATATAGAATTCCCAATCGTATAGAAATAATATCTTGAAATATAGCGTTAGTGAGCAACAAATCCTAAGCCAGAACGGGGCATGTCCCAAGCCAATCATCTGCTCCTGAGGGAACAAAAATGCACATTCGCACTCATTCCATTATATCCATTTATTCTATCAACAAATAAATCACTTTCGAGTAAAATATTATTTTTAGATATTGTATTAAAATATATATATATGAAATATGAATTTAATAAATAGATTTAAAAAATATATATTAATATTAAAATAATTAAAATATACTAAATTAATATAAATATAATATTAATATAATTTATATATTTTATTTTAATTGAATAAATATAGTTAAAAACATATTTAAATATTAGTAATATATTAAATGATAGAAATTATAAATATATAATATTGAATAACTATGGGTTTTGATAAAATTATTTATATATATATATATTATTTACAAATGTATAATTAAATTATATATAATTATTGATTTAATTTTATATGTTGAAGTTAATTGGAATTTTGTATAAGAATAGATGTGTTTGATTTAGGAATGATCGACGGATTTTTTTTCTTATGAATAATTTGTTGGTAATTAGAAACTTAGAATATTATTTTGGTAAATTTATGTATTAATATATTGTTAAGTTGTTTAATAATATAATATTATATATTATTGAAATATAAATGTATTTTTTTAAATATATGTTTATTAAAATTAGATATATATATTGATTACATAAATTGATATTATATTTGGATCACAAATTTCTTTAATCAATTCTAATATTATTTAAATTCATAATGTTTCATAATGTTCATTTATATTTATTTTCTATTCTTTTATTTTTTAAATTTAAATCAATAATTTAATTCATAATAAATATTTAATTATTTTATATATATAAGACAGCATCAAAATTACTTATCCGGGGTGTATTCATTTGGTGGTTTACAAGTTTTGCTTAAAAAGAACGTCCCGTATCGTTTTGCAGGCTACGGGACACATCCCTGCCCCGGTGTTTACTACCAAACGATTCTTTGCGGGGACAGCGTCAACGAAACAGCAATGGAATGGAAGCTCCCACAAGCGGGCGTTCCCCGGTATAAAGCCACACGGCGGCCAAATCGCAATCCTTGCAAGCAAAGCAACTCACACCACGGAAACTCACGCAGTGTTGCGTCAATGTAGTTCCTCACCCGTTTGGCTGCTGGAGCTGGAGTTGTTCGCTTCACACCCATGCAGCCGCTTGGGGAGAAAGGACGATGCGTCCAAAGATGCTTGTCACGCCCCCGCGGCACCGCCGGCGCTGGAGCCGCGAGGCTGGCTTCCTCACCGCGGTGGTCTTCTTCACCTTCTCGCGGGCACTCTTCGCGATCACCTTGACAATTGCTTTTCCGCGCTGTTCGGCTCAGCCTTTGGAGCCGAGGCAGCTCTCTCTATGCGAGCATACTGCCCCTCCTGGGTCAAAGCTTTCCACTTCTCCTCAACACGCACTCCTCAACCCATCGTGACTCTTCCTGTGTCAGCCCAGCGACGCCGGTTTGTGGCTGCACGGCTGCGAGGCTGCCTGGCAATTCCTGGCATTACAATCCTTGCTCTCCAGCATTGCAGTTCTTTCACACCCCCAAATGTGTGTCTCCTCGTAACTGCAGGGGTAACGCTTTGGTGTCAAGTGGGCCACCCCCGACATTTAGCATCCTGCCCCATTGCGGGGGTATCGTCGGGGTATCGTTTTGGGGTATCGTTTTGGTCGGTTTTTTCTCGAAGCGGCGCTGTTTGACAACTGTCTTACTTCCGCTCTAAGGAGCCTCAGAGAAGCGCTGGAGCGTGCAAAATGCAGTCCTGCAATTTGCTTGCGGCCGAAGAAAGGTAACCTCCCAAGCACCTTGCGTGGCCAGCAAAAGGGCAAGCCAGCGGGACATCCTCAGAATGCATACATAGCTGCCGTCTTGGTTTCCGTCTATGGACGCTCCACCCTCCAGCTCTCGCGCTTTCTAGCCTTTTTCATGCGCAGAGTGCAGATGCACGCATTCTTCGAAAGAACTCGCTCATTTAGTTCCAGTATTGCGCAAGTTCCTTCTGAACTTCGTTGACCAAACGGAGAACTACAGTTACACCCCTTCTAAACTTCCTTGACCGAACGGAGAACTACTTTTACATCCCCTTCAAAAATGCAAACGCTGCAAGAAAGACTTTTGCCCAACTACAACTCGTAATGCTTTTTGCTGGCCGGCAGTTACCCCTGCAATGTGGTGGACACATGCTAGAAACGTTCGCCCCGTTCAAGCACAGCTTGTTTTTGCCACACGTGTCTTGTCACAAGCCAGCTGGTGCTCCAAATGTGAAATTCCCTTTTAATCCCCCTGCTCTGCAACCCTTGCAGAGGAAGGGCCTAGTTGCAAGTCTCGACCAAGCAAATAAACACATGCTCTAGGAGAACACACAAACTAACAAGACATTTTTGTTTGCAACCAATGCCAACTTGCTGAAGGGGTATCGTTTTTTTGGACGTCCCATATCGTTTTTCGAGCAACAACGCAAACACAATACGTGCATGCAACACCCCCATATAAAGTACATGACGGTAATTTTAATGCCCACTCATATATTCTAATAAACCAAATAAATTAATACAATATATAATTATCAATGCTAAAATCTTTAAACATATCATTAATTCAAAAATAGATTATTTACAATTTCCAAAAATTAAATTAAACCAATCCAATTTGCAAATAAACAAAACACACAACATTAAAAAAATATCAACCCAATTTTTAACAACCATACTAAGGCGAGCCTTTTCTTGTCGAACAAGCTATATGAGCTTGAACAACCACTACTAAAAAATATTGAAATTAAAAAAAAACATCACAATATTCTATACTGGATTCTACACCTATCTTTAGCAAATAACAAAACGGAATTGGCGTGCTACGGGTACGAAATTTTTCAGAACCTAAACAGATTTCGTGACAGGCGCAAAGCTTTCGGAAGGGCAGGCATGGGCGCAGCACTTTCGCAAAAGACACTTGCAGATTTCATGGCATACGCAACACTTTCGCTTTTGCGACAAAGGAATGGCTCGAGCCCTGAGAGCGACCAAACAGAAGGGCCGTGCGTGCGGCATCTCACGTATCACGTCAACTAACGTCCCCGACCTAGCGCCGAGCTAGCGCGAAGCTAGCGATTTAGGTGGGGGCCCGCTTCATTTCGAAAAGGAAAAACAAGATGCAACAGGAATTATGCACATACTGTGTATATGTGTAAATACATATAGCGAGACATATGTGTACACGCATGATGTTTTCAAATATTCCCCCATAGATGCCTAGACCAAACCAAATCAGAGTTGCGCCACTTACTTTTCATTTGGGTGGTCCAACGGGGCAAGCTTACATGCACGATGGTATGTGCCTTTCATACAAGAGTTGTATGGCGGGCGGTGTCCGATGGTTAACGGCAATGGACAATAAATCCAAGTGGGTGAAACGGTTGCTTCTGCAGTGACACTGAAATTCAGGGAAATCCGAGAGCAATTTTGGTCATATGACTTGAAGACTTTGAAGAGTTCCACATCCTTCCCACTGGTACGAGGCCATGAGTGGGGCGAGAACCAAACGAAGCCCCATAAGACGTTCTAAGGAAGTTGTTCAACATCATAACAAAAAGGATCACATCTGGCGTGCAAAACCACAAAACGGCCAAGGAACCAACAAATGACCAAGATCGTTGATTCGCAGGAAGCCGTACCGTCCTGCCTTGTGAATCACAATGTGGACCGCGTTTGCCAATTGAACACCGATAAACCATTCACCAACTTGTCAAGATCCCTCCCAAAAGGGAAGTCTCTGTCCTAGGCCTTACTCTCTGGCATTAAGCCAGGTAGAATTCAGATGCTCTTAGGAAGCAAGAGAATGGCCATAAACCGATCATCTATGGCACATCTGGCGCAGAAACCCAAGAGCATCAGGAAAAACGGTGACACTGAGGGCCCCCCAGGGGTCACGTGGAATCTTTGACACGCCTCGGTTTTCAAGCGCCGTTCCTTTACCTGCCAGGAATCCCGCAAGCAGAATGTGACTTCCCTAATTAGAGTTGTCCATGTCATGCGAGCTGTTTTGCAGGGTAGCTTTCCCCAGACCCATGTGAAGCGCTCACATCGCAGTTTTTTCAGGGTAGCCCCTTTCTTGGGCTTCCCCTTGGCGCTTGTGCAGTGCGCAAGTCTCGGTTCTCTGGGTCTCTGGCTGGCCCTCGATGCGAATCGCCCTCTCCTGGCGGGGCTAAAGACGATCGGATGTGAGGCAAGCTGCGGATCTATGAGTGTGGGCGAACGAGATAGCGCTTTTGATCCTAAGGTAGAGATCGGAATGCTCTTGGACTAAAAACAAAACAAGAACTGGAGCGCCTCAGATTCTTTCGAGCGCTTTCTGCTCCAGGGGTTCTGAGGTTCTGAGATCCTGGCTTTGTACCTCTCGCGTATCCGCTGCCGCTGCACCTCTAGGTCCTCCTGCGCCAAGCGATGGTCGAGTACTGGATGTGACCGACCCACTCTTGTCAAAACAAAACACACGCTGCGAACATAGCGTACCTGGCAAAACGCTGAGTTGTGAGAAAAGTCACGGCTGCCCTGTCAGCAATCATCGGGAAAACGCACTGCAGTTCACGTGCCCGATGTAAATTCAGTCGAATTGCGCAAACATCAGTTGCACAAGGTGCACAAGGACAAAGGAGCAACATGAGCAACACACAGAGGCTCACAAGCCCATCTTGCAGTACCAACTTGCCTCATTGACCCCACTGCAGCATGCCTGAACCCAACAAGACTTGACGCGGCTTGGGGGATGTGCTGTCATCTGTCCCTTCTGGTCGCCATCCAACGGTACTCGGCTGCTCCTCCAAGAGAGTATGAAAGCGCTTGAACTTCTTTGTCATACCTCAGCTCAGCGAAAGCCAGCGCTAGGCGTTTTGCATTGACATGAAGACGTGTCTTGAACAGCTCTGGGGCAATTGCGGGCCTGGCAGGCACTCACGTATGAAACCCTAGGCGCGCAATTGCGATTACAACTCAATGTCAAGCATCCCAAACAGGTTTGGGACACAAACAACACGAATCTGGCGGCTTGCAGCCAGCTTTTTTGGGGCACACAGCATCTGAATTCGTCGCCAAGCTTCTTTTCAACTTGGACTTGATGCTGCTGGCCGCATCCTGCAACACTCGTGCAATCACCGCAACGCTACACCGTCATTTCGTAAATTCTACATAATCAGCTGCCCAGTGCCCTTCAAACCAAGCCGGAGATTCTTTCATCCATGGATTGGATGTGTGTGGTGCTCTACAGCAGCTTGTGTCTCAGAAACGATGCGCAAAAGCCAAGTCCTTCATGGCGAGGACGCTGAGCCGATTGGGCTCCCGGGGGGTTGGGGTGCCTGGCCCAGAAGCGCATCGCAGCTTTTTTACGTACAAAACTGCCATTGAGGAGCCCCCTTGTGGGTTCCATGGTGATTTGCGGGGAAGCCCAACACATACAATGAGTATGGCCATGCAAAATGGCGCATGTCCATCAAAGTCGTGAAGCCTCTGGTTGCCTGTCAAGAGCATAGGCCATGGCCTGAAACTCATATCAGCATGTTCTATCGGCTCACTCTTGGATCCTCGGCCGCTGAAGCCTGGGCCAGCCTTGAGACGCTTCCTTCTCATTCCGACGGCCGAAGCGTCTAATTACTTCCCCGATTTGGAACAGTTCCATGCTATACATCAACCATCAAGTCAACAACGTGATGCGGCAACATACCCCAGGCGCAATGAAAACAGGCGACCAGGAGCTTGAACTTCAGCGGCCCCACGGCCCTCGATTTTCGTAGCGGCCTTGCCTGTGACTGCGAGAGGGTCCGGAGGGAGCAAAGCCTGAACCAGAAGAGATGCGTGCAATCAACCGGGGAATGCTCGAGAAGGTGTAAGGCTATTTATTGGCTTGTCGCTGCCAAGCAAATAAAAGGCACAGGCGCTGCAGCGCCGACTCACGCCAGGAAGAACCAACCAGCCTGAGAGACAATAGTCACAAGCTACCATTGCAGTTTGGCTGGCGATCCAACTGCGAACAAAATCATATGCACACTATAAAACAGCAGGTTGGTTGGAGCTGTTCAACATGGTTGGAGCGTGCTTCGGTGCACTGCCACACTTGCCAAATTCAAACCACGTAGAGCGTATACTTGTGTACCAAGACGTGGGTTGTCGGGGAGATGCAGGGCTTCCAGTTAAAGGGAGCCTCTGCGAGTTCTCTCAGGGGAACCGTCAAGCAGGGGGTCAAAACATCACCCCCTTGGTGCACTCACCTTTCATGGGCCAAACAATGTGATGTTTAAAACCACCCGTCTCTTTCTTCGGACTGCACCCCACGTGTGAGTGCAGCCCGAGTCCGTTCTCCTTAGCGCGGCGCCCGAAGGCGCTCTTTGTGAAACCTCCGTCTCGTCCACTGTGACTCGACGGTATCCCCTTCTTGCAAAGGGATGGAAATCATGCGAATGTCTGCAACCAAAGTGGGCAGGTCCCCAATGATGACAGGGCAACCTGCCTTGTTGCGAAGTGCTTGCGTTATGTCTTCGTGGAAAGGGAACCACGGCCTTTTCTGAAGACCGGGTCGTGCCTGGAAGAAACCGAGGGCCCGGAGGCTTTGAGGTCTGCTGCAAGTGTTGCAAGGGAATAATTCGACACCCAAGATTTTTCCCAAGGCCCGCAAACTTTTCTCAAAGCTAATCATACGCTTATGCGTAGTCGGCTTAATGAGTTTCACCGCTTCATTGTGTTCTGGCAATGTGAAGAGTGGTCGATCATCAGTGCCAAGGTTAACTGGGATATCCGACTCAGTGCTCATTTGAAAGCTGAGAAACAGCTCAACCCATGAAACACCCCATTCATCTTCCTGGACGTGAGGTGCCCAGCGAAGAGTGGAGACCCAGTGATACAGCCTAAGCATATACGTAATTCCCAAAACGCTTCGTCACGGCATCGTTCATCAAACTCTGGCAACGTACGTGTGGGCCAAGTGCTATGGACACTGCCACATAGTTTAACAACCGGGTCACTTTGCACCAAGTCCTCTTTTTCTGTTAATTCACTTACCTGCAACCGTGAGATTTTTCCTAACAAAGTGTGAGCTTCTTTGATAGCTTTCTCCGCTCTTAAGTTTGCAAAATGCAAAACGTTGGTCTTGCCCACAATATCCTGGTTGAGGGAGTTGCGTGCTCGATTTGCAGCGATATCCGCCGCATCGTTTCCAACACACGCCCACTTGTCTTCAAGGGTATCTAAGTCGCAAATTTTACTATGGGATTTAACCTTTACCACAGAGGTGTGCTGGCGAACATCTGCACAGCTCTACACGCGTGATGTATCAGGTCCAAGTTTTTTGAGGTTCCAAATCGCTCTGGGCGGGGCTCGTCCATGATGTCGTTGAAAAGGTCACATGCGTATGAGCTGTCGGTGTGAATCAGCTTGCGCTCAAACAAACAAAACGCATGGGTGATGGCAGAAAACTCTGCTCGATTTATAGTTTGGTTGCCGTGGATGGCTGATACGGCAACACATCTAAATACGCCAGGAATTTTCTTATCGCGTGTATATTGGTCGAGAATTATTTGCTTCGCGGCGACACTCTGAATGCAATCTGCAATTATTGCGTAGGCCGCAACATTTTCGACATGGAAGTGCCTGACCGTGCAACTCCCATCAGTGAAAATATTGTGGTGCTGCGCAATCCGGTTACCGGTGAGTGGTGGTAAGGGCTTGCATCGATTCAATCTGATAATTTCGCTTTCGAGGTCATGTGGTGGAAAAAGGGGGAGCTCGGGGCTGACATTGGCAACCCGGAGAGCCTGCAAACATGTGTTAGTTTGAACCCCAGCTTGCTCGTTCTTCGGACATAACCAAATATGGTGCATGAGGGTATCCTGCTCCCCACATCTTTTGCAATTGCCATCAGCGTCAGGCCTATATTTACTCTTGATTATCTCCGTCTGGAAAGCAGTAGCCATGACTGGAGCAATTTCAAGTTTTTCACAGACCTTGGCATGTCTCAGTATGTGAGGTCTCCTGCAGTGTTGATATTGCTTTTGGTTGGTTATTGCCAAATGAATGTCTTTCCCCCAAGCAAAAGTGAGATGCGGACGAATATCAAGGAAAGACGTTGTGTTTATGGGGAATTCAATTCCCATACCGGTCAATATGGCGCGGTTCTCCGTGCACTTCCATCCTATTGCCGCAAGTCTCTTCTGCAGGGTACCACACGGACCGTATGTGCGTTTAAAGTTGGTGGCCTGACAGGCCGTCTTCAACATTTTTTCTCCCACCGAAGGCTTGTTGTGCCAAGTGTCGAGGAACGTGCGCAAGGATTTCTCTAAAGAGAAATATTCAGGATCGACGTTTTTTACGGACAGGGACCCGCAAACAAGGAAAGGGTTGGGTTTCCCTTTTTGTCCATATAGGGCCTCTGTGATACGCGTCCTGAGCCGCTGCAAGTGTCTATCCTGAATCGCGGTGTTTTCACACGCGTGGAGTGCAGCTGGAAGCACTGCTGAGCTTATCATTTTGGCCTTATCGTCGACACTGAGTGGGAGTACAGCAATTTTCTTAAGGCGGGCGCAAGCCTTTGCAAGTCTTTCCGGCAACTTTCCCACACAAGGCGTTTTATTATACTGCATGGTGGCGCCAAGGTCGGTTTCACTTTTTTGAATTGAGAACGTCTGACCCTGAACCTGTTCAACAGATTGCAACTTTTTCCACATGACTTTATTTGCGTTGTCGGTAGCCCATGCCCAGCACTTAGGCATGGACATTTTTTGTCTCCAAAGCTACAAAAGGACTTAGTGGCAGTATAAGCCGCTCGGTTTTCGTCGGGGTTGCCGGTGTACCATTCCCAATTATCGGCATACACAAAAGTGGATCCACTTATTGCGCCGATATTCACTGTCCATAGGTACGATATGGATATCATAGCAAGTACACTGACTGGGCATCCTTCTGGAGCGCCTGTAGTGCTTTTGCCAGTAGGTGTGGCAGCACCATTGACAAGCATTACTCTTTGGCACATCTGAAGGGCGGATATCCAAGTCTTTTCATAAGGTAGGCAACTGGTTGTCGCGGCAGCCCGTTAAAAGCCTTTTGTATGTCCATAACAAAGCCTGCAATTGGCCTATTGTTTAGGATGCTGTCTTCTATTTCGGCTTGCAAGCGCAGCCAAACGTCTTCGGTTTTCCTTTTTGGGAGACCTCCCACTATAGAATCAGGAAGGATTTTAGACCAAGACTTAAATACTTTGGAAGAGTGGACTTTCGCCCATGTTCGGTATAGCAAGCTAAATGCAGTTATGGGCCTGGTGGATTCGGCTCCAGGAGGAGCGTCAAGTTTATTCAAGAGAACAACTTTCGCGGTTACTAAATGCTCGGGCCACTCGCCTGGTTGGATGTCTTCAAGGATGGTTATGACATCCGATAAGATCCTATCTGAGAGATCGGCTAGTTCGGGTTGGGAAAAACCACATCCTCCAACTGCCGTATTGTTTTTTGTGGCTTTAATGGCGGCGCGCCACAACTGGAGATCACGGCCATTAGAGTAAATGGTCTCGTGTTGAGATGTGTGCTGGTCAACATTTTGAACGCACTGACTCCATTCATCAAGCGAAATTGACTCTTCAATTGTGTCACGTTGCCAAAATTGGTTCCAGTATGCGGCAATTTTTCCCCCGGCTTTTTGGGGGTCGGTAATCCAATGTTTTACCTGACACTTGACGTGCGGTGTGCTAGGCGCGGTGCCCATCACGGTGATGCACTGGCGCTCGACACAGGTAATTACACCAGGGTTCGAATTACATTCTATGTGTTGGCCTGGGCTGCATTGAAAGCCACATGGCACTTTTAACCTAAAAGTGCCATTCTTACCTTTGTGCCTCAGCATCTGGGCATGGCAAGTTTCGGGATGCAGCACTTGGTCAACTGGGGGTCTTGAAGGTTCACGTATAAGTGCGTACGACAGTTTGCCCCCGTGATGATGCAAGTCTGTGTGAATAATTTTTGGAAAATCTGCATCTCGAGCACGGCGCACTTTGTTATGGAAGTTATCACAATCTGCCTTCACTTGCTCGTACAGAGCATTGATGTATGGAAGGTCAGGCACATGCACAGGACACCATCCCAGGTCGGGATGAGAGGCACACCATGTGGCAAAGGTGGGCAAATACCCTTTCGCACCCAAAATGGCTTGCCACTCTATGCATGCTTGGTTCAGGTGCGTTTCACTGGGATCATGCTGGCAAAACCTGTCGATGAGATGCTGCAAATAGTGAATTCGGCGGACCTGTCTAGTTTTTAGAGTGGCTTCATGACTAAGCGTGTCAAATGACGAATTATATCCTTTACTGCTTTCGGGCTTCATGCAGTTAGGAAGTTGCACGGATTTCAGCAACTTACCCTGGCATCTTCCCTTGTAAGTCAAGGGTAGTTGCGGATATGTACACTGGTCAGGATGTTTTTGCTTTGCGTCAATGTAGGCTTTATCAACGGCTCTTTCGACGGACTGCGCCCATCGTGATAAGCGTTGGGTAGGGTGTTGATCACTTGAATCCTGGAATGCGTAGTGCCTGTCAATGTCACTATGTTGAATTGGAAAGTCTTTCCAAGACTTGGGCACAGTCCATTGCGCAGTGAGTGTGTTACTTTTTGGGACCTGAAAAACGGCCGTAAATGGGACATGTGAGTCGCATAGAAAATGTTGCTTGACATATCCCCGCTCATGGGGTTGAAGTAGGGGTCCTTTCAAGAGTATGGTGTCATGAAAGGTCTTATTTCTGCACGTGGGTTGAACATCTTCAGGGTTGCAGTCGCGCGCGACCATAAGCAGGTCGACAAATCCCAGGTCTTGCAACTTGGCGCCGCATGAGCCGGTAAGTGGGTCATGGTTGAAGTCACCTGCAATTGCAACAGATGCCCTAATTTTGGAAGTTCTCTGAATTGCCCAACTTAACAGGATTCCATTCATTTCATAGTGCTCGGGAACACATTCCGGGACCCCGTATATTCCTACAATGAGCAAATCCATGTGTCCAACTTTTACCCAAGTTTCCATGTAGCGACCGGTCTTCAGGAACTCGGGCGGCACTTCGGAAAAAGGCTTCTTTAGAGGGGTTCTGGATATTACTCCAACACCAAGACACCTACCTCGGACACTGGGTTGTCCGTTAATTTTAATCAACTGCGGTTCTACTGGGTCACCCCAAATAGAGTTGATCTTCTTCTTGTGCAACTTGGCTTTTTCCATTGTCAAAGTTTTTCCGTGGCGCCAGTTTCACTCAAGACGACTACGTTGGCATCAAGTGAAGCAATGGTGTCACTTTTCCCATTGATTGCGGTGGGGTTCGTAACCATTATTTTAAAAGAGGGATCGGGTCCGGGTCCGGGGTTCTTAGCTTCTCCAACTCTCTCCCCCAAAAATGGATGGGATAAAACCACCAAAAAATAGAAACATAGTGACCCTGCGCAAGCGGAATCCCTAGGCCGGCCGATGCGAACCGATGCGAGACATCACCGGCCTGGCTGGGGCTATCCAAGGTCAGCACCTCGAAGGCGCGTGGTGCAAAGTGGCTGGGGGATGACTCAGCCATGAGCCGGCTAGTGCGACGCAGTCGAAGATTCTCACCCCAGCGTGCTGATTGATCCAGGCAAACAGTACGGATGCGCTGCGGTGGGGGGGGGGGGGGGAATATCTAACAAAGCTACGTGGAACCTGACAGAAAACAATTGTCCAAGTCTCCCAAAGCTTGCCTTCCCCCATTTCTTGGCCAAGAGTCGTGGGGAAGCATCGTGCTTGAGCTTATGGATCGGATGTCTAGAGACTTGGCACTGGCTCATGCACCCATTGTGTCATTGGTTGAAGGGAAGTCCAAGAAACCCACCCATTTTCAGGCTCCCCATTTCCAGAGACACGCTATTGGCAGAGCTGCATGCTGAGGCGAGAACTTCGGCGCCTGAATCGGTCCTCCACATGCTGGCCTCAGAGTCTGAGAGGTGCGCTCCAGGAAAACCACGCATAAAAGGAGTCATGTCATAAGAGCAACAACAAGACTCCAAAAGCGACTGGCATCCGCCCGTGGTTTCGCGCTAGAACCGTACCATGCGTTTTCTGCAATGCAGGATGTTCCAACTTCCCTCAGGTGCGCGGCCCGAATGGCAGTGAAACGGGGTGACTGGTCACCGAAAGGGCCCAAAGCCTCGAAAATGGATTGGCTCTTAAACTTCATGCCGCAGACTTGGACTTGCGACCCTTCTTGCGGCGCGCAGCCCGAGATTTGGGCCTCACCTCCTGCTTGTCACCCAAGTCCTCAACACTTTTTGCCACCAGGTCGTTCTTGACGAAGGGAGAGGCTCTGGTGTATCTTCTCCCGTCATCCTGCTCATCCACCGCATCCTTGATCTTCTTGTACTCGGGGTACTCCTCAGCAACCTGGTTCTGCGTTAGCTTCATTTGTCCAGTTGTCAGCAGCGTGTTCGTGAACCAATAGATGCCGACGGCTTGCGGAGAAACCAGAGTTGAGATCATGATAAACGCAGGCGCCAAAACGCCTGCGGCCACATCGTCCTTCTTCGATGCGCTCATCCTCGCACTGCGCCAATCTTCGAAGCATGCCGATAAATCATGCAACGGCATGCAACTCACCATGTCTACAAAGCACCAAGGGCAGGCTGTGCGCATGCTGGTGGTGAAACGCTATGGGACCGTGCTTGTTGATGCCTCATTAAGTTGTCATGTCGAGCTTCCCTGCTCTTTTTCTTGGTTTTTGGATGGTACCATGCGTTAGGCTATATAACGTGGGTCAAATCTGCCGCCCCAATGACTGGCCCCATTCGCATTCGGAGGCAGTTGCAGCCAACCCTTAATTCCGCTCAAGCGTCCTGTTTGAGAAATACTGCAGCGCGAAAATCAGGAGCGGCAGCACCAGGTAGCCCCCGGCTTCCTGCAAAGGCGCGCCCCTGGAACTGTCAGACCACGACCTCTTGATTGGACCTTCCTGACTTCCTGACCCTTTTGACGAGACAGGAACCCACGCAAACGGGAAGCCAAGAAGCATGGGGCCCTGAGCGCGCCTGCCACCCAACCAGCGGTTCAAAGTGGTCACTGGACTGGGTCTTCAGCAGCCAGTCAAGACTTGGCCTGCGGCAAGGGGCAAAACGGGTAATGCTGGCGTGCTTCTGTGTCTTGCTGCCTTTGCTTGCCAAGTGTTGCTTGCTCCGTCACTCAGTGTCGCACTGGTTTTCACTCTTCCTCTCCAGAACGCAACCTCATGCAGTTCTGCAGCCTAAGTTTGAATCGCAGCACGCTTTCGTAGCCGCCGAAACTTTTCGGGCCTCACCCTCCTTGGAGTTTTAAGTCCATGAAGTCAGGAAGTGAGTATTTCAGCTCCCCCCCCCCGAACTCAACACATCTTTCGGGGCGCATCGCGCATCGTCCGGGAACCGGCCTGCCGCTGGCCACCGGCCCCGCCAGGCTGGGGATCCAGAGGAAGGGCTCCTGTCGCGCGACGATTCCGGGGGGGGGGGGGGGTGGCCCCTCCCCGCATTGCCATGACTGGGGCTGTTTGACCGAGAATTGGCCCCTCTCTTTTTGTTTGGGACTTACTCCCTGAAATCCAGCCCAAAGCTAGGCGCGGTTTTGTCGCCCATGGCTCCCAGTTATTTGGCAGATTTGTGGCAGCTGGCCTGACATGACTTGGCACTGGCTTTCATGTGGGCGGCTCCTTGAAATGATCATCTTGGTTGGCCAGCGAACCGATGGCGCGGAAGAGGGCAATGAAAATGGGCAGCTGGAAGAGGATTGGCAGGAAGGCAGCAAAGGGGTTCAAGCCAACCGTGCCTCAGGACGCCCAGTGGTCATGGGAAAAAAGGGCGGCCGTTCTTGAGGGTGATGTGAAAAGGAGAAACCCCTTCCCCAAAGAAAAAAAAAAGGTGTGGGGGAAAAACGTCATTTCTTGGGGGGGAAGCGAAAAGAAAACAACCCTCCCCAAAGAAAAAATAAAGGTGTGCCACTCAACTGGGTTGCCATATAGCTCCCTGAGGGCCTTGCCCCTGGCCTCCTCATCTAGCGGGAACTTCTTCTCCAGCTCGTCCACCTGCGGGGATAAGAGCTGCGATAGCGCAGAGGTGCGGAGCGCTGGCTGCTGCAGCGGGTAGGTCACCACTTTCAGGAGGATGGTGTACAAAACGACGGCCACCCCGGCGGAGCCTACCACACCATCAATGCCCTCGATGATCTGAGCATTCAAATTCACCTCAGCCAAGTCCAACGCTTGCCCCTCGTGAATGCCGCCTGTCTCGCCAATAGGACCGCAAACAAAAGGAACATGCGCCAGAAAGGTGTGGCTAGCCAGGAAGGTGGTGTTTTAATTTCGAGTGCGCTGGCCTTGACGAGGGGGTGCCCGTTTTCTGAGCTTGTCATACATGGGGTGTCACAAGAACTGCAGTAACACATTGCCGATTGATTGGCAACAGTGCTGGCAACAGCATTGCATAAGCTTTGAGAGGAGAGGGACGTCTTTAGCTGGGGGGTCCGGCAAGGTGCCAAAACTGGACTCTTCCGCTGTCTTTGCCCGAAACTTTTTGCAGGACTGGGATGAGCGCTCAGCCAAGACCCGCGGCACAAGCCTCAAGAGAGGGCCTTCATTCTGACCCTAGCCTCGCCGCTTGCTGAAATGGTTTCGGCTTTTGCTGTGGCAACAGCAGAGGGTATACCTTCGACCAAATCTGAACATCTTTGACCGCAAACACTCTGGTAATGCTGCGCATTGCTCCTTGCCAGGTTGCAAAGGGCTGGAACCAGTCCCCGCCGTCCTCCGCCCACGCCGGCCCCGGCAGCGCTGCCAGGCCGGCAGCGGCCGCGGACGCCGCAGCGGCAGTTTCCGAAGCCGCCCGGGGCGCGGTGACGTCGCTGGCGCGGCCCGGCGCGGCCACGAAGGTCCGCGAGGCGAAGAAGAAGGCGACGACCAAAAGCGCCAAGGGCCAAACTCTCCGATTCGCCATGGCGCCGATGGGGCCCCGAGACGAGAGGCCCAGGTTCACCTGCCTTGAAGTTTTCGCAGAAAAGGCGAGATCTCTTTGCACATGTGGATGCATCATTTTGCAGTGAAGATCGGCGGCTTTTATTGGCATTTACGGGATCCAGTTGCGTTGCACCTGGGTCCTCCGTCTCCGGGTTACTTCTCTGTTTTTTCCGTTCTCCGGGATATTTCCAGGAGACCCTGTGAAAACTAGGAGTTTCAGGTGTTTCAAATGCAGGAATCAAAAAGCAGGAGTGGCTTGCAAAAGGCAGGAGTGAACATCAAAAACTAGGAGTGGTTCTTGGGGGAAACAATTGGATTCAAGTCTTGTTGTCTTTTTTGGTTGTTTGGGCGCGCAACTGTACACTATCCCAGCAATTATGCAACTCTGCACTGGAGTTGGTATTCCACTGATTTTACTACGCACACTCCGGAAACTCCGTCTTTTTTTGATTTGCGGGAGTTTGCAGGCTTTTTGCGGGTGTTTTGCGCTGAGTTTCAGGTGTGGCGCTTTCCGGTTTTGCCAATTTGTCGCCCAAAGGCAATAATTCCGAATTCAGAATAATTCTAGAATAGAATTCTGAATAAAAAATTCTGATTCAGGTGAACGATTCTGATTCAGGTGAATGATTCTAATTCAGAATATGTCTGAATTGGAGAGTTCCTTCCGTCAAGTACCGAATAATTGAGATTTCTAGGGGTTTCAGGTGTGCAAACCATTTCCAGAAGCGACAATCAATTTCTAGGAGTTTTACCTCAAAAACCAGGAGTTTGAAAACTCTGTGTTTTTTCACTGAGACCCTCAACAAAACTGGTAGTCTCCGGATTTTACGTGAAATTTCATGATTTGGAAGATCCAGGCATGTCCAATTCCGCCATACGCCGCTGTTTCAACGAGCTCTGAGCGGGGCCCCGTGCAGCCTGCCGCAGCCCAGGTGGCTCCTTGCCGCCGAAGCACGGCACCTGGCGCCGCGAAATGGCGGCGTCCTTTGTCACTTCGGGCTGCGAGCGTCTCTCGGGGTTGCGAGCGAACTGCTGTTTGGCTTGGCTTCCTTCCCTTGTCTCCAAGAAGAACCGTCTTCGCAGGAAACGATGGGCCGTGACTTTGGCTTCGCACAGCCGGATCCGGCACCGTAGGCTGACGGGCCTACCAAGAATGGCCTCTTAAACCAAGGCCGCCCATCTTCGAGCGCGCGTCTGCATCCTGAATCCCCTTCTTGAACAAACGATGCCCTGCCACCTGGTCCGAATTTTTCTGCAATGCCTTTTCCCGCACCTTCGGCGCCGGGGACAAGCAATGCACCAAGGCACCCAAAGCTAGTGGCGATAGTCACGGGTGTTCTTTCGGAACACACAAATTGAACTGGCAAGTATGGAATCAACCTTATTTGCCAGTGGAATCCATCAATGTTGACGCAAAAGGACACCCATGCTTGAAACGAAGGCTTGCTCTTCACCTGGAACATCACAAGCATTCGATGATCTCTGCCTGTGGCTAGCGGGTAAACAACCCAAAGCCCTTTGTGGCTCTGGGCTGATGGAACTTGCCCAAATACCAACATGGAACCCAGAAGACCGGATCCCATCCTAAAAATCATCCTGATTCCTCCAGAAGCGGATTTGCTTGTTTGTGTGTTTGTGTGTCCCTGATGATCTCTATATATTTCCCACCCAAACATTTGGCATTTGCATGAAAAAAACCCGTGGCCATGAAGTTCCCAAGTTGGATCCTTCCGGGTTCAGCGTCATGTGTGTGTGTGTGTGTGTGTGTGTGTGTGTGTGTGTCCGGGATCCGGATATTTCCCACCCAGAAATGGCTTTTGCGTGAAAGCCCCCGTGGCCAGGAAGTCGCCTCTACTCGGTCTGACCCCTCAGGGTGGTCTCAATGGACTTCAGCACCTCCGGGTCGTCCGCGTTGTTCAGGTTCACGTCGAAGCTGCTGTCCAGCTGCCTGGGCAGCTGCAGGAGTCGTGGGTGCAAGGGAAATCAAGCAAGCGTTTCTGGCGTCTTCGGGGATCAGACGTGTTTTTTGGGGATCAACAACCACTTGCCGTGTATGGGGCATAACTCACCTCCTTGATGGTGTCATTATTGTACCTTTTTCCCTCGGTATCGCTGTTTATGGTGTCTTTTTCGGGATCGAACGTGTGGTTTTTGCGGATCAACAACTACTAGCCCGCATATTTTCTTTTGGCCACTGCTTTGCCGCCCACAAAAAACTATCCTGGAAGCCGAGCCATCAAAGGCAACTGATTTGGCATCCACTTGATGTTGGCAATGGCGTCGCAGTTGGTTTGTTTAGGTTGGGTGAGGGTAGGTTTAGGGTTTGTTGGTGGGTTGGATCAGATAGCACTCCTGGAACTTGCCTGGCCATACCAGCCAACACAGACTCACGCAAAGACACACCCCCCTCGGTCTGCTGAAGTTGGGTGATCAAACCCCAATGAGCCATGCCTCAGCAGCTTCGGTTTGCCGGCCCGATGGAAGGGCTGCCTTCGAAGTTCGCGAAAACCACGTGTCACTAAAAATGCCAACACATAAGACATGGCAAATCAAGGCTGATAAAACCAGTGTGCGGTTTGGGTTGAGACCCAGCCCCACTAAGCTGGTGACAAACGCGGGTCAAGATTTGTGCTAACAGGCCCTCACTTGCAAATGACAACGGAA
>CAUJNA010000469.1:511064-604232 GCA_963377175.1 Effrenium voratum
ATATATATATATATATGGTCGCCTCTTTCCAGGGCCAACCTTTGCATATATATATATATATATGTATATATATATATGCCTGTGCGTGTATAAAACAGCCCACAGATATAACAAGGGAAAATAACATCCGACCTCCAGGCTGCCCCGTTCCCAACAGCCAAGCCGCAGGTAGTCCTCCATGGCAGCGGTCTTGCGCCGCTGCAAGGCATGCGACGTGTCGCGGGTCTTCTGGCGCTTGAAAGGCATCCTGGGCTGATTGATCCGAACTGATGCTTTTTCGCTGCCATGCTTTTCTTGGCTTAGGAATGGACATTGCTTCTGTTTGTTTTCCTTTGTTGTTTTTGAAGTGATCCAGCACTACTGGAAATATGTTGTGCTTTTTCCACGAGGGTTAAGCAAATGGAGGCATGCTAGTGTCACTTTGTCGAATGAGTTTGCGCACTATCAACATGGTGATCTGGCCCTCGGTGTTTCACAAGATTCGTTCCAGCTGGGTTACCAAGGATGCACTGATTCAACATACCAGACCAGAGTCTTCTCTCAGCGTTCTAAACTGGCATTCAGGAAACAATGGTCAACGAGATTGAGAGCGAAACATCATTTCCAGTCAACATGAAACCAATGGACGCCTGGTCCTGCCTCTCGCTGGTCTCTCTCTCGCTCGCTCTCTCTGTCTCTCTCTGTCTCTCTCTCTCTCTCTCTCTCTCTCTCTCTCTCTCTCTCCCTCTTTCTCTTTCTGGCGCTGCGTCTGTCTCCGTCCCTCCCTTTGCGGTGCGGCTACCATCTTGACTCACTCGTGCGATTCTGTGCGGTAGACTTCCACATCTCGCCAAGGGTGGCCCAGGCCAACCCGCCATTCCGAGAAATCTCGAAACGGCGAAGGTTCTAGCAGGAGGCTGGCTGCAGGCCCGGCAAGGCACAAGAAGCATGAGCAACCGCTACCCCCACCCCAAAAAAACAACAACAACAACAACAGCAACCTATCCTCTGATTGGGTTGGAAGAGCCTCCCTCCATGTTGTTTGGCCCCTTGCAGCTAGGCTGCAGCTCCTGCTTCTCTGCCGAGCCCCCGCTGTCTGCAGCGGTCACATGGTTCGTGCCGCCGGTGCCGCCGGTGCCGCCGTCGCCTTTCGGCTTCTCTTTGGGCGTGTCTGGCACGTCAGCCTGGCACGCCATGCAGCGCGCAAAGCCGGTGTTGCGCAGCATGTTTGCAACCAGCATTCTATTTGGCCGTTATGTGGCCATGCTTCTAGGATGCGCAAAGCGGTATCGCTGTGAAAGGCTTCGATCATTTTGCTTCCTGGGGCTTCGTCTCAGTTTCAGCTCGGAGGACAGCCGGGCTTCCTCTTGTGAATACTGTGGAACTTACTAGTAGTTTAGATTTAGCCAGTTCGCGCAGTTCTGAGAGGAAACAATTTTGAGCGTTGCACAAAGGTCAGCAGTGTGTTCGCATCAGGCGCCAACAAGCAGACCGTTTGGGCAACTTGGCAACTTCTGCTTGTGTGCTATGTGGGGCAGGCAGGCCCTCCAAAGATTGTCAGCTTGTCTGCTGGGCTAAGTTCCCGAAGCTTCGTGAAGAAAGTACGCTTGGCATTTTCTCACACTCCGCGGATTTTTTTCCCCGAACAGCGCGCCGTCGCAGTGCCTTCGCACAGAAGACATCCTGTTCCCCCTCAAAAAAGAAACCGGCCGATCCAGGTCCTCTCCACCTTCAGAAGACATCGGAAGCCAAGACATCCGGTTCCCCCCAAAAAACCGCCGTTTTTTTTTCAATTTTCAGAAGACATCCTGTTCCCCCCCTCCCCCGAAGAAAAAAAAACAAGGAAAAAAAAGCCTTTATCGAGAACCCCCTCCCCGGCCCTCCCCACCTTCTTCTCCTTGGCGGCGATGCCGATGTTGCTGGGCCGCTTCATGGGCATCCTCACTTGGCTAGTGACCAGGCCCCCCCAAAAAAGTCTACACTATATGGGCCACCACTGAAATAAAGGGAGAGCCACTAAGTCACTAAAAATCAGGGGAGAGCCACTAAGTCACCAAAAATCAGGGGAGAGCCACTAAGTCACTAAAAATGAGGTAAGTCCTTAAAAATAAGTGGAGAGCCACTAAGTCAATAAAAACAAGGGGAGAGCCGCTAAGTCACAGAAAATAAGGGGAGAGCCACCAAGTCACTAAAAATAAGGGAAGAGCTACCAAGTCATTAAAAATAGAGGGAGAGCCACTAAGTCAGTAAAAAAAAAGGCGAGGGCCACTACGTCACTAAACATAGGGGGAGAGCCACTAAGTCACTAAAAATAAGGGGAGAGCCACTAGGTCACTAAACATAAGGGGAGAGCCACTAAGTCACTAAAAATAAGGGGAGGGCCACTAAGTCCCTAAAATAAGGAGAGAGCCACTAAGTCACTAAAAATAAGGGGAGAGCCACTAAGTCAGTAAAACAAGGGGAGAGCCACTAAGTCACTAAAAATAAGGGGAGAGCCACCAAGTCACTAAAAATAAGAGCAGGGCCACTAAGTCACTAAAAATAAGGAGAGAGCCACCAAGTCACTAAAAAAAAAGCGGAGAGCCACTAAGTCACTAAACATAAGGGGGGAGCCACTCAGTCACTAAAAATAAGAGCAGGGCCACTAAGTCACCAAAATAAGGCCAGGGCCACTAAGTCACTAAAAATAAGGGGAGCGCCACTAAGTCACTAAAAATAAGGGGAGAGCCACCAAGTCAGAAAAAATAAGGGGAGAGCCACCAAGTTACTAAAAATATGGGGAGAGCCACTAAGTCCTTAAAAAATAAGGGGAGAGCCACAAAAAAATAAGGGGAGAGTCACTAAGTCACTAAAAATAAGGGGATGGCCACTACGTGTAATTTGAAGGAAAAAAGAATAAAGTGTGTCCACTGGCTGGCTGAGCATCTCTTCCTTGGCCTCCCCGGACCCTGTCCGCTCCCGCGAGCTGATCCGCAGCTTCTCCGGGCGCTTCACCTCGTAGCAGCTGCAGCAGGCCATGCCATGGGCTTGCGCGCGCTACGAGCCGGGCCGCGCCGAGAGACCAGCCGGAAGGAGAGACCGGAGGACCGGAGATTCGGGAGAGACCGGAGATGCGACTTTGGAACTTCTGCAACCTCAACTTGGGTACCTGAGACCTGTGCTGAGCCTTTTGCAACCAACACATGTCATGGTTTGCCATGAACTTGGGAGGCACAGCCTGCGTCACTGTGGCCAACTTGCGTTGCTTGAGCAAGAAGTGGGGCGAGAGGACGCATACCAAAGAGAAGAGGCAAACGCAAATCGCCAATTCCAAAGGCGCGGAACTGAATGGTCAGTCTCTGAAAATACGTACATCCCATGTTGATGCCGAAGGCCAAAGCACCAGCACAACCGACCCTTTAGACCAAAGCTGAACGAGTGATTCCGTGAGTCACCGCATTCCGCGGATTCCGCCTCCAGCGCTTCTGGAGGAGGCAGAGTTTCTGCCAGGCTGTCGAGCAAACCGCCCTCCAAGTCGAACTGGAACTGAGTGTCCACCTTGCTAGGCTGGAAGAAGAGGATCCCAGCATAAACATATTTTTTGCCTGGTTAGTGGAAAACAAAGGGACCCCAAAAAAAGCAAAAACAAAAAACAAAAGGGGAGCAAAACTCTGGGGAAGCTTGTCTGTTGGCATCCAGTTCCGCATCGATCGCATCGCCCGGATGGACAAAATGCCCTCGGCCGCGCCCAAGGAATCTGCAAGGCATGGGATGGCCCCCCTGTCAATACGAAATGTAGTCAAAATACCAGCAACCATGCCTCAAATAATCATGGAATAACGACAACTCTACAAGTTCACTTCCATGGTCACGTATGGGGGATTTAGACATGAGATGACATGAGCATTGAAGCCCTGAGAGTCTTCCAACTTCGGCGACCGAGTTCCGGCAAGCTTGTGGCTCCCGGCCCGTGGGTCACGCCAAGAGGACTGGCCCGTCCGCGAGTTGGCGAAGTAGTGGCCCTCCGGACCTCATGCGCACGAACGGCCCACGTGCAAACCCTTCCCCGAAAAATCTGAACCTGAGCCATAATCAAAACCCGGTATTAGAATGGCCTACCCAGAACCATGTAAAGAAATCAGAAGCTGGCCGCAGCTATTTCCGGTTGGGATTGTCCCTTACTGAGCCTTACTGACCTTCATCTACCCGGGTTTTGCTTGTGGTTCACCTGAGGCAGGCATGGCCCAACCAAAGGCCCTTTGAAAATCTGATCGCAGTATGCCCGAATCGGGGGGATTCTGAGTTTGTAGAGTCTCTTGGCATCGTGCCATGCATGAGCATGAATGTGAGGCCATACGGCAATGCAAACACCCAACACACTGGGCTCCAATTGGGGGGCAATGCCCAAGCTCCTGGCACTCCAGCGGGCCATACCAGCAGTCCAGGTCGGCCTGGACTGAGTGTGCCCGTTTTCTCTTGCTCCAGAGCGCAGCATGCAACGGGCCAATGGTAGGACTGAGAACTCCGCAGTGCCTCTGATGTGTAACAATTCTAGGGATACCTTCCAATTCCATTCTTTCCAGGGATCCGAATCTTTCTAGAAAACCTCCGGACACCAAGGGAAGATGGTTGGTTTTTGAAAAGAACGATGATGGACAAGAATGGGGAATCAACCCCTAGAACAATCCGTGCGACTACATGTGTGTGTTGTACATGCAAGGAAAAACACACACATGCCAGTCAAAGCTTGGCAGTGCTAACCTCTGTGCCAGCGGTCATCCATGAGAAGAGTTCAAGCACCCAGACACCCAAACCAAATTCAATCATACCCAGTGCCTTGCACTACTGTTTGAGCCGCCCTTCAAAACATTGCAAGCCACCTCCGAAAATGTGGAAACTTACATCTTCCCTGCCTTGAGCCGACTCCAAAGCTGCATCTTGGCCTCCTCAAAGAAATCCTGCAGCTGAATTGCCTAAAGGACCCACTTGAGAGAGAACCTGAGGGGGTTCTGGCATGAAATCCCCTGAAGCTGCCTTTGCCAGGCAAAATCATCACACTGCTGGTCAGTTCAACCAACCTGCCTGAGATGTGACTCAGTCAATGCTGAGTGCAAATCTAACATTGGCAGCACGAAACTTTGTCTCTGCTTCTCATAATATGGTACTGAAACAATTTAAGCGCTCGCGACAAAATGTGCTTCCCACGCCGTGCTGGGCCAAGCGCAAGACAACTTGCAAACGCCGGGTCAAACGATCAATCCCAAATCAAATAGAAAAGAAACGCTTAACACAACAACTCGAAAACGACCAGGTGCCATAGGACGGGAAGGGCTATTGAAGCTCAAACCGCTCACTTGTTTGATAGCCTGCACAATCCATTGCACTAGGCGGCGCGCCTCAACTGAAACATGTAGTACATAATGCAGGTCCAGCGATTGATGCTAATAGTAAAAAGGACAGCACAAACAAGCATGCAGTATCACATGAATTGCGTAGCACCTATCCCGTTCCTCAGCTCAAGCCTCACACTACCTTTCTCAATCTCTGTGCCCAAACCCAGCTTCCTGGCAGGACGTCCAACTGGCTAAAACTACCACAACATGGTGCCAATGGCCAGTCCCTTCGCCCAAATGCAAGTATCTGAAACCAATCATTGCTGGAGGGGAGGGGGGGGATGTTGGAGAAAACCCTTCCATGCGATCCTCGGTATGAATCTGAATTCAAGCCCTTTCGCCGGCCAAACTTTTATGAATGAACCCACCCACCCGCAAAGGAAAACCGCCGCGTCTCCCTTCATTTTCCACATCTTAACCCCCCAACCCCGCACCCTCGGTGACCCTCAACCCTCCAACCCCCCCCAACCCCAACCCCCCAGCCCCCCTCCGCACCCTGAAATCCGTCTCCGCGTCCCGGGTCCGGCCCCGGAAACGGGCGAGCCGCCGAGTCGCCGAGTCCTGGCAGGGGTTGGCCAGGTACTGCCGGCCCAGCGCCACGACCCGGCGCAGGGCCGGCAGCAAGGGCGAGTCCCAGGTCGAGGCCTTGCAGTGCCGCGCGTGCCGGATGGGTTTTTCGTCGGAGCTGCCATGCAGCACCCCCAAACTGCTACTCAAGGGAAATAGATGGGGAAAACAGCACCCCCAAAACTGCTACTTTCAAGGGACCCATGGGGAATGCAACCCACTAACGGCTAGACACCTTGACTTTTTATTGGAGGTTGTGGTTAGGGGGTAAACCATCTCAGCGCCATCCAATGGAAGCTGATGCCTCTTTGGGGGAAATGCGTCGGACAATCTGCCAATCGAACCCAGAAAAGGCCTCTGGCTTTCGAGCACTCGAGGCAGGTAACAGCCCAAGGCTTCTTCATGTGATCCCGCATGCGGTACAGCAACCGGGGCCCCCCAAATGCAAAGACCACGCAATTCCTCTCCCGCAGATTGACATGGAACTCGAACAGGCCTTCTTGGAAGGGTCCGTTTTTGCACCTTTTTGTTCGGTTTCCACATTGACCTGAGAAGGCCAGCGCAAACGAACCCGATAAAGCTCCCAACATAAACAGGCCAAACATCCTTGAAAGCTGAAGCGAACTGGCACCAACAAGACAGGGAGCAACACACACAAACACAAACTCCAGTTCTGCCGAACCATGCAGGACCCCCATGCGGTAGAAATTTGCTGGAATGATATGGCAGCACTGACGAATCCCGTAGCTCCTTGTCCAATACATATATAGTACAAGCTTTTTCCAAACGCTGGGCGTTTTGTTGTGTACCTGTGAGGCTGGATGCGAGAACCTAGATAGAAGTCGCACAGGGGTGGGAAGAATTGCAAAAACGAAGCTCTTGAAGATTACGTCCGGTATTCAACAGTCTCTTCATGAAATCTCCCACCGGTGCAAATGACAGGTCATGTTGATAGAGGCATGAAGACTGAAATCAAGCCAGGGAGGAACATCTTTCGTGACAGTCTTTTATATGTGATAGCGAGATTGTCCGAAGCGATCAAACTCATGAACACGTCGAGAATGGTTTTTTAGATATATTGCCCATCCTGCAGCACCAATGAGATAAACATTCAAAGCGTGGGCTTCAACCTCGGTATTGCGGTATGTGGGCATCTGCAGCATTCGCCAAACACTCTCCGGATACTTGGTCCTATGAGGGCACGCTGTCGTGCGCTAGCTGTTGCCTGGGTCTCGGTGTCGACGTAATAAACCTGAACAGTCTTGCTCGCATTTCATTGCATGAGCATGAATTGGGTGGGACCAAACAAGACTTTCATGCAAACCGGTGCTTAACTCAAGCTCAAAAACTCATTAAATCAATCGGACCTAGAAGTGTTTACCATTGTATGTAGTATACGTGTGCGAATGCACCAGTAAAAGCCGATTGGCAAAACAGCCATGTGGATGGATGGGTTTCAGGCAAGCGACATATCGCCTGTGTTGTTTTGAGCCAACATTGGCAGCCACCATCAAGCATATGCTGCATACATATGCTTGCTTTGAGATGTGCAATATTGAACACGGATACGGGAGTACGGCCTTACTTAGCGTCCATGCAACGACGAGGCCTGATGCGAGCAATGAAGCCACCAGTCAAGCGGGGAGCGATGTGGTGAAAAGCACGGACCCTACGGGCTGTGCTTTGTCCTGGAAGCACGCTCCACTCTCATCCTCCTGTCAGGATTGATTGGGAAGGTTCGTTCACATCTTCAGATCGTTTCAAGCGGCTCCTTGACTTCACAGCCAAGCGACGCAGCCGCTGGCGTAATCCATGTGCTTGCTCCAGGGAGCTGGCAAGGGATCCACCTGGGCGCCGTACTCCGCGATCCTTAGGCAGCGCTTTTTGGTACGATCACGACCAGACAAAATCTGACTGCCACGAAGTTAAAAACACAGACACGCGAACACAAACACACACGAGGGAATCTGCTTGCCCATGTCAGAAAGAAAGCAGCGTCGGCAAGCAGAAAGCAAGACACAGGCACGAGCGCGCAAGGAGCTTATGATTTGTGTATCTAGGGCTGCTGTTTGTTTGCATTTTGAGCTGAGTTTGCTGTGGTGAACATTGTTTGGCAGGGTTGTGGTGGACTTAATACCTACTTGAAACACTATCCAACCCATCATGCATTGTCGTGAATTGTCATGACAATCTTGCGCTACCCACCAAGTTCCCTCCAAATAAGGAGTTGATAGGAATTGGCCGCACAACCAGTTAGTTCCAAACTTCCGCTTAGCTCTTTCTGCGATCGTTTGAGGGTAGGACAGCGCTTCCTAGAGGCGCTTTCATGAGCAACAAACAGCATCACCTCCCGGACAATTTCTAGCACCGTCGCCGCTTGATCTTTGGGCGGGCCTGGCGATGTTCACCGAGCCAAGGTATCTATGCGCCCGGCTGTGACAATGCAAGCCATGAATGGATCTTCTGCCGAAGGCCAGTCTCTTGCATATCACAGCCTCGACCTCACCTGCACTGATAAAAAGGCGCCCCTCACCGGAGCGATGCACCTCGGTCAGCGGACTGAAGATCGCATCTGCTGCGAAACTGCTGCTAGGATCTAAAGAATCTCAACTGATTCCTGGACTATAGCTCATAAACCAGCAAGCATCTACAATAAGATACAACAAGCACAGCTATCGGCAAACAAAGATCGGTAATCTGGTGACACCATCATGTTGTCGGAGTCATGCTCATATTCCTGTTTAACAAGTCCCGGCACCCCGACAGGTGAGCTTTACCTCTTTACAGGCTCATTGGAGTTCTGGTTGGGAGGGAAGCGGCTGTGGACCACTTGGTGTGCAGGAATTCTGGCGCGGTCTATCGGGCTGGAACCGGAAAAAGTGATTTCCCATCAGCCAAGCTGCCGTTAAAGTACTGCCTCGCCTTGGCCGACAGCCTTGGTGCACACGGGACGTACACGAGGCTCAACTGAGAAACACGTGCATCACTCTTGATAGAGGGTGCTGAACTCGGTTTGGCCGACGTCCGAGAAACATCGGCCAAAAGTTATTTTGCCAGCCTTAGCGCGTGAGCGTCAGTTTGAACCAGGGAAGCAGGCCAAGAATGTTGTTGTGTTCTTTCTACATTTGTCGTGCCCACTTATCTAAGATGTTCCCGGCTCAGCCAACAAATCAACCAAATGGCCTCCGCCCTGGGCTGCAGCAACCAAAGGTCATAGATCCATGCACTACGGCATACGGAGACACATCAAGATGACACAAAAAATGACAACGCGGTTTCTTCCCCGTTCACCAATGCACCAAGGTATCAGAGCCAACCAGCGGGAGCGGGAAGCTAAACCCCTAATCCCCTAATGCAACTTACGGGGTGAAGTGCCACAACACAATACAGCAAGTGAAGTGTTAAGCGATCTTAGAACACCTTTCCACTTCCCTTTGTCCGCAAACCACTTGTAAATCCCAAAGCACTGTGTAACCATGGTGCCCAGGTGCAGCCAATTCGTTGCAACTCACCCCTTCTGAACGGCTCCGAGCCACATGCACGGCTTCACGTCCTTGGGGCGCGTGGTGAGAACCATACCTGGCCACACGCATGTGTCTCAAAGCAGAACCCCCAAATGAGCGGTTGTCCCTTGTCAAAATCTTGCAAAGGGCCACATGCTCGGCATTGCCACATTAAGCCAGCAAAGGATGATGAGGGAATCTCGACAACTGGAAGAAGGGACTTTGAGGGTAGACTTTGGGATTTCCTCAGAACTCCTTTTCCCCACCATCATGCCTTAGTCCTTGAAACCAAAGAAACCACCAAATGCTAAGTTATTCCCTGCCCCTGGGTCAGGTGCCGACTGTCTCGGTGGACATTTCGTCAAACTTCCACTTAAACAGCAACATAGATCTAGAACCCACTGGAAGAACGTGGGCCCCGAGTGCTCAGGGGGAATGGAACCCTCTTCGGCATGTTCGCGTCTCTCTTACTTGAAGTTGAGAAAGGCTCGGGAGGGACGTGAAAACCAAACGGGGTCCGCAGCCGAGTGAAGCAGTCTGACCAGCCAAATCTGAACGCCTCGGGCCTCGCCTGCCGTCCTGGGAGTACGTCCACCGAGCCTCTCGCTCGGCTGGCTCCAACCTGGCGAGAAAAAAAAAGAGCAAAACCATCAAACAGAGTTGATCCTCCAAAACAGAAGCCCCCCACCAAGAAACATAGAACCTGACATGACAGGGACCGGGTCCTTTTAAAGGGATCATGGTCCAAACCAGCACACCCCGAACGTCAGGTTCCATGTTAATTGCTGGGAGGATATGGTTGTCTGGGCTCCATGCTTATTATGCCTCACGGTATTCTCACCTTTTTGGGGAGAACATATCCGCTTGGGAGATCCAGCCGCTCATGGTCCCAAGCCACGGGGTGGGGTGCCGGCACACGCAGCTCCGAGGAACAAAGGCGGTCATTTCGGCCTTTGAGTTGTGGGATTCTGACATGCTCATTCAAGGGCTGCTGACCAACAAGCTGGCCATGTCAGCTCTTTTACCAGCCATTTCAGAAGATCAATATGGCTCCACTGGCTTCCGCCAGGGGCTTCCGTGCGCTTCCGTGAAGTGATGCGAAGGCACGAATGGGAACCCCCCCCCGCCCACCCACCCGGACTGCTCGCCCTCTTCCTTGCACCGCACCTCCTAAAACAAGAATTCATATGAAAAGCTTCAGGAGAGCTTCCACGCTACAGGAACAAAGCAATTTCGTTACGTCTACTTCTGAAATGCACGGTATCTAAACACGTGTTGATTTTAGATGTATAAAGCTTCCGCCGCTCCTCCGCGGAGCTTCCACGATTCCAACCCTACGGAAGTCGTGAAGTCGTCAAAGAAAGTAAACGAAATTATTAAAAAACGAAGCACGGGTTTAGAAGGACCCTCCACCCTGGGCTGCCCTCAGCTCCCCCGCTAAGAGTTTCACTTTTGGTGGGTTACATGGAAACTACCACTAAAGACTAAAAGACTAAAAGGCTAAAACGCTAAGGAAACGGATGGCTGGGAGAAACATGTACTGGGAAATCTGAGTGCTCCGATTCCCAGGCCTGAGGATGCCGGAGACACGGGATCACTGTCCGTGCGGTGGCTGCCGTGGCTGACCCCTAGCACCAGAACGTGCAACGGAGGTCTCAAGCGGTTGCCCGAATGTTGCTCAAACGAGCGAGGCCGGTTCTACATGCAGTGAACATCCTACATCAACTCGCGTGACCCAACAGCAACAGCTCTTGTGAGAGAAAGTTGTTGCTGTTGCCACCCTTTGTATGGACACTACCATTCATCGCAAAGTCATCCCATTCACAGTCATCGACGATTCTCGGACATTCTCGGGCTCAGCCCTTCCTCCCATCCCTCAGCAGTCTGCCTTTTGACCTGGGCACACCTTTTTGCCGGGGTCAAACATTTTCTGGCAACGGGGCCTGATGTGCTTCCAGGGGCCCAGAAAACATCCCCCTGCCATGAGGGCGCCAACTGACTGGACAAAAGTCGGTCCTGGCGACTTCACCCGGATGTCTGGCACCAGTCCTGGCGCGGCAGCTTGAGTCGCTTGAGCTTGCCACTGGCGCGTCCGCGACACCCCCAAAGTTGCGAGCCACAGGCCCAGAATGAACTCGGTTGCGAAATCTGCTCCCCTGCTTTAAGTGTTTAACTTTTAGTGGAAAAAAATGGAAACCTCATAAGTTGGCAAAAAGTTAAAGTCCTAACATCCAAGCAAAATGCACCAAAGGGACAGATGCAAAGAACAAGTCACAATTCCAAGGATGACGCCCAATAGGATCGCAAGAGTGTGGAACCAGGTGCCATGCAAACAAGGCCGGTGCAATGCCGTCAACATCTCACAGCCAAAAAACACTCGCAAGCGAATGGGTGCGATGTGTAAACCAACACCCCTGCATGCTGCATACTATATTTTCTACTGCTCCAGGAGTTGCTTCATTGTAGTCAGCAACACGCGGCGCGCACAATTCACTTTGACGTTTCTTGCGAGCCCGAGATGCCACAGACCGCAAGGCTCGGATCGAAGATACGCTGCTGTTGAAACGGATCCATTTCCGCCGGTATGAACCCCTGTAATTCAACTGGCGGCCTTGGTAGCTGCTCACCGAAGTATGCCCATGTACTTTTGAGGCTATTCCCAATGCAAAATCCCAGTCCCCAATCGACTCCGGCTCCTGGCATCCTCTTCTGGTCTGCCTCCTCCTAGCACCGGAATACAAGCATGTCACCATAAGCAAGCAAGCACTGCCAGAAGTCAGGAGCACAGGTGTTTAACAAGAACACTCCAAACTTGGAATCCCCAAATGTGCGCGCCATGGACAGGTAGTTCAACCCCATCAAGAACAGAAACCCTACCACTACCAGCCACTAGACTTACAAGGAAAGTCGTTTGCTGACGTGGAGAAGCAGTTGCGCTAAACAGTGCAGTCGGCTGGCTGCAACTGCAGTCGGGGTTCACGAGTGTCAATGAACATAGCAAGAAGACAAACGTGGCAAGAGACCGCTGACTGCGAGGCCCAAGGCCTAGCCCGAACAAGTCACCGACTGCGCCTCTGCCAGGGACCGTCTTCGCTCCTTTGGCTCCTTTGGCTCCTTTGGCTCCTGTGAACTTGGCATTTCGGAGTTCAATCCAAAAGCCCAGCCGTCGAATAACAACCTCCACTCTGTTCTTTTGTTTGGTGCAATTGCGATGTTAGAGATTTGGGGGCGTTTCAGGGTGCGAAAGAGTAACAACCTCTGCGGTTTCGGAACATTTGGGAAAAAAGGTGCAAGTTAGGTGCCGGTAGGGCCATTCGGGGCAGCATCAACAGTGGTTTGGGTTGGTTGCCCGCTTGTGGAGCTCTAACCTATGGAACACTTGCTGGTCCGGCAAATTGCACCAAGCATTCAATAGCCACAACTCAGCTTCCAAAATGCATCAAGTTACTTTCAATTGAAAGGATGAGGTGTGTAACAGCGACAACCTCTAGGCTTCAGTTATGTGTTGGAGAGGTCTGGTTTCGGTTGTCAGGTGACTTGGGACAGAATCCTGCCAATGTTGGCTTCGCATTGCACATGCGGTCGCTTTGATCAGAACGCTTCGAGGCTCCAAACCAGACTCCGGTGCGAAATCTTCTGAGTTCAAAACAAGGGCCTCTGGCTGGGGCCATACTTCTGACACGGCCCCTCATGGCTGTGGGTCAAAAATGGGTACCCAAAATGGCTTGCCCTGGTAGATGGAACCCATGACTAAAACCTGCGGTCCATATCCTGGTTTAACTTTGACCCACACCCTCCTGCTTTGGGACTCACAGCCAAGCGCCAAGGAGAGCATCAGTCTTGCGGGAGCCGGCCCGTGTTCCAAAGCGTGCGGCACGCACCTCCGGAAAGTGCACGTGGGCCGGCTCGTGCTTCTTCCTCGGTCGCAGCCTAACTCCTGGGGGCCATCGGCCGCTGAGAACGCGCAATGGGAATCTTGGCCCAAACGAAGAATCAAACGAAGGCCCAAAGCAACCCCCGCCCAGCTATGAATTGAGGGCCCGGGACTGCCGTCACCCAACTACTGGCCCTAGTTCCACAAAAGAAGAAGAGGAGAACCTCGAGGATTTGCCAGCTGAAACGAGATCTGAACGAGCAGTGAGAGCCAGTCCCTCAAAAATGCGGATGCGACAGTGTTCAGCGTGTTCGCCACATGGTATGCAGGGAAACCAGCACCAATCAACTGCCAAGATGCTGACCGTCAGTGGTCAGATTGCTCCCCCTGCTTCAAGACTATGACACCGCACGCGGGAAAATTGAGCTGACCCTGACCTTCATATGACTTGAGCTATGGCGAATAGCTGGTCAATCCAGGATCCACGCGTCTTTGCTCCATCAAGCCCTTCACTTTTCAAGGATTGCCGCAAAGCATGACTAGCTTGCAAGCGATTCAACTAATGGGCTTCGCCAGATGGCGCTTCGTGATTCACCCACTTGTACAATCCTCCAGCCCACCAAGTGCCATGAAAAAAACAAAAAAAAAAAAAAAACGTGCAGATTTGAAGAGTCCAAAGCTAATCTTCCTGCCAGCCCGGCAAGCTAGGGGATCGCGCGGCTGAGCTGTCGATGTTTTCGAGGCTGCCCTGCCGCCAGTGGGCCGCTCGCAAGGGAGCCAAAGGCTAGTCAAAGTCGTGTCCTACAGGCAGCAACCACATGAAAGTAGGACAAATACATTGCATTAATTTCATTTACATGTGAATTTGCGTTACATTGCATTGTGTTGCATTTGAATAGGATCTATTGTAGTGCACTGCAAACTGCATTGCACCGCGTTGCTGGACAACACAAAATGATCGTGAGGAGTCGTTTCCTTTGAAGCCGAAGAACCTCAAGCGCATTCCTTTTCTTCGAGCGACATCGCCAGAGTTGATCCAGAGCCCGGGGTTCGACGGAAGCGACCCAAATTGGAGCGCTTGAAACCCAAAACAAAAAGCGCTGTTGGGCACGATCCGTCCGCCGACGGGCACCACTCCGTATACATATGCAAGTGAATATGACCACACAAAAAAAAACACGGCTCTGGCAACTCGGACCCAAGTCGTGCCTGGAGGGACCTCGCTTTGGCCGCATCCGGGCTGCTTGCACCATGGCCGCCGTGACCTCCGCCTGGAGCAGGCTGCAAAAGGGAGAGCTGAAAAAGCCGAGGTTTTGCAAGAAACGGTCCTACTTACACGACCTACAAACAATAATCAACTATGGTACAAAGAGGGAATCCATGGAAAACGGTTCATCCAGAGTCCTAGACGCCGTTTTTTGGGACAAAGAAAGTAATTTGGATTAAGTTAGACTTCGAACCTGAAACTAGTGCTGGCTCGATTGCTGCTGTTGCATGCAATGGTCAAAAGAACTGCGGCACGCTTTTGGACTCATGCATAACTAGACATGTCGCATATTGGATTGTTTGGCAGAGGGTGCATGGATGGCCGTGGGCATTGAAAAAGAAGAATGCATAATGTTCCGTAGTGGGGTCCTTCTACTGTGGCCATGCGCTGGACAGGCAAGATTGGCACTGAGCGGGATGCACTTAACGCTGCAATGTCATGGCCAACATGAGAAATATCCTGCATTTGGAACATGCTGATTTCCTACCTCCATGCACCAGCAAAAACTCGCCAAACATATAGGGCCTCAATGGCAAGAAAAGCATTTAAGGGACCCGCCCGCTCCATCCTTGCGCAACGCTGCATGGTGAGCACCATCCAGAGTGGCGTCAAGCTTCCCAAGCCCTCAAGCAGACCACACTACGGGCAAGCAGCGCTCACGCACCCGGGAAAGGGGCGCTTGAAGGAACAGAAGGAACAAAACTCGCAAAGCATCCCCAAGGGTTTCAAAACAAAGCAAAAACAACTCACATGCATTGGGTCTTTAAAAACACAAACATATAACACCCCAATGCGTGCGACAAGGTTCCCCATCTTTGGCACTTTGCCGAAAGCTCCCCACCAGCCTTCGTGCCCTTCTCCGCGTAGCGCGCTGCTTCTTCGTCGCCTTGCGGGGGGTCACGGAAAGGACACCACACGCAGGGGCCGAGGCAACTCAGATGCCCTGGCCATGGGAAAAAAATGCACCCCAGTGGCCGGGATGGAACCCCAAAGGCCTCCGAATCGGCTCTGCCCATCTTTAAGGTTCTTGGGGTTGGCAGAATGGCAATTGAAACTAAGTGTTTTTCCAGTAGAGAGGGTAGACTAAGGGTAGCAACTTTTTCTGCAGTCTATCTTAGTAGGGGAACCCTCCTTCAAAAAAGGGTCAAATGACCCTACTTGGGGACCTTTTAGAGTTACTTGAGCTTGAAGCCAAAAAAGGAAAAGACGGCGCCACTGGGCAACTGGGGGAATACTAGACTTACTAGAGTAAGCCATCCTTCCGCTTTCAAAGGGGGTAACGATGTGTAGTGTCGCATAAAAGTGGGGCCTAACACTTGTCTCCATCAATCATGGCATGGGCCCTCACCGCAATATCGGGTGCCCATTCGCTCCCATGCTCCTCCTGTCAAAGGGTTTGGAAGCAAAATCAATCACCTCGACGCCCCCTTCTTCAGACCAACGTGAAACCCACCGATGCTAGTTTGATTCTTCACTGGCGTTGCCCACGCGGAAGGGCTTCCAGCAGGGTTTCGCTTGAAGTGCCCAACGCCCTGTCGGCCTCTCTCAAAGCCGCCAGTGCTTCGGTTTCAGAAAAGCGAGGAGCGCAGCGCCTGGTCCTGTCTTCCGAACATCCACCAGCTTGGGCAGCGGAGCTTTGGGCATCTTCAGCCTCATGCCGGGGGGGGGTGTCATATCTCCTGACTCATTCTCCTTCTGCCAGAAGAAGGGACCTTCATTTGGCTTAATATGCGACCCAAAACAAAGGGACTGTCTATGGTGCTTTTCATTCCTTGCCCTGTTCGGCCTCGCTTGGAAATGACGGGCGGCTTCGCCACACCCGGATCCTACCGAGTCAACATGGCCCGGGAAATGCGGCTGCGCACCTTCCAACCCCAAAGAACCTCAAGGTTCTACCAGCAAAGCTCTGTGGCAAAGGTCAAAGGCTAAAATTTGCAACCTCTGACATGGATATTTGGACGAACGAACAAGCGGGGATACGGAGGGAGCGGATTCTGCTAGTTGGTTTCCTTGAGATATGGCCAGTCAGGTCAGCCAGGCCCTAAAGCCATGAAGCTTCAGATTCCAAGTGACCTGGACTTTGCCCGAGGGTCATTCGCCACCGCAGCTGCAATGGCCTGCTGGCTGAGGTAGCCATACCTGCAGCGCATGAGCGCAATCGCAAGGCCCCCCTTGAAAGGGACACCGAGCGTCAACCGGCGAGAACACGGCTAAATCAAACAGTGCCCTGCGTCGCGCTTCTTCTTTGCCCAACGTGACTTTTGCGGAGTGGTATGCGGTACAAGGCCAACCCCACGTCGTATCAATGCTCAGTAGCAGGTGTTTGACCAACATGAGGGTATCATCTGCATGCTTTGCTCGCCGCGTGCTTGCGGTTTGTGCTTGCTTGAGTTCCCGCATCTCCGACCAAAAAGGCAAGCGTTACAGGTTCCCAAGGTGGCGATCAAACCCCTGTTCCCCTCCATCTGCCTTACCTGCGGGCTACAAACTGCAGCATGCAGCTTCGAAACATCTCAGCATCTCTTCTTGAACTTGAGGAAAGAGAGCTATGAGCAAACTCACGCCAAACTCACGTCAACAACCAGCATTGCTGCGCCCCTGCTCAGACTTCTTAGCCTGATCTCAGTGGCGGAACAAAGGAGAAACAAAACAGGCTCTGCGTCAAGCTGCAGATCCCCAGAGTGGACGGAGGACAGCGTCATCACGGAATCCCCGAGCAAACCTGCGACTCAAGCAGCGTAGCACTCAAATTGAGTTCACTCGATGATGCGATCGGTCCTTCTGCATCCCCAGAGGGCATCATTGTGGAAGCGGAGAGCTCCCGCCTGCAGGTGGTGCTGGGGAAGAGATTAAAGAGCTTGTGCCGGTGACAAATGCGTCCGGCACAAGTCCTACCATTCGTATGTGCTCGATGCTTGGGCTGCCAATCACTAAACAAACAAAATTCAAGACCCCCAAGCGTTCAGGCCTGAGTTGAG
Source organism: Effrenium voratum (assembly GCA_963377175.1). Taxonomy (NCBI): domain Eukaryota; class Dinophyceae; order Suessiales; family Symbiodiniaceae; genus Effrenium; species Effrenium voratum. The sequence continues at coordinate 528,605 of CAUJNA010000469.1, forward strand.
ATTATTTAGCAAGTATGTGTATTTGTTTGTATGACTCTAGTCAGGCTTGATAAGACATTAAATAAGCCGAGGTGTTTCTGGGGTTGAATGGTGCTGGTGGGTTTGGGGCCCTGCATAAGGCAGCGAGGCTGGGCGGCCGGACCCGGAGTTCTCCTGTCGAGGGGAGGCTGAATGTTCACCTCGCTTCCTTGGGATGCAGGGCCTATTGCCTTACCCTCCAATTGACATTGAACCCTGACAAAGGGGTCCTGAAAGACTAGGTCCTCCAGTAGAGAGGTGAGGATAAGGCTACCCTTTTATCTGTAGTCTATTTTAGTGGGGGAGCCCTGCCAAAAAAAAGGAAAAGGGCACTACTGGGGGACCTGAAAGACAGTTTTCCTTTTAAAAAGACCCCCAGCCAGGCTCCATGTCAGTTGGTGGAAGGGTATGCTGGCTCAGCCTGGCTTTCTGGCTGTCGATACCTGTCGGGTGTGGTCGGAGTTGGCTGGAGTATTGGGGTGACGCGTGCATCTTCGGAGATGTTGGCCATGCGGATCTGTCCACATGCTGCGTTCCCAAAACAAGGTCACTCACCACATATTGAACGCTGGGGGTCAAAGCATATCCAAAGTAAATTCTTTTCAAACCTATGTCAGGCTCAACAAGCAGGCGTGTAACAGGGATCCTTACAGTATACACCTGAACATTGCCTTGTACATGGTGGTTTCCCTTTATTTTGGTGGAAAAAGCCATGCTTCAAATGGGCAAAGTGTATCTTTTAAGGAGCCCTGTTTTCAGAAGCGCAATCCGTCCTTTTTGGGGAGGGCTTCCTGTTCCTGACTTGGGATTGAATTGGCGTGTCCTCTTGGGCCAACCCTTGCACCACAAAACGCTTGAGGTCCTCCAAGTTTGAGACAATCTCACCTCACTTGCTGCGTGGATGGCCCAAAACAGCCCAAACTGTACATTTACCACTAAAATTTGGTCTTCCCAAAAGGTTTACTGTAAAGTTCATGAACCCAGGAAGTGAGCCACATATATCTTTATACGGGTGTGGTTGTCAAAACCCGTGAATTCACCACAAACTTTGGGACCTATTTTAGTGGTTGGATTGGTTAATGTTCACCGGGGGTACGATTTGGCTTTTGACCCATGGCCATATTTTCACATTGCCCAATGCAGCTGATTCCTTGCACTCCCAAGCGGCTCTCCATGTTGGTCGCGCAACCTGGGCGTGGCACCAAGAAGCATCCCCTCACGCAGTCTGGGCCTGCATGGGGGCAGTGATTCTTGGCTAAGTAAGCAAAGTCCCATAAGATTGCGAGGCGCAAAGCAAAGGAAGATCACTTGTTAGTGCACATGTTTTCGAGCTCGGAGGCTACTCAAAGACTACACTTCTTGGTTCAACACCTGAGCTCTCACACCTCATGTCAGGTGAGATGGTCCGAAGGTTTGCCTTCGGTTTTGTGTGATTGCCCTTTTTGCGGGTGGTTAAAAAGAAGTGGAAAGAGACCCCAGACACACCCAAGCTTGTCAGCTGTTGCGTGTCCGGTGCTTCTTCGCTTAGCCCAGCACGTGCATGAAGAAGTCCTTCTCTGTAAGATGGTTTACGACTTTCTGCGCGATCGTGCCAGAGAGGAGTGAGAGAGATGCAGCAGCAACATTTAGGCCACATATTAATGCTTCAAATACCTACACTGAGCCCGAAAATTGGTTGGCGCTCTTCTGAGACACCCAGGGCCTCTCACCCATTGAGCTTGCCAAAACTTGGGCACCCTCTTCCAACCATGGAATCTGACAGAGCTTTTGGAAGCCACGGGACTTCTGCACCGCTGGGTCTGCGAGGAAACCGCGGCCGAGGAACTCCTGGCAATGGACTGAAGGGCCCCTTCCACCTTCGGACCATGGGCACTTCTTCTTCTGAGTCTTTGACCTCAACCTTTTGGCAGTCCGGGTGTCCGTGAGTTTCATCAGAAACTACCTTTCCACCGCAAATCGTTGCAGGCGGCACCTTTTGGAAACCTGCTGTGCTCTCGGAAAGAGAGCCTTTGCGCACAGACACAACAAACAAACAAACAAACAAACAAACAAACAAACAAACAAACAAGCAAGCAAGCAAGCAAGCAAGCAAGCAAGCAAGCAAGCAAGCAAGCAAGCAAGCAAGCAAGCGCAGAGAAAGAGACAGAAAAGCAGAAAGAGAGAGAGAGAGAGAGCAAAACATGAGACTCCAAGAGACACCAAGGCGCACACATATCGTCACATACACACAAACACACCAGCGAATACGTGCACACAAACACACAGGAGGCACACTAAATCCAACCACATGCTTCCGGATTTGAACTTTCAACATTGCCAGCCCATCCGAACTGAATCAGCAGGAATGTATAACTTGTTTGCCATTGCCTTGGCTTGCTTTCTGCTTTTTCTCCACGAGGCTCACCATGGCCCACCTCTCGGATGCTCACTTCCCTGCCCAGTCCTTGCTTTTCTCCTGAGCTCGAAAACAAAACCAAGCTGACCATTCGCAAGTGGAGCCCAAGTCGGAAATTGATGTGGACCGCGGCCTGGATTCTATTTGCACCACCGTCAAGCAAGCTTGCCTTGGGCTTGTTCCCGTTTTTTGAACAAGCACAGAAGCCCCCCGGCAAGTACAGGACTGCGAGTCATCTGCTGAAAGCTGGCCATTTGCCAGGCGAAAAGAAAGTGCTCAGGCCTTCAAAACGGCATCTACTCCTTGGCATGAGGGCTGAACTTTGAGGATGGTAAGTGATGGTACTCCTCTTGTTGGGGAGCTGCGCTCGCCGCACCACACACACACACACATACGGCACATACGCATGTTTTCTCGCTCAGTTGAGTACAGTCTCATGCTTGCCTGTCTCTGCAAAACCCCTCAGCAACCACCTCCCACTTTGAGTTCCCACTGGTGTCCACACCACTCTGACCCAACTCCCTTCCATGCTGGGGGCCGCAGCAATGCGTTGCCACTTGTTGGCACAAAGGCTCGAATTTCTTGTAGATTCTCCACTCTCCCCTCACAAGGGATGAGGAGCAGAGGATATTGCTCACAAGGTTCTAGAATTCTGCAAGAGCATTGCCATCAACAAAGCAGTGGAACATCTTGAAACAGGTTTTAAGCTATTTAACGCTTCTTGTCGCCTTCTGGCAGCGGCTTTGGCAAGCTCTTTGGGAGGACAGTTGCGCTCCCCATGCAGTGCTCATCCCCAACTCGCTGGTTTGGACATGTGGCCCCTTACCCGTTTTTGGAACGATGCTTCCTGTGCAATCCCTTTTTTCTGCGCGTCCAATCGCCACCGATGCGAGCCATGGGATTTGCACCTCAAAAGGCGCTCGCTCACTTGGCGCTTGGCTCGCCGGAGGCGAGCTCAGGGCTCAGGGCAGGATGGCCTCGAAGCTGCGCTTGGCGTTGCCGGTGATCCAGTCGCTGATGTCCTGATTCACCCCGCCGTTCTGCGCCTTCAGGTCGCAGCGCTTGCTGAGCACCTGCTCAAAAACAGTCACACGCTTCCGCTTTTGGTCTGGACGCTGGGGGACTTCATTTCTGGCCATGTTTCGTGGGGGGGCCCACATAAGGAGATAGGGCGATACTGAACAACGGGAGTTGTCACATGTCCTGCTACCACCAGTGATTACCGACATATGATTTTGTTAAAGAAAGAGGGAAAGGCACTCGTAAAAGGCACCATGCTTTGCGACATGCCTGTTAACACGCTGTTGGGGAGGTGAGCGCGTAGCCATTTCGCGGGAAAGCATGCGACTGTGCTGTTGCCAGACATTGTCGTTGGCCCTTTCTTGGACCAAGCAAGTCACTTTCTCTTGTTTGGTTGTATCTATTTGCTTGCTTTTTCTTTTTCCTGCCGGCCTGCTTGCTTGCTCCCCCTGAACAACGCCAGGAAAGTCTTATTCAAGCAAATTATCTTCAAACCATCGGGTGGGCCCACTCAAGCACAAATACTCTGTCCCCATGTTTGTTCTGGATAAATGCTCACCTCCATGGGTGTTTCAAGAATCACGTGCCCCTTGGAGGGGTTCCAAGGCAAATCCAAAGAACACCAACCATCTGAATGGGCCTGCAAATGCTGGATCCCCAAGTAAAGGACCCTTATCATGGTGAGCCCGTTATACTGAGCTTGCCATAAAACACGCAGAAGCATCTGAATGGGGCTCCATAGGTCCATTTTACCCACCTTTTTTCTGCCTGGAAGTTCCAGTGGTAGCACTTCTCGTCATTCTCGCAGGCGGTGGCGCAGGCGACCGGGTCCTCCACCCCGGGCACGGCGTTGATGTAGTCTCCGTAGAGCCAGGCGCCCTTCATGCCCACCATGCCCTCAGACATGGGCAACCCCTGATTTGCTTCAACCCGCTTGGGTTTTGGTGCCACTGAAGGCCGGAGAAAAAAAAAAAAACGAGGCCTTTTCCACCGGCTTCGTATTTTGGTGCCACTGAACGGGGAAAACGAAGCCTACTGAACTCAATGCACTAAGCCCCGGAAGTGGGGATTGTTTCTTGTCGCGAGTCTGAACGGACGCGGCAGTGCGCTATCCAACTTGGCTGTGCAATAGAACCCCTTCCAGAAACCAACGGCCTCTAACGCTATCCCAAAATGGCCATAGGGCATAACCTGTGGCGATCTTATTTTGGGGTGGATGAACATCCATTTGCCACCTACTTTGATGTTCACCAGGGGTACCCACAGCCAAATGGCGCTTCTTGTCCTGACTACTCTTTGTGGGACCCCCGGTCCCACAAATCGGAGCGGAGCCGCTGCATTGCCCAAGCTCTCCAAGTGCGCCTCGCGGTAGAACCTCGGGCACAGAAACGTGGTGCATGGTATTCAACGCCGCAGGTGTCTCCGTTTGTTTGGGTGTTTCTGATTTGGGGCAGCCTACCAAAAGGCTGCCCAAAATCAAAGGCGTTGTAAGCCGTGGACTTCCAAACGTGCGGTCGTCACTTGGCCAAGTGTAGTTGCCAAGTTGGTGAATCAGCGTTCTATTTGCTGGCTGAAAAGGTGTCATGGCTGGAAACTGGCGGCCACTGAAATCGGAAATTGCACACTTGCAACCTTCGACTCCTGAATTTACCCCGTTGGGGATGATTTGGGTGGAATACTTGCTGCCTCATAATGCCTCCTATAGTTTGTGAATTTGATATTGCCAGCTAATATTTTCCCTTTTTCTTCCCTTTTTCCCTGACCTTGTGCTTCGGACACACAGCTTCCTTTTCGGCTTCAGCACCGCATGCCACGATCCTTCAACTTGTGCAAGGGGTATAGCCAGCTGCGTCTTCGAGCTCGGCTGTTTCGAGCGCTGATTCAGCCATATTTGTTTGGTTTGACGCACATGGGCGTGAATCCCACGTCACTGGTGGAAGTTCCGGGACATGAGGCTGAACTTGGCCAATTGGACTCGAATGGTTCCTTCCTGGGCCTGGCGTTTGCGTGTTTCGCCTATGCGCACGTAACATGACAGCTTTAAGTGCATGACACCTGTGCCTTTGCATTTCATAGGCGCCTGGATGGCGGTGACTGGCGTCCGAAAATACTTGCTGCTGTTTTCTGTGCAGCTGCTCAACCTGCTGCAGATGCGAGCTCCCAGGCACAGACTTGTATACAGGAAAAGTACAGCGCAAGGCAATCAAAGGCTTAAAGCGAACATGCCAAACCGATGCCGATGCACAAACAAAACGAACGCATGAACGACCAATAGGCAAGCAAGCAAGCAAAACAAGAAAATACTAAATGCGGCTGAATTACTCGCTGGGAATCTGAGAGTAAGTTTTGGCAATACTAAATTAGAACTGTCAATACTAGATTTAACTTGGAACTGGCAATACTCAATAAAAATTGGCAATACTAAACTAAGCACTAGGAATTTGAGAGTAAGGGTTGGCAATATTACATTTAGGATTGGCAACGCTCAACTAAGTAATGGCAGGTCGAAGTCGCACCCAAACGCCCAGGTTTTGTACTAAAGCGACCCCCATCTGGTACCACTCTGGGGGGGGGGGACATTCAAGCAGACCCAACAATACCCAGTCAATCAAACAAACAAGCAGCAAGCAAGCAAACAAGCGACAAGCAAGGCAAGCAAGGCAAGCAAGGCAAGCAAGGCAGGCAAGGCAGGCAAGGCAAGCAAGGCAGGCAAGGCAAGCGAGGCAAGCAAGGCAACCAAGGCCGCCAACATACAATCAAGCAAACAATCTAAGTCGTAACCAACCACACCAAACCAACCATGCACACACGCCAACTCACACTCAAACAAACAATGCAAAGCACCAATTACCCAACCAAACAAGCAAGCAAGCCCGAAAGCAAACACGCAAAAACACAAAGAAACAACAAACCAACTTAGCAAACAAACATTCATCATCCTTAATGTTGAGACAATTTCAAGACTCCAACACTCGCAAACAACATGGCCAGCATGTGCGCTTCCACAGTCGTGGCCACGGTTGTGCCTCCCAAGACTCTGCTCCTTGAATACGCTTGCGTGTTCTCTCATCTGGGCGAATCGTTCACCAACTTGAAGGAAGTCAAACCCTCACAAGAACTACCGTCATACGTGAAGTCGCAAACCAAACTTGGCGTCCCTTTGGGGATAGTTGAGCAACACCACGCTATTTTGCACCGTGGCGTATTCGAACTACTGCAAGAAGCACCCAAACAATTCCCTTGTCGCCCACTTGCCCAGCAAAATGCCGTTGTGTAAAAACGAAGCAACAACGGCGGCGAGCTCTGCGAGTCGCGTGATGAGCTCATCGCCGGAGAGCTCAGGAGGTGCCTGCGGCACCTCTGGCACCTCCGATGTGGACCCTACATGGACTGGGGATTGGGATTTCACAAGTGATTTCTAAATGCTTTGGTCTTAGGCCCCTGCAACCCCCTGTAGAAAGATTTGCATTTTGCTGATATCTTCTGGGACCTAGCCGAGTCTTCAAACCTTAAGGGCAAGGTAAATGTCATAAACAGGAAGCCTGGCTACACCCCATGCCTCTGGCGGCACGTCCGGCACGTCCGGCACGGTCTCCACTGGGGCGGACGGAGTCTCCACAGGGGCTGCGGGCACGTCCGGCACAGTCTCCACGGGGGCGGACGGAGTCTCCACAGGGGCTGCTGGCACGTCCGGCACAGTCTCCACTGGGGCCGCTGGAGCCTTGGTTGAGCGTGGAAGAGCTGTTGAAGGAAGTGTGGGGAACAGCCTGGTGTCAAAAAGACACCCCCGCCTGACCTCATTGGAGCCTAGATACGTGTAGCTAGTTTTGAACAAGGCAACGCCGCTAATAGTGATTCGGGTTGTTAGCGACCCCGCAACCCAAGCCGTCTTGCAAGAATCAGCACAACTCCCAGGTGTTGAGCGTTTCTGCGGAAACATCGGGAACGCTTCAACCATCAACTGAATTGTGTTTGCAACATTTCAAACTGCATGAACCGGGTAAAACCGAAGCCTGACTGGTTGTGACGGAGCAAGGTCTCGCAGCCCGGTTCCTTTTCCGCCTTGTTCAGTCTTCCTTGCCAACACTGCTTCCAGAAAGCCTGTGCCACTTTGAGGCTCCAAATCGGGGCCTCTGATGGTCTAAAGAAGCCTGGAGTATGGTCTAGTGACCCTGGGATCAAAATCTGGATCAATGACCATGCCAATACAACATAGGATAGATACAAGGCCGGGGCCTGGTGCATAATCCGATGTAAGGCAATGCAAGCTAACTGGAGCGCTCCCTTGTCTCAGGGAAGCGCGCGATTGCATTCAGAACCGGCGAAGGTTTCGGCAAGAAAGCAGAGTTTTCGCTGCTCTCTTTTCAGGAACACGTACAACACACCGTTTCAACTGAACAGTCATCAAGCCAAGACTCCTCCACTGGTGCTGCAGGCTCCTCGACTGGCGCTTCGACTGGCGCTGCAGGTGTCTCTGGCGTTGCAGGAGTTTCCTCTGTGGGTGCTGCGACTTCTGGCTGAGCCACCGGGGTGGGCACGTCTGCGGCGCCCAGGACAAGCAGCAGCGCAAACGCAAAGACACGCGCCATGGCGATGAGTGCGAGAAGCGAACTGAAAGCGGCTCGAGGCGAGTTGGCTGCAAGCCAAGTGTCAATTAATGAATCGATGCGGCTTTCTGCGCTGGGAATGCTGACGCTTCAAACTTCACACCATGAAGCCCAGAGGCTTCTGTGCATTTCCGCTGTCACGAGCCCAAGAAAGGGAATCCATACCTGAAATTCGCCAAAGAGGTTCAACCAGCAAAAGCGGAACTGCGCCGCCTACCCCCCCCCCACCAAAGAAAAACAAATGCCTGGCTCCTGTGAACCTGGCAGCCTCCCGTGCTGGCCAAGTCTCTGCTCCCTTGCGGCGCTTCGCGGCAGCTTTGCCTCCAAGGTTCATCATGTTTGTACCAGGCTTTGATTACGACTCGCTTGGGCAACTCCATTGAATAGAGCTTGTGCACCCCTTCTCAGTTGCATAAACAAATGGCATCCCTCCCGCACAAGAGCTGGCTGCACCCGATGCACCTGTATAAAACACGTAATTCTACACGAAGCCAATCCGCTGGCGGCCATTCAAACAACACACCAGCCACGTGAATCAAACTCCTACATTCAACGCAGCTAGCCGTCCAATTTATCAATTCTAACAGGGGTTGGTGAAGCGTTGTCTCTACCCAAGGAGCACTTGCGTAAAAACGGTTTCAGCTATCACATCCAAGCGAACGAGAATCCTCGAGTGATTCCGGCCAATGAGTCCCTGGCCCTGCGCGGCTTTGTCCTGCACTCATCGCGTCATTCGCCCCATGCGCAACAAGGCAACGCCATGAACAATTGCCACTCAAAAAATCAATTCAGCACTTTGACAAACTGTCCTTCGCGAAAAGCACCAAAGATGTGCCAGGCATCCTGGCCACTACTGCCTATTTGCTGTCATCTCACATCTCTCGCCCCTCTGGGTTTGCGCATATTCTGAGACACACGCGCTGATGTTGGAACTCGAACGGAGATGGGTGCGTGCGTGGTTTAGGTTGCGATGGCACGGGCAAGCCTTAGATAGCCTTAGAACCCAAGCAGCAAACACGGTGAAATCCAAACGAGGCCCAACAACGGTCAGGCATTGCTGCACTTCTGAATGCCACCACAAGGCGTGCAACTGGTCAAGTGATGATCCCGTGGCATGTTGAGACGCATGAATGGTCGGGAAATAAGACTCTGAGAGGTGATGCTTTCAGCTCAGTCGGGTGCTACCTGAAGCCTAGAAGTGACCATATTTTGTCCGGAACTTGCCAAACTCAAAATGCAATATCTCGGCTCTGGGGTGCACTGCGGAGCGCACCCTTTTCTTGAGCCAAAACCACACGGAGTGCAATCAGCGCATTGGGCAATTATGACTATACATATCATGACTCCTCCTTGCTGGAAGAGCGTCTCTGTACACGCTCGCACAGCAATATAGGTAGCGGAGTCTGGCCAGGGACCTTAGCCTTCTAGTAGCTTAAGCTGTCCCTTGCTACGCTGGTTAAGGAAAACATAACCACACCTTCGCATGGTCTCAGACATCTGTACACCTGGAATGCTCTTTGTTAGAGCATCCGCCCTGTTGGACTTGCCAGGGGTATGCTCCACCCTCAGATGGTCCATGCTGACCCTTTCCTGCAACCACAGGAACCTCGTCTGGATGTGACGGGCCTTTCCCAGACCTGCCCGATTGACAGTTCCTTTTGCTGCAGTCGCATCTGATTGAATCAGCACCTGGGTCTCGACCGCAAAGTCCTCCAAGAGTGACTGTAGGCCTAGACCAACTGAACCTCCTTTGACAAGAGCATAATACTCCGACTCCCCAGTCGACAAAGCGATGGTCGACTGCACATTGCTGCTGTGCTTGAGCACATGCAACCCATACAGAGCAACCATGCCTGTTGTGGATCTCCTCGTTATTGCGTCTCCGGCATGATCGGAATCCACCTGGATTCGGAGCTTGCTCGGCTTGGCTTGCCGTGCAAAGACCTGACACACGTCCGGCTTCTTGATGAGGTAGCGACACAGTCGCTTCAAATCCTGCAAAGATGCCTCTGTAGGAGAAACCATCTTCCTCGCAAGATTCTTCACAGCGTGGCTGATGTCCAACCTGTCCTGTGACAGGTACGCTGCCCTCATCACGCATGAGCGATACAGGGAAGCCTGCTCTTTCGGTAGAGCTGGGCTCCGGGCTTCCTGCATCTGCAAATCCACGGACTTCTTCACGTCCGGTGTCTCCGCTCCCTTGGCATTCTCCATGCCAAGCTGCTGCACAAGCAAATCAACATGGCGTCGATCTGGCTCGATCAGGATCGCACTCGCTCCTTGATGTTGTTCACAACGAATGAGCCGGTTGAGAAAGTGGACCTCCTTGTGGTCTCCTTCCTCATCACCTATCGTCCCGAGCCATTTCAACTCGTAGGCACTGCGAAGCAAAGTATCTACTTCCTTCAGCGCCTCGGCGTCTCCTAACGCCATGAAATCATCTCCGTGCACCAGCACTCTTATTCCCAGTGTCGGGTGATAGAACACTGAGCCATTTGACTTTCCCCGGAGATATCCGGCTTTGATCAACAGCTGCGTGTAGTGCTGCTGCCATATGTTAGGGGCATCCTGTGTCCCGTACATCGACTTAGTCAAACGACCCACCATTCCCGGACTGGCGTCCTCGTCCGGCAACTGGATGTATATGCGGCGTTTGGGTACGCCATAGAAGTGGGCTCTTGATATATCCCAAAGTCCGATCTTGAGTGGTCGTCCTCCATGGGATACACGCTCAGTGGCCCATAGGCTACATAGCAGCCTCATAGCCTCTAAAGGCGGTGTTGACGAAAACAGCATGTTCTGAGGAATCCTTTCCTCTGGACTCTTCCGGGCCTTGATCTCCCGGACCACCAATCTCGACCTGAAGTTGGGATTGGCGGGGTCTCCCTTGTTGGTGTCTATCCAACGGGTGGTGATTGGACCCTTCCCGTTGGTCTCTCTGAGGCATTCCTCGAGCGGCACCTTCTCGTAAACCTCTTGCTTCCTAAGATAGTCCAACTCGAGCTGACGTGCCTCCCTGACTCGGTCTGGTGGCAAAAACCCACCATTCACGTCGTCCCAGTACTGCTCCACGTCTTCCGGCGTCACGAAGCTCTCCTCTGGGATTGGACCTGCAACTGCTGCGTCCAATGCACTCAACTGGCCACTCTCTACAAGGTGGCTCTTCAAAGTCTTCAGGACCGCTCGCACTAGCGCTGGCGGATAACGGGCCGCCGGTCTAGCGAGTCCTCCGATCAGGTGGATGTGCCGGTGCCATGGTTTCCCCGGCACATTGTTGGTGCATTCGCCCTCCAACAGTTGGGCCAAACCTGGATGGTTGGTCATCCAGCCAGTTTCTTTCCGCACATATCCTGTGCCCTGCAAACCCCTCCGGTCCGTAGCGACCATAGCCCATCTGCACATTGGGCCTCGGACAGTGTACACGTCCGGTCTCTCAGTGAGCTCACGGACCTCCGGGTCTTTCCAAGAGGTAGCACTCCACGGTGCCTCATGCAAGAAGAACCTACCTGCCTGCAACTGCTTCCTGTAGAACCTACAGGCGGTATGCAAATGAGCAACTGCTCTATCCATCTTCTCGCGCCTCTTGTCTGGGCTCACCCTGTACTTGTTGATGTTCTGGAGCTGGGAGAATTGGTCACAAGGTGGGCTCCCTGTGAGCAATGTCGGCTCGACCTCGTCCACATACTCCTCGAGCTCTCGGACGTCCTCAGTCTTGCTGAGATCCCAGTAGGAACCGTCCGGTTTCTGCTCCTCAAGGTCTACCGCAAAGCCCGGCCTCAAGCCATACTGCCCGGCTTGGGCCGTGAACCGCTTCGGGCTGTAGATCTCCATGATATCAACAGCGCCCATCTCCACGCACAGCTTGGTGATCTGCTCCAGCTCGACCGCGTTGATCTCCACCTCCTGAGCCAAAACGCTCTCTCTACTTTCCGTCCAACCATGGACTTCAACATCCTCTTCAATCGACCCAGTTCAAGTCCACCCACGTCTGGGGGCTTGTCCGGGGTGTTTGAAGTCTCGGCGTCAGCCGCCGGTTGAGTCTCCGTTCGGAGTTCTTCAGGAGATACTGCGGGCTCTCGCTTCTCACCTTGCTTCTGCTGCGTCTTCTGCTTGGCTCCGGGCGCTATATACAGCGCTCCCGGTCTCTTGATCTGCGTGGTCGGCTTCGCCTTGCTCTTTGGGCTACTCGATGCTGGCGGGTCTGCTGCTGCTCTCTTGAGTTCAGCCCTCTTCGCGGGATCCTCCACATACTCCATCACTTGTCCAGGGTCTTGCCTAGATCCTACTCCGGCCTCAGCGGCCGGCTCTCCCATGGCCTCTTGGGCTGGGAGATCTGCTTCCACTCCTACTTCCGCGGTCTCCTCTCTTTTCCTTTTGTGAGCTTCGACACGGCGTCGTCCTTGCTCATCATCCATCATGAGACCGACGATTCTCGCTCGGCACATCTCAGTGTGCGGCAACTGAGTGGATTCCCCTAGTAGCACGCAAGTGCATCCAGGACATCCATCAGTAGGTTGGTACTTCTCCACATCTGCCTTACGGATGTAAATCCGTCGCTGCTGTGGCGGTGCCATAACAGGCACAACCTGAGGCGGAACCTCAACCCGGTCTTCACTGACCAGCAGGTCCTCCACTCCTTGAGCAGGAGTTCCCGGGGCCCTCTGCCCCGGCGTTCCCGGCGCTCGCACTGAGACCTCCCACGGGTAGCCTTTAAGGCTTTCCCATCCTTGTGGATTCCATTGATCTTCTTCTGGAAGTCGACGAACACCAGTGCCTCTCTTCACTCCTTCTGAGGTCACAACCAGCAAAGTGCCAGTCCTTCCGTGGTGACCTATGTACCTGCCTTCCTTGAGTGGCCTAGCTCCTTCTCCTACCTCACGGTAATACAACCGCTCTCCTATGGCGATTGCCGGCTTTCTCCATTCTCGGCCACACCTCCTTTGTTCCGGTGTCTTCCCGTCGGAACCTCTCTTGTACCTGCACATCAGGTCTGCTGCATGCCTTGGAAACCAAGACAGCACAGGGTCGTCATCCTTCAAGACTCGACCCAACTTCTCCTCCAGTGAGGATCGCAGGACTCTCACCTGCCTTTTGAGTTCTCGGCACAAGTTCTCGATTGCGCCATTCGCCCGGTGGTCAGCCACCGGCGACTCCTGTGGAACATTCTCCACTCCTGCTTCCTTGGCCGCCTGCTCCTTCAGGGCAACGATCGAATGCTCACCATCACTCTTGAAGACTGCACGACGGTAACCAAGATGCTTTATAAAGTTCGCCATGAATTTGACCGCATATGGCGTCGGTCCTTTTGCGTCCACGAAGGTGGCCGCAACGGCCAGTGTCCGACTGTCTCGGATCACCAGGATAGGCTTAGTCTTCCCATCCTCCTTTCCATCTCGCGTCATCCATGTGTAGTCGCACGAGATTGTCGCGAGCTCATCGCTCGCCTTGTCCTCTTCGGGTCGTGAGCGATGCTGCTGACCCAATCCTCTGCCGGCAAGACAATGCCGACACCAGTTGCGATACTGCACGTGACCTGTTGCCTCATGCTCCGCAACCTCGGCCCTCGATGGGCCTCCTGGTGCTCTCACCAGTGCGGGCGGCGCGATCTCGCCGCTCTCATCCATCTCATCACCCTCGGGCACACCTGCGGGTCGGCCCGCTGGTGCCTCTGGGTTCCCTTGTCCGGCACCCACGGCATCATCTGCCGCTGCAAGTGGTTTGGCCGGACTTACGCCTCGCTGGACTGCCGTCCAAAACCCGAACAATCTTCCGACTTCAAATAGAAGTTGTAAACTCCTTTCTCTTGGTATATGGGCAACCAAGTCTTCTTTTGGGCTTTACTGGGCTTGTTGAGCAACTGCTGAATTTTCCTTCCTGTCGCTGAGTCTGCTGGAATCAACTGTCCACCATTTTGATCAAGAACAGCCATCCTTCCATGGTTGAGGCATTTGTAAGCTGAAACCAACGGTTTGTGTACCGGTGCTAATGGCCCTGTGACTTTACACCTGGAACCTGTTTCACTCTTACCTTGAAACGTCCCGGTTCCGGTCCCAGGGACCAGTTCCCCCGATGCTGTCTTGAACATCATCTGGGCTCCTTCCTTAGTGGGGATGCGGTCTTTCCAATCCACTGGAATAGCAGTTTGAGCAGCCCCCGTATCAAGGTTGAACCGAACCCAGTTTGGGTCTTTCGGGGACTCTCCCTGGGTGAATGCACCCAGCTCAAACATTCCCACTTCGGCCTCCGGTTGTTCTTCTTGGTCTCCAGCTTCGTAGTCGGCGTCCTCGAATCCTGCCACATGCTTCTGCTTGGAGCCAGACTTCCCTGAGCCTTTGGAACCTTTTCCATCCTTCTTCTTGCTCCAACACTCGGCCGCTCTATGGCCGGGCTTACCACAGTTGAAGCATGCTCCTGCGGGTCCTGAGCTGCCTGAACCACTGCCTTTACCTTTTCCTTTGCTGTCCTTACCTTTTCCTTTGCCTTTGCCTCCACCTTTGTCCTTTCCCTTACCTTTGCCTCCTTTCGAACCTTTCGAGCCTTTGACCAGCGAGTTGAGCACCTTCGTGATGGCGTCCACGTCCATCGGAGCGGGGCCTTGCCCCGATCTCGAAGCCCCACTGGACCCCGGTCGATGGATCGTCCCCTTGGCTCCCGTGACTGTTTCAATCAGAACCTCAATCTCCTGTTTCATTTCCTCGTAGGTTCCCAGCCGGTTCTTGTTCAGAATGAGGTGGCGCTCAATGTCGGTTGGAACCAGAAGTTCTAGGGACGTACACTTTATGTCCTGAGAGAGGATTTCCCTCTCGCCCCTTTCGTTCCTTCTGGCCTCATATCGGCGCATCAAATCATCTAGTTGTTCCATGGCCGGTCGAACTGCTTCCCAAGACTTAACTCTTTCGGGGTTGAGGATGGCCCTTAGGATGTTCCTCTTCCTACCTGCGGTGAGGGGGTCCCATCTCCTGTTAAGCCTTCGCCATGCCTCATACCCGTTCTTGGCATTGATGACCAGATCTTCGGACTCATGAGTAGTAAGGGATGACAACAACCTATACAGTTGGTCTCCCTTATCATCCAGTCCGGCCATTCCCAGTTCGCCTCCATGTTCCTCTTCTACCTTTTCAACAGTGATCTCCTCATCCTGATCAACTACCCATTCAAGGATTGACTGGAAACTGGATCCAAAGATTGCCGTTGTGAGGTTCACCACAGACCGGGCCCATCTACGGAAGTGGCCGTCATCATTGGAAAAGACTTCCGGTCTTCCAATCCCTTTGGTGTCTATCAACAACTTCCTATCTCCCCTCTGCAGGCTTGTAGCTAACCTACCAAGGTTCTCTGCCAAAGCAGCTATACCTGCCTGGCCTTGCCTAAGAAGTTGATTCTCCTGTGACAACCGCTCAACTGCCTGCTGCAACTCTCGCACTGTTTCCTCCATGCCTTATATCCGGTGCCAAGCACCGGGAGGTCAGTCCGCCTTCCCGGACTCTTCTGTACTATAGTACGACCCCGAGCTCGATCCGCTTTTCGGAGCGCTCTCCGGCTCCGGCGCCGGTTGATCGTAAAGGTGCACACTGCCCTCGGTCTCGCTCAGGGGTGTAGTCGGCGACGGAATCGGTGGCGGAGGTGGCGGCCGCTTCGGCCGAGCCAGCGAAACCTTCGGCTCGCTCTTGGGCTTCTCGATGTGGGCCTTCTCCTTGAGCACCCACTTCGGTCTTGGCGATGGAGGTGGTACCTTCGCCTCTATAGCCGCTTTTGCAGGAGGTGGCTTCACCTGAGGCTTCGCGATAGCCTCCGGTACTGACTTTGAGGTCGTTCCTACCGGTGCGCGCCTCCTTGTCGCCCCTTTTGCAATTGCTGCGGCCCTGGCCAACAATGATGGCCTCTGAAGGCGAGTCCTCTCGTCGCACGAGGAACACGGGTTCCCTAACCCGTCCAGTTGCAGCACACTCTGCTGGATGGCTTTGGCCACCGAGCCCGTTGCTCCGGCTCGGTATGCAGCTTCTGCCGATGCCGCCTTCCTGAGGCGGTAGTTCGAGGCCAGGTTCTGCTCGCTCGTCCCTTCACCGCGGGATGTCCTTGCCACCGCAAGCTCTTGTATGTTCCTGTGCACCGTAACCCGTCGGCCGAGAGCTTTGGCTGCCTCGGCGACCGGTGCCAGCAGCTCGGGCTCAGCGCCCGGTGAAGGCTCCTTTCCTTGGGCCTTTGTGAATCCCTTCGGCGGTGTCTTCGGAGCAGGGCTGGACTTAGGCGGGGACTTCGGTGGTGTCTTGGGCTGCACCCGGCGCCTCTTCCAGGGCGCCTGCCCGAAGTTCTCGATCTCCTCCTGGAGCTCCGCGGATGGCTCTTCCTGCTTCTTCTGCGCGAGCTTCAGGAGGCCTTTGAGGATCCTAAAGTGCCGACTGTTTTGGCTTCTCCTCTTGTCTTTGCCAGTCGCACTCTGCCACCACCGAGATCCTGACGACCTAGGCGTGTGAGCGACCTTGGGCTCGGGCTGGATCCTGCCCTCGCTGCCCCAATCGCCCCACACGCTCTCGTCCTCGCTCTGGCCCTTCTGCTCCAGGTCGAAGTCCGTGGCCTCGGGCTCAAACTGCTTCTTCTGCGGCGGGTGGAGGTCCTCCTTCTTGTCCTCGTTGGTGTATTGTTCCAGCTCCTCCTCCTTCTCCTCTGCCCGGCTTCCTCGAGCCGGTTCTGGGCCCCTGTGGCCACTTGGCAGAGCCTCTGGCTCTGAGGAGGGAGGAGATGCAGCCTGGGATCCTCCCCAGTCTGCTTCTGACTCAGCGGCAGGCTCAGCGGACAGGGTGTCTTCTTCTCCTTCACTCGGAGGGGCAACTAGCTCCGGCCTCTCCTTCGGCAGCTCTTCCGCTGCCCCGGTCTCCTCGACCGGCTCTGCGGCTTTGCCTTTGCCGCGAGCGGGCCGCCTCCACGGCGGCTCCTCCTTGTTGCTCTTGCCCCTGCCCTTCTTGCCCTTGCTCTTGCCCTTCTTGCCCTTGTTCTTGCCCTTGGGCCCCTCGTACGGCTTTCCAAACCAAATGGACCGTCGAGGCTCACCCGCTACCATCAAAATGCAATATCTCGGCTCTGGGGTGCACTGCGGAGCGCACCCTTTTCTTGAGCCAAAACCACACGGAGTGCAATCAGCGCATTGGGCAATTATGACTATACATATCATGACAAACCCTGGAGATCGGGCACGGCCACGTCAGGTCGCTCAAAATCCGCTTCCACTCAAGGCTGGAAACGCAGCATGCCACCTTCAGCTTGCATGCCATGCGGCGTAGCTACCCACGTCAGGTTTAATCTATCTGGGATGGCATCAGGTCCCCTAAAAGTGACTAACTTTCAGTGGGTCCAATGGAACCACTAAACACCAAAAGGATCTAAAAAGCTAAGCAACCGGATGGCTGGCTTCGCCACCAAGTTCTGTCTCCTCTCCCAGCTTCCGAAGCTCTCGCAACTGGACTTTTTGGGATCAAGAGATGGCATCGGCAAAGGCCGCTTTGGCGCCGGCTCACCCTCCCAAGCGGCCGACACACAAAACAAAAACAAAAACAAAAGACCTGTTCATACCGGTTGCTTTGACGAGTCGTGTGAATTTTGGGCTTTAGGCTTCGAGTGCCCCACACCCCCATGCCCGGGCCAGGGTTGGCAAAGCGCCAGAGGGGCGCGGAGGTGCTGAGTCGCAGGTCTCGGTTTCTGCCTCACGCCGGGTCTCCCAGTGCAACAAATCCAGCAGCCATGGAACGTGAGGCCAGAAAAAAACCCGGTTCCACTGACATGCATTGACATCATCACACATGTTGTCACTTACTTCTGTGGCTTTGTTCCAGTCATGCCTGCGTCATGAACTTATCACACGCGCCGTTGAAACCACAAATCTGAAAAACAATATCCAATCGAAGTGATGCCTTTCGGCTTGCGCCAGCCATTCACCAGGCAGAACCTGCAAACGATGCCTGTGTTGCCGGCAGAAGCCAATTGTGGGTCATGACTACTCACCCTGCCACCAACTAACATGGAATCTGACAGGCACCCGGTCCCTTCAAAAGGAACATGGCCTTCCAGGACTCAGGTTCCATGTTACTTGGTGGGAGGGTAGGTTTTATGGATAGCAAGCCGTGAACACGGCTTACCCCCAAGAAGGCGCTAAAGGCAGATTTCTGCGCGACAGCTGCCGCAGATTTCTGGGCCCGAAGATGTCTGAGCTCAACATGTAAGATTAACCCCATGTTAATCAACCCCGGTTGATTAATGGCTATAGAAATGACTCCCCACTAAAACCAAAAAACACCCCCCTATCAATATTTTGACACGTGCTGACATGAGAATCCGAGCAGTGCACAAAAGCTACTTCTGAAAGCAGGGTTGGCAGGGTAACTATTGCTTTTCCATCGGCTCCGGTGTTAAGCAACAGCTTGCAAGCTGTCCCGGTATGAATTTTAGATGTGTACATCATATATATATATATATATATATATATATTATTTTTATATATATATATATGTATATATCCATTATATATTTCTGTAAGCAAGTAAGCCAGATCAGTAAACTCGCATACTTTTTCTAAATCCCCCCCCCCCCCCCCTCCCCTTCCGATTGGGGCACGCAACATGTTGGGTAGACGGGGGGGGTTTGCCCGAAAACCACCGGCCCCCCCGTCGCCCTGCTCTGACTCCGTAGTTGCCCACCATGATTTGACTGGGGGTGGGGGGGGGCTGGGGGGGGGGGGCATGATTACGTCGGTGCTCGAGATGCTTCGTTCAAGAGCTAGATCTTGGCACCGAACCCCCTCGCCTGATGCCGCTTCCGTGACTTCATCTAAGTTGTCACTTCAGCTGCATTCGCCCATCAGCAACTCAGGTGCATTCGCCCATCAGCTGCATTCGCTTCAGCTGAGGTGGAAAAAACAACTCAGACGCTCAGGTCAGCTTTGCGGCCTCCCACTGCGCAAAGCGCACGTTTCTGTGCTTGCCGCTCAGTTTTCCCACGCGACACCAGGTCTGCAGCCACTGGTTCAGGCATTCAGAGAATACCTGGACCACATCGCTGACCGTATCAACCCCCAAGATGCTTTCAAAGACACGTCTTGGTTGGTTTTTCGACCTCAAGCAGAAACGTGAAAATCCGCAATCCTGCGCGCCTGTCAGCCGCGCGTACTCTTACCTAGATGTCGGAGTACGCGGATTTGAGGAAAGGCTTATAGCTTGTGAACCCAAGGGAAGCTAGATTGCATGGTAAAAACCAATGCAAAACAACGTCGTCCCTTTTCAGTATCTTCATTTGACGTTGCGGGTCCGGGCAAACCCCCCCCGTCTACCCAACATGTTGGAACGGATCTCTCGCTGCCGCCATCTGAGGTGCCTGCTGGGCTGCACCATGGCCTTTCGAGGGGGGAGTGGGGAAATTTTGAAGGCACTGTCCGGAAAATTCGGCTGACTCAGTGGCCTCGTGGTTTCCCTTAATTCAGCTTCCCTCCAAGAAGGGTGGTCTGGAGCCCAGTGGCTTGGCGGTTGACTGAGGGGTGGGTGGTTTCCACAAGAACCTGGGGCGCAAATTCCCAAGCCACCCATCCAAACCACCAATTTAAGGGTTACCTGATACAGTGGTAGCCCACAATGCCTTGGTTTTTCTCAGAAAAAGGGCACGAAAAGGGGATTGGTCCGGCGGTATTTTGACTATTTATCTCACCCAGTTTGGCGAGTCACTCGCAAGGAGGGAACCCGACAAGAAGCAATTCCCTGCCCCAAAAAAGCAGCAAGGTCTTGATGAGGCGCTCTTACAAAGGTCTCCGTAGAAAGTCAGGGCCCTCATATGTATGCTTTGCCTGATGGCTCCGGAGAAATCATCCATCCTACACTCTGTCCGAGTCTGTTGTTTGTGTCCATAAGCAAGCACCCAGGATCAAGCACAGGCTGTTTGTGCCAATTGTTCTAAACTACACTGCCTCATTGTTGACGGGGCTCGGAACAGGTAAGTTTGCGTGAATGCTTGCCGGCTGGTCCAGTTGTCCAAAAAGAGTCACCAACTACCACTTGAGCCACTCAAATACCAGCTACCAGTACCAAGTTAACCTTACCGAGTAAGCTTAGGTTTTTCCAAGACAGCCCCCAGTTCTAAACCAAAACGCAGCGCCGAGCGCCCACCGCCGAGCGGTAAACCGACCGGTCACGCCTTGGCCTTGGCCGTGGAAGCGCGCCGGGAGGCAGTGAGGTCTCTGACCTTTGGCCTCGCGCAGACATCGGTGGAGTGACGCCCTGGTTTGGATCCCGGCGCAACAAAATGGGGGGGACATCGCTCGAGTCACTGAAGGAAAACCTTTAGGTCAAAGCAAAGAAACAAACAACTTGCAGCCCATTAGAGCTTTGTCGCTTGAAAGGTCATCCCAGTGAATTAGTACAGGGTAGGCTACACGCATTAGTTATGGCATCCTGTGATGATTAAGCAGGGCATTCTTGTTTGGCAATTTGGCGGTGTCTCCTACTTAAGCGTTGTGTATATGTGTGTAGTGTGTGTGTGTGGGTTATATATGTGTATATATATATGTATATATATATATATGTATATATATATATATGTGTGTGTGTGGGTGTGTGGGTATGTAGTGTGTGTGTGTGGGTGTGTGTGTGGGTGTCTTTTCAAGGGTGGCTTTTTGAAGATGTGTTGAAAGGGAGGCACAAGGGAAACCGCGTATTATTTCATCGATTTCGTTCCCCGTTCGTTTTCAGCCAATGCTCGAGGGAGCTTCACCTCTTGGTGCCTGGCTCTGGTGGCGGCGGCAGCTCCGGCTCCTCGCGACTTGAGGCGGGCGCCGAAGCACGCCCAAGGAAGCGGCCTGTGAAAAGCTCATGTTTCGTGAGCATATGGCCATGGGGCATAACCTATGGCGATCCCAACATCCATTTGCCTATTTTGATGTTCACCTGAGGTACAGGGTTTTTGAGCCACAGCCCTATTGCGATGAGTGAAGCTGAAGAACGCAAAAACTAGAGGATTGGTTGTCCTCAGCCAAAGCGGAAGCTTAGAATGCGCAGGGTTCACCCTTCAACACTTCCAAGTGCGCCGCATGCGGCAAGCTGAGGGTTGGGGACGATGAAGCTGACCATTTCTTGGACGCAAGTACATCTTCATGACTTGCGCGATTGAATCAAAGCCAATCGACGCCGCAAACAGCAAACCTCACCATTCGAGAGCCTGAGAGCACCAGCTTGTAAGTGGATGACTTGCAAGATGGCTGGCCTCTTTCTGTCCCGAAACGCAGGGTGCAGTCCCAACAAAACATCAACACACACCAAACCGCACTAGACCGGAAAGAAACAAAGCAACCCGACCCAAAGAAGCCCGCCGAGACGTTCAGGTATCTCCTCCTCAGAGCTGCTGTCCGAGTGCTGATCGATGCCCAATGCTGCGTTTGCCAACAGTGGCGTGATCTGCGTGGACCAGTCGAGAAGGTTGCCTCGCGGTCCGCGGGTCGCGCAGCGGGAGGGGAACCAAGTCATCCCGAGATTCACCAACTCAGGGTGACAGGCAAGAGTAGCTGCAACAAAAATCAGCCCCTAAAACAGGAGCAAAGGGGGCGATGCTTCGGCCAATAGCACAAGCTGGCCCGTCCTGCTCATCAGTTGGGGGCTTGGCCCAGGTGCTTGTGGAGGCTGGATGCACGATTCATGGATGCTGCTGGTGAGCATTAATGCATAATGGCTGAAATCTGGAGCTGCAGAATCCCCGGCATGATCCTCAAGATTTACCTCAAAAATGGCGCAAACTGTGTTGGACATAGCGACTGCCGCATGGACAAAGGCAGGGTCTTCAAACGAATGCGCGGCCACTCTCCAGGTCCCAAACAAAAAGCGTGCAGGTGTACATATATCTCGATATATCTCTCTCTCTCTCTCTCTCTCTCTCTCTCTCTCTCTCTCTCGCTCTCTGTGTAGCACGTATGCGAGTTGTTTCTGCCGCGCAGGCACGTTGGTTTGGGTCAAAGCCTTAAGATCCTGGAAGATTCAAGTCAAAAGGGGCCTGTGGAAAATGCGCTTCCACTTGGAACAAATACGCAAACCACGTAATCTCCGCAACCCATTGAAGACTTGGGCATGTCTTGTCGTGGGGAGTTCCCTTTTTTGGGAGTGGTTTTCAGGGTCCCAAGAGAAAACTGCCCAACCAAACCGGTTGCCACTCCAACTGCAACACTGTTGAGGTGAAGCCAGCACAAAGTTAGCACCAAAGTGACCTGGCAAGCACAAGTGCTTTGAATTCCGAGTGCATTCCGTGACCTCAAGCTGCAAAACCCAGTGTAATTCAAAGCTGGAGGGGAGGTCAACCTCCACAGTTGCGCATTCATTGGCGGCAGGGTAAAGTCCGACAGGCCAGCGCTTCACCTTCCCCAAAGACATGGGTACAGCGCCTGCTCGCCGCGTCAAGAGGCGCCCATCCGGCATACCCAGCTCCTGACATGCGACGAAGTCATTCGCGCAGCACAAGCGGAATGGATCATCAGGGATGGCGATGGGGTGGGAAAAGCTGAAGGGAAAGGAGAAAGCCAAAACCGAATCAGCGAATCAGCCTCCCTTTCCTTGGTTGCTGTTGACCCCTCTGCAAAAAGTTTAACTGTTTGTGGCTTCAATGGAAAACCCATCATTTCCCGAAAAGTGAAAGTCTAAATGATCCAAGCCAATAGCAATATCTCTCACAAGGCTAAAGAATACCTCCTGGACTGGGCCTTGCTCAAGGCCATCGTCTCTGTGCGAACACCCTGTGAAGGCTGTCAATCCTATTCTCGTTGCCGGCTGTTGCGAAAGGCAGCCCACCACTCCTACAAGTTTTTGTCTGTAGGGCTGTTGATGCAGCTTTTCAGTGGCTATTTCAGCTTCGCTGACACCTCAGGCCTTTAAAGGTGAAAGGCAGCTACATGAATCAGCACGAGAATCGCACGGGCGTGACCGCATTTGGAAATGCAGCCCCTTTCCCTGAAGTCCTAGGCTTAGGTCGGCCTGCTAAGATCAAGCGCCTCTAGCTCCGTGCTTTGATGCTGCCCCGTACACCTTATTTTCCAAGCACAGCGCCCTGAAAGTATTGGCATCCGTTAGCTGTGAGAAGCGGAGAGCCGCATGTCATCTGAGCCTGGGTTGTTCAGCATGGGACGCTGCTCCAACACGAGAACCACGAACATCTGGCATAAGGATTGACTTGCCCAAAGGACCTGGAAATAAGAGGATACCCTCTTGGGACCTCTACTGAACATAGGCCAAAAGGGGGAAAACCGGCCGGCCTTGAACAACTGATCCTGTCAGCGCGGAGATCTCTCCTGTCCTCAGGTCTTCCTCTTCCGGAGCCGATCCAATCCTCCAGCCACTGGCTGCTTCTGCGCAGCTCCTTGTGGCTTCGTTTGCTTCAAGGGCTCTGTTTCTCGGCTTGCTCAAGGGGAGGTGGGAAAACGCCACGAGGAAGTTGCTTGGAACGAAGCACGAGCGCTAGAGGCTCCGTTGCCGGCAGTACCTGCATCTTTGAGCATCCAAAAACTTCTCCAGTCAGAAACGACCGGAAACCCATGGCTTTGGTCCTCCTGCCCCAGGGAGGATTGGACCTCTGTCCTGAGCGCCTCAGGTCGAAAGAAATCGCATGTCCGTCGTCCAAGTCCATTCACCATGGCCACTGGCTTTGGGAATGGAGCAAGTTGCACAAGTAACTTTCGGACACCCGCCCCACAAAACGCTGTGCCTTCTTGTGTGTGTGCGTGTAGGGTAAAGGTGCTAGCGCCAGCTATGCGTCCCCTTGAGAAGGCCAAAGCGATCGCCCCAACACGGCTTGGTCCTGGTTCTAGGGTACTCAAAGCAAAATTCAATGTCCAGCCGTGCCCAAGTTGTCTGCATAAATGCAGCGTTAGCTTGGCATTAGTCGCACTGACGGCCCTTAACTCAGAAAAAAACAAGGAACAAAAACGCCGGAACCAGGCACGAGTCACGGAACCTCTTCAACAACCTCCCGATCTGCCAGCTTGTTTCGTGAGTCATCCTTGGGCTACCATGCTTCATCAATCAAACAAGCATCCTGCAGTCAAGTGCTTTCCCTGAGCCTTCGCAGCATGCTTCAGCAACCATTACACCCCATCTCCGCAGCATGCCGATGCAAGAGCATGTTGGACTCCTATTGAACACATTGAGCAAACGGCCATCGGAGAAACGGACTGGTCTGATCACGGGTGAAAGGGTCTAGCAGTGCAGCACGTGCGGGTGGGTGGGTGGGTGGGTGGGTGGGTGGGTGGGTGGGTGGGTGGGTGGGTGGGTGGGTGGGTGGGTGGGTGAGTGAGTGGGTGGGTGCGTCCCCGCCCTGCCTTTGTTTCCAGAAGGCCCGTCATGACATTCTGGCGCCGTCCCTGCACGACAGGCGGCGCCTCGGCTTCTGGGCTTCACCCGCCCCTCTTGCACGTCCATTGCCTGACGTGTGCGCTCAAACCATGCCTGTCCAGCAAGAACGAGACAAGGAGCAGGCCGTTTTTTTGCTTGAAAACCACAGGGCAGGACCCCCAACCAAAACTTGGTGCTGAGGGCAGGGCTGGCTCAGGTTGCTCTGAAGCTTCCTCCTCCTTAGCTGCTTCGTGATGGGTGAGTGCCTGATACCGGTCCTTCACATTAAACGCAACATCTGCCGGAACATGGGCACAAAAGACATGCACTGCACTCGCCTTGTGCGGCGGCACGTCGGGCAAATTGCACTCGCTGGAATCACCCCCTTCCCCAGCCACCAACGAGATGGGTCGGGGGAACAGTCCAAGTGGCTGCAGACTCTGTCCTTGGCTGGCAAAGGGTCTAGGAGTCTAGGAGCAGCTCTTCGGACGGCATGGCACTCCAAACTTGTGAGCACTCCAATCGCTTCTTGACAAGAGTACTCGATTTGAAGGTCAGGGTTCATCTCTTGCTCAATACTGGCACCCACCAACGCAAGAATGCTCTCAGAACGTCCAAGCATTGCCTATTTCTCGCAATCCTTCCAAAAGCTGCTGCCCTAGAGTTCCGTGCCGAGTCACGCGCTGCTGCTGCTGCTCGATGAGGATTGGCTGGGTGGCTTGACAGCGATTGCCTGCGGAACACGTGCAATCGAATTTCAAATGACTAAGTTGCCTCCCCTATCAATAAATGCACCATCCAGCACCCCCCAATGGCTGGCCAATTGCCGGCACATCGATTTTGGGCAAAATGATGTCACTTTATGTCTAAGTGACTGCAAACACATTTTGCTATCAATTATCACTCATCTGTACTTAGTGCAATTTGTGCAATGATACAAGTGACCTTTCAGGGTCCTTTGGAATGGGGTTGCAGGGGAAAGGGGAGAGCAGCAAATTTGAGGTTTGGAGGGCAAGTTTGAGGTTGGGAGGGGTTCTTGAGGAGCGTGTCACGGCGTGTCACGGCGTGTCGGGGGGTGGCCAATTGCCGGCACATGTACGTTGAACGGTCACTTTTTTGGGATATGAGCGTGTCACCAGCGTGTCGCCCCCCCTCCCCCCCCGCGCGTTGCACGTGCAATGATCATACATGCCAGCCCAACCCCTCAATTGGATCCCCTCTAGCATCCGGAAGTGACGTTTCAACAAAAGTGACATTTCACTGCACTTTGATGATGGCAAAAAAATCCATGTGACTACAAAACCATTTTTAAGCAAGTGCTGGTCAATTGCCGGCACTTCACCCGGGACGCCAATTACCGGCCATTGGGGGGGCCTGGATATCAATTAACAGTATGATACATGTTTTCCAGAAACCCAATCTCCCACAACTAAACTAGAACTCCTAATATTTAACGAATTCTAAGCCAGCAAGTTTCTATATCAGACTATTAATGAAGCACCTGGAAGAACATCCGAAGATGCCAGAAGCTGCCCTTTTGTACGACGCACAAAGGGTCACCCTATACTGGAGGACTATAGCGAGCCTCACCTGGCGCAAGAGACCCAAACTCGAGCCAGTCCAAGAGGGACATGTTGCATGACAAGTAACCAACGTCAATTCCTCTAACAGCGCTGGGTACATTTGGAGTTCCGCGCGCAGTTGAGTGGCTGCAGGGCTGCTCAGGGACTCTGGCAACCAAGCGGGCGCGGCAGGGGCTGAAAAGCCGCCTTTTGCAGAGGCATGCAAGAAGGGCTCCCAAACACAGGCGGGGGCAGCTCCAAAAACAGCGGACATGCAAAGAGGAGCTTTGGGAGGGAACACCATGTTAAAATGCAAAGATAGTTAGGCATGCAAGAAGGGCTCCCAAACACGGAGGCAGGGGGAGTGATGTTATGGGTGATGCCGGGGATGTTGCCCGTGAGGCAGGGTCCCGCATCACCTGCATCATCCGCATCGAAATTCAACGCATAAAAAGTCTAAAAATGAAAAACACTGTGGCAGCTGCTATCCGGGTTTTCGGTCCACATGGCGACCTGCACCCCCCAGCTCGAGCTGATGGCTCTCATGAGGATTCGATTAAGTCCAAGGCGTGCTCTCGGACAAATCAAGATTGGCTGCATTCAACCCAACAAAGAAATCTGAGATGCCAAGTGGCCATGAGAAAGAAAAAAAAAGGGCACCCTTTTTTGGCCGGTTGAGTTTAAAGGGGAACCCTTGCCCCAAAAAGGAAAGCAACGGCACCACCGGGCAACAGAGAAATGCTCCAAACGGGCACAAATCCCAAGCCCCAGATCCTGCCCCCTCAGTTCTGAGGCGGCGGCGACGCTCGTCTTCCGGGAGATGCTCATAAAGTCCCCCAACTCCGGGTCCGGCGAAACGGGCCTCAACCCGGCCCGAATCGAGGCGAATGGGGGGCGAATGGGGCGTCTGCGCCGAAGCCAACTTGGAGCTGAGCTTTTGGGCCGAAACCATGAGGAAAACCGATAAGTGGGAACAAGTTTGAAGCTTGCCCGCCCAACTAACCTGAAGCTCATTGCCAGTTTTTTTAGCTTTTTTAACCAAACAAATACACGGCTGGATTCACCGCTTGACACTTGGCCGCTCGGCTTTATAGAGCATGTCATCGCATGCTCGAAGGCGATGACTTGTGCAGCCTTCCTCCATGGCAACGTAACCTTACGAATGTTGCGCTCTATCGTCCTCCAAGCGGCTGAGCGCATATGCATACATGGCCATGGGTCAAAAGCCAAATCGTACCCGCAGTGAACATCCCAATCCCCACTAAAATAAGTTCTAAAATGGGTGGTGCAGCTACCCCAAAATGGTCTTGTCACTGCGAGCAAGTCCAAACTATGGCATAAAGGTCAGGCATTGTAGGCTCGGAGCTGTCTTCGCCCGTTCTTGGATACGCCATCCGATTCAGCGAGTCATGCTGTTGGAAGCTGTTGGTTTCACAACCCAGCCGGCAAATCAAATTGGTGCATGGACAAGTGGTTCGATAACATTTGTGCAACGCGCGTGCGCGAACGTAGTACTAGGGCAAATGTTGAAACCTTCTTTTTCTGTTTCGTTCCATAATTGGGCTGGACTGTTGCTTCCCCGTCGGCTAGCGGGATTCGGGTTTGGATGGCAACGCCCTGCTCCTTCAACCTGTTGTAGTTGTTCCATTGTTCTCGGAGAACCGGAGTGAATGTCATCCCGTGGTAGTTTATGAGAAGATCCTGTATGGCCGTCTTGTCGCCCATGCCTGTGCACAGCCAATCGAAAGGAATATATTTTCCACCAAGTACTTATCGACATTGAAGCGCGTGCCAATGACGATGTGGAAAATATCAAACATCTGGTCCAGCGAGTTGTTCCGCGACGCTCGCAACTCCGAAGATTTGTAAGTCGTGATGGCGGCCTTCTTTAGATTCTTGAGGCTTGCTCACAGGCCGTGGAGCACACTGAAGACTAGGCCTGATGCTACTTGTTCTGCATTTTTTTGTGTGCATCTTGCTGAGTGTGCTAATCACTGGAAGAAATTTTCGAAGTACCTTCGGGAATTGTCGAGTCGGATCTCCAAATGAGCACTTCGCGCGCCGCATTCGTGCTTGATGGCATTTCGTCGGAGCTGCGCCAGCGCATCGCGGAGCTGCGCCAACGCATCTTACTGGTTTCGTCTACTTTCACACCAAACAAAAGCGTTTTCCAGCCGGAGCTGCGCTGCTTCACGGGCCACTTTCGCATGGAAAAGCTGCTACTCAAAGCTGGCCCGGAAGCATAGAGGCAAGTTGATGCAAGTGAAACAACGTTGACCGGCGAAGCCGGCAGGTGCAGAAATTCTGGTAGAGATGGCATGAGACGCTGGCGGGTCAAGTAACTCTCGAAGAGTTGGCAGACGAAGTTGGCAGCGAAAAGTCGGCGTGAGAAGTTGGCAGGTGAAGAAACTCTCGACACGTTGGCATGAGAAGTAACTCTCGAACATGAAAATTGGCAGGTCAAGTAACTCTCGAAAAGTTGGCTCTCGAAAAGTTGGCAGGAGAATGTGGCTGGCGTTGGCAGGCGCAGTTGGCAGTGAAGTAGCTCTCGAAAAGTTGGCAGACGAAATTGGCCAGTGCAGTAATTCTCGAAGAGTTGGCATGAGAAGCTGGCAGGTGAAGTAACCCCCGCAAAGTTGGAAAGAGAACATGGCAGGTCAAGTAACTATAGAAAAGTTGGCAGGCGACATTGGCAGGTGAAGTAGCTCTCGAAATGTCGGCGCGAGAAGTTGGCAGACTTCTCTCCGCGAGACAGGTGCAGGAGAAGTAACTTTCCACAAGTTGGCAGGCAAAGTTTGCAGGTGAAAGAACATCCGAAAAGTTGGCAGGTGAAGCAACTCTCAAAAAGTTAGCAGGCAAGGTTGGCAGGTGAAGGAACTCTCGAAAAGTTGGCATGAGAAGTTGGCGGGTCAAGTAACTCTCGAAACGTTGGCATGAGTAGTTGGACGGAGAAGTAACGCCCGAAAAGTCGGCAAGCGGAATTGGCAGGTGCAGAAATTCTCGTAGAGATGGCATGAAAAGCTGGCGGGTCAAGTAACGCTCGAAGAGTTGGCAAACGAAGTTGGCAGCGAAAAGTCGGCGTGAGAAGTTGCAGGTAAAGTAACTCTCGAAAAGTTGGAAGGAAAAGCTGGCAGGTGAAGTAACTCTCGAAAGGTTGGCATGGGGGGTTGGCAGGAGAAGTATCTCTCCGCGAGACGTGTGCAGGAGAAGTAACTTTCCACAAGTTGGCAGGAGAAGTTGGCAGAGTTGGCAAGTGAAGAAAGTCTCGAAAAGCTGGCAGGCGAAGTTAGCAGGTGAAACAAGATCCGACAAGTTGGCAGGTGAAGCAACTCTCGAAAAGTTAGCAGGCGAATTTGGCAGGTGAAGTAACTCTCGAAGACTTGGCATGAGAAGTGGCAGGTCAAGTAACTCTCGAAAAAGTTGGCATGAGAAGTTGCTAGGCGAAGTAACTCTCGAACACGAAAAGTTGGCAGGGGGAGTCGCTCGCGAAAAGTTGGCATGAGAAGTTGGCAGGAGAAGTAACTCTCGAAAAGTTGGCATGAGAGGCAGGCAGGTGAAGGAATTCTCGAGAAGGTGGCTGGAGAAAATGGCAGGTGAAGTAGCTCTCGAAAAGTTGGCAGGAGAAGTTGGCAGGTGAAGACGTCTCGGAAAGCTGGCACGAGAAGTTGGCAGGTGAAGAAAGTCTCGAAAAGTTGGCAAGCGAAGTAAGAGGAGCACGGGGGAAAGTAGCCTCCCCCTCATCTTGCAGATTCGCGCGAGCAGGGGGGAACCCTCACCCTCACTTCTTGAACCTTGACCCGCAAGAATTTGCAAACGCCTGACGCAGAGCAGAGGGCGCATCAAGTAGTAAACTTCGGGTCTTTTTAACCTCGGCCGTGACGATCCACGCAGAGGGTCGCGCAGAGAGCGCAAAAAAAAGGAGGGGCCTCCGTTTTCGCACGTCGCCAAGAATGTTGAAGAGTAGCGAAAGTCCTGCTTTTTGCACGTCGGCCAGGGCAATCCCCGCGATGCGCCTTGCCGATCGACAAGTTGGTGCAGGCCCGCAGCCTTCAAACAGTAATTTATATTTGTCGAGCTTTACTTTCTTTCATTCATGCGCGAATTCACTAGACTACTTCTCTATAACCGAACACTGCCGAATACTTGCTTCAGCTTCTCTTATGCAATTTGCTCGTGCAACTTGTTTTGCAAACCTCTCATGCGTCTTCCAACGTGCAGCTTGCTCGAGCAATCGCTGATGTAACTAGCTTGCGTAACTTGCTCAAGACACCTCTCATGTAACTTGCTTGTGTCACTTGCTGGCGCAACTTTGTTGTGCAACTTGCCTGTGCAAGTTGGACTTCTACGATTGATGCCAAATGTTGATCATCAGCCACAGGTTTCGATTGTCAGCGTGTGTGTGTGTGTGTGTCGCTTGTACATGTGTGTGCGTGCGTGCGTGCGTGCGTGTGTGTGTGTGTGTGTGTCCATTCTTGGTTGGCGGTCCCAGTACGCTCGCCCCAGGTTTGTTTGGCTCGCTTGGGCTCCGCGCGTCGACTCTGCCGCAGAGTTCTTCCGGGAGTCTGCAAGGTGGCCCGCGAGGTGGCCCGGCTTGGAGACTGGCGCGCCATTCGAATCTCAGTTGTTCACTGACCCGAGAAAAAAGGAAGCCCTTTTTTGGGGCTTGGACCGTTTTTAGTGGTAAGCAGCCACGGAAAACAAAGGGAGAAAGGGTGGTGCAGCTCTCACAGCTTTGCATTACGAGACCTCGCCACAAGGAATTGAGGGGAATATGGCCCATACCTGCGGCCATCTGAGGAACTACATGCTAGTGGGCTGGTGGCCGTGCGCAACCCACCAAGGGGAAACAACTTGCATTTGTTAACCTGTAAATGTAGTATGTATGTATGTATGTATCTATGTATGTATGTATGTATGTATGTATGCATGCATGCATGCATGTATGCATGCATGTTTGCATGTTTGCATGTGTGTATGTTGCATGTATGCATGTATGCATGTATGCATGTATGCATGTATGCATGTATGCATGTATGCACGTGTGCATGTATGCATGTATGTGTATGTGTATGTGTATGTGTATGTGTATGTATATGTATATGTATATGTATATGTATATGTATGTATATATACATATGTATATGTATATGCATATGCGTGTGTATGTGTATATGTATATGTATATGTATGGCCACGTGCGATGACCCTGAAGTAGTGAACCGACAAACCTTCGGAAGGTTGGCCGCTAACAACTCGCTTGTTTGGCACTCGGCCAATCCAAGCACGAAAGATAAAAGTGAAGCAAAGCACAGGTGACGCAGAAGGCAAAGTCGAAACTATGTCAAGCCAAGTCAAGTGAAGCGACACCGAGACAAGTCAAGTCGAGTCGAGGTCCGGCAAAGTCGAGTCACTTCAAGTCACGAAAAGTGTCAAGTCAAGTGAAATCGACTGAACTGAGGGCAAGTCAGAAAAGTGCAGCCAAGAGGAGCCGAGCAGGTCAGGCAAAGTGAAGCCAGATCCAAAACACCAGAAATCCATGCTTCCATCTGGAGTCATATGATAGGAAAGGAATTAGAATGAAGCAAATGACTTAAAATTATGAATTGGTGCTCATTCATCCGTCTCCATAATGTGAATACAAAAGAAAGGGGCGCGCATGGACCATTCACGTCTTCCCTCTCGCATTTAGCATATGGTCATTATCTGGTGGCGAGAGGTGTGAATGGGAATGAAAGAAATAAATGATTGAGATATGGCCACACCTACTTTGACCCACAGCCATGTTTGCTTTTTTAGGACCCCTCGCGAGGCCACGGCTCAAGCATCATGCTGGCTGAGAGAGCCAGCATGAATGAACAGCTCTCGACACGGAATTCGGAGGACATGTCATATCAGAATAAACGTCTCAAACAGCTGGTCGGAGAAGCTGCTGAGGGTGATAAGGAGACACACAGGCCCAGAGATTCGATTGCAAAAGACCCGAGTAAGCATCTCAAATGGAAAGAAAGAACAGGCCGACGGTAAGGTCACGCAGAATTAGGAGCAATAGTTCTGACTCTGACATGCAGTCTTCTTTTGACTGGCTTTCACGCAAATCACTGTTCAATGGCACATGCTGGAAGCACACAACACATGAAGGCCGTGTGCAATCCTGGGTGTAATCATCCAAAAGCAAAGCATCGGAACGCTTCACCTGGCCATTCGGCCAGCACACTAAGCTTAACATTACTAAAACGGCCGGTACGGCATGCGGGTAGGCCTCTGCGCGTTCAACCACTGCAACCCCGAACTGCCCGACCAAACATGCCAGGAGTTCTCAGCGTCGCCCTTGGAATAGCACTTCCACGCATTGCGGTTTGGTCAAAGGGTTGGGGCAAACAAACGAGAAGACGCTCCCCAAGCATGGGTTTCGGACGTGTGGGTGTGTATTACATTATGTACCCTTCAGATATCCCTTATGAAGGTAGTGTTGTACAACCATCCTTGACCTGCTTCTCCATCTCAGCAATTTGGGCAATTTGCGCAATATCTTTGTGGACTGCGAGAATATCTTTGTGGACTGCGGCTAAGTCGTACAAAAACACAATTCTATGTGCAAGTGTTTTTTTCTTAGATGCTTGTTGTTTCTTTTTGTCGTGTCTTGGTCACCCCCTTGCTGAGAAAGACCGCTACTTAAGCCTTTTAAATGTGAAAGCCTCGGCTCCAAACAGTGCAGCAAAACGGATACACTTAACACTTGCAGGAAAATCCTAAGGATCCCTTTCGACTTTCCCTTGGAACCCTAGGTGCAACATGCTGGGTTGACGGGGCAAACCCCCGCCCCCGCAACCCAACATGCTGGTTCAAAACCACACTCTTGGCCGTACCTCGGGCCACCGAAAACGACGCCGTCCAAGCTACTATGTCCTCCAGTAAAGAGGTTAGAATAAGGGTACCAACTTTTTTTCCGTAGCCTATTTTAGTAGGGAACCCTCCCCTACTAAAACGGTAAAAGGGCACTACTGGGGGACCTAGGCTATGTCCGAGAAGCTTCCTCGAGTACCTCTTGCTGTGGTGCTCCTCACCCTGGCCGATGTACATGGCGTCGTCCTGAAGCCAAGGGCTCATGGAAGGACCTCGTGGACAACCTCCGGCAACCTCGTGGTTTAATTGACTCACACCCACATGGCAAAAGCAGCCCGGCCCGCAAGGCTTAAGGGGCTTTGAGGGGAAATAGATGGCCCTGGTAGATGATTAAACCACCAGGTAAAACAGGGCCATCTATTTTTGTTTACCAAAACAACCAAAAAGGACACCTATGGTTGCCAAACCAGGTCTAAACATTTCACCAGCCTTTTGCCATAGATTCTGCTCCATGGTTGGTCAACCTTAACATGTAATGCGATGTCAAAAAGTGCCGCTTGCATTGGGCAGAATTGGGCTTCAACCAACAAAGGTTCCCAAACACCTTGATATCTCTCAAGAATGGTTGGTAAAGACTCGACACAGCAGCCTATGTTGACCCACTATATAGTCAAGCGTCAATCAACGCTTGGCTGCGTCGATAAAACACACAATGTTCAAGCCTGCTCATGCTCGTGAACATCTCTTTGCGCAAACTCGTCACTTCATGAGCTTGCACAGTAATAAGACTATGGTGAAGGAATGGGTAGCATATCTTTCTCTCTTTCATGTTCCTTGTCCTTGAGTGCCCGCCGGCATCAGCTGGCGGTTTAATCCGTGAGCATCAGATTGCCAAATATTAACAATGCAAGACACAATCCCAAATATCATACTGAACATGGGATGGGAATCGAAAGGGGGTGGATCTGAGCTGCACAAGCTTCATGCATTGGCCGTCTATAGGACTAACCGTTCCCAACTTATCACTCTATCCATCTTGTTATTATCTCTCCGAAGCTTCCAGTTTCCAATTACCCTGCAGCCAATTAACATGGAACCTGACGTTCGTGGCGAACGGTTCCATGTGAAAAAGGGCGGGAGGGCAAGCCATGCTGGCTGTCTTCTTGGGTCTCCCGTCTTCAACTTGTGGGGCTGGGCCCTGCCTCTTTGTTCTGCTGAGACACTGGGATTGCCCTCCGGGTCGTCGTCGCCTCGGCTCGCGCAGGTTGCCGGGCTTGCCGCGTGGCGGCCGGACACGAGGCACGCGGATCGAAGCGGCTTTCGGCGTGAGGCTGTTGATGAATAGCCAGCTCCGCAAGGCGGAAGAAGGCGCGAGGCGTGACCAAACACCTCCTTCCAAAGTAATTTGACAAATAATTAGTGACCGCTGGGTGCCGGGACGGCAAAGTGGATCTTGTTATTATTTCTGACTCGACCATCAGCTAGCTCAGTTGCCGATGAAAGCAGTATCTAAGTAGTAAGTCGAGTAGCCAGCTAGTTGGCTAGGTAACAAGCTAGCTACCCAAGTAGCTGGTGTGCGGATGTGCCAGCTAGTTACTCAACTGGGCAGCGGTTCCCATATTCTTGGTGGCTAGTCTGCCAGATAATTGGGAACTTAGCTTGCTAACCAAGTGGCCGGAGTCAGCAAGTCAGATGGTTAGCTGTTTGTCTGCTTCGTTCAGTTTTAGTCTTGGTTAAGTTCAGCTCAGCTTAGTCAGCCAACCAAAGCCAGCCAGTCAGGATTTTGTTTGCTGGCTGCTAGCGTTGGCAGGCTCGCTTGCTGATTAACTAGAAACTAGTGAATCGCTTACCTACATGATAAGCTAGTGGGCCGCTGACCTCGCTAGCTAGCGATTTTGCCAGCAAGTGTGCTAGCAATCTCCAGCAAATGGCACTGCGACATACCAAGCATGCGGCCCTTCTCAAGGGACGCCGTGGGGACGATGTCGGAGAAGACTTCGGGCTTGCCGCGCTCGCCGAGCTCGCCGCAGGGCTGGGCCACGAGCCGAGCTCTCGAGGTGAGTTATTTTCAGCTGGCCTTCAGAAACAGGACTGCTGACTCGTATTGCTGGACGCTCAATTTGTCTGGTAGACACTCAGCCAGCCTGCTTCACACACAAGGACCTTTCAAAACCATGCGCCGTGCCCGACAATCTGGGGAAGCTTCAAACGGTCTACAAGGAACCTCCCATCTGTGACTGCAGCTCTACACATATCGGCCAACTGGCGATAAATGCGGGTGGCCATCGCCTGGGGCCGCGAACGCGGCTTACATTTTGCCTTGGGTCTGGGCAAGTGTCTTTTGGTTGGGCAATGCAGCAAAAGCAAACCTGAGCCTGTAGCTCTACAGAATTCATGCAATTAAGTCTGGAGCCAAAAGACTGATTACACGGGAGCCCGAGCTTGTGATTTGAGGAATTGCGGTTTTTCACCAGCCGGAGCTGGCTGGAAACATCGGTCTCCCACGCCGGCTTGCCTGGGCCTGGCCATTCGCTTGCTCTTCGCCTGGAAGCGCAAGCGACATCCAGCACTTCTAAGTCTAGTGCCCTCTCCATTTCCTGACCTTAACCGGGATGCAAAACGGGGTCCTCCAATCTGGTTTTACTAGTCTAGTCAGAAAAGGGAAAATGACGCCGTAAAGAGCATTCAATGCCCCTGCCCCAATTCCATTCTCAAGGGGCTGGGGATCTCGACACTTGAAGGCGGCTGTCAGATTCCATGCTGTGGTACAAGCAAGGGCTTCCAAACTGTGAGCATTGCCGCGCAAGGACACCATGACTCAAGTCGGGAATGGTGCACTCAAAGATTCCAAGTTCAAGCCATCCCTTACATGTAGATATATCTAGAGCCAATGGCGCAGTCATGGCTGCTTCAATGCGCTGTCTGAGCTGAACACCACTTCGCGTCAAACAGAGACGTGATGTCCAACCATTCCCGCCAGGCCTGTGGGCGTTGCTTGGTCACCCCTCGCTTCGGCTTTGTTTTGCCTTAGCTGCAAGAGCTTTGCCTGCCGTTGGCTAAGTGTAAAACACATCCTTCGCCGAACACGGGTGGGCAATATTGGCCGTGCTCATGCTGGGCAGCGAGTGCCAGTGTGCGTGTGTGCGTGTGTGCGTGTGGGTGTGTGTGTGTGTGTGTCTGTGTCTGTGTGTGTGTCCGTGTGTGTGTGTCCGTGTGTTTCTGTGTGTGTGTGTGTGTGTCTGTGTGTCTGCGTGTCTGGGTGTCTGTGTGTCTGTGTGTCTGTGCGTCTGTGTGCCTGTGTGTCTGTTTGTGTGTGTGTGTCTGTGTGTCTGTGTGTCTGTGTGTCTGTGTGTCAGTGTGTCTGTGTGTCTCTGTATCTGTGTATCTGTGTGTGTGTGTGTCTGTGTGTCTGTGTCTGTGTGTCTGTGCGTCTGTGTGTCTGTTTGTGTGTGTGTCTGTGTGTCTGTGTGTCTGCGTATCTGTGCGTCTGTGTGTCTGCGTGTCTGTGTGCGTGTGTGTGTGTGTGCGCCTGTGTCTGCATGAGTGTGTGTGTGTGTGTCTGTGTGTCTGTATGTCTGTGTGTCTGCGTGTCTGTGTATCTGTGTGTCTGTGTGTCTGTGTGTCTGTGTGTCTGTGTGTCTGTGTATCTGTGTGTCTGTGTGTCTACTTGTGTGTGTGTCTGTGTGTCTGTGTGTCTGCGTATCTGTGTGTCTGTGTGTCTGTGTGTCTGTGTGTCTGTGTCTGTGTGTCTGTGTGTCTGTGTGTGCGTGTGTCTGCATGAGTGTGTGTGTGTGTGTGTGTCTGTGTGTCTGCGTGTCTGTGTATCTGCGTGTCTGTGTATCTATGTGTCTGTGTGTCTGTGTGTCTGTGTGTCTGTGTTTGTGTGTCTGTGTGTGTGCGTGCGTGTGTCTGCATGAGTGTGTGTGTGTGTCTGTGTGTCTGCGTGTCTGTGTATCTGTGTGTCTGTGTGTCTGTGTGTCTGTGTGTCTGTGTGTCTGTGTGTCTGTGTATCTGTGTGTCTGTGTGTCTGTGTCTGTGTCTATATCTGTGTGTCTGTGTTTGTGTCTGTGTCTGTGTGTCTGTGTGTCTGTGTGTGTGTGTGTCTGTGTGTGTGTGTGTCTGTGTCTGTGTGTCTGTGTCTGTGTGTGTGTGTCTGTGTGTGTGTGTGGGTCTGTCTGTGTGTCTATGTGTCTGTGTGTGTGTCTGTGCCTGTGTCTGTGTCTGTGTGTCTGTGTGTCTGTCTCTATATCTGTGTGTCTGTGTGTGTGTGTGTGTCTGTGTTTGTGTGTTTGTGTGTTTGTGTGTCTGTGTGTGTGTCTGTGTCTGTGTGTGTGTGTCTGTGTCTGTGTGTCTGTGTCTGTGTGGGTCTGTCTGTGCGTGTGTGTCTATCTGTATGTGTGTGTGTCTGTGTGTGTACCTGTGTGTCTATATGTCTGCATGTCTGTGTATCTGTGTGTCAATATGTCTGTTTTTCTATGTATCCGTGTGTCTGTGTCTGTCTCTCAATTTGTGGTTGTGCTTATGTTTGTGATTGTGTGTGTGTGTGTGTTTGTGTGCTTGTGCGGTTGCTCGCGGCTTTGCTTTAGTCTTGCGGTTTCTCCTGCTAGTTCATGTTCTGTCTCTGGCTGTTGCCCCTTGGTGAAAGCTGCAGTCCAGAAACTGCAGCTGCCCAGGCATGGTTTCATGTTCCCGCCGCATGCTGTGCAAAACACATTGACCAATGATTTCCTTGCTGGATAACTTCAAGGTCTGAAATCGTGATCCTCAAGCTACGCAACCAAGACGATTCATATGCAACGTGTGTCCAAACAACAATCTTGCTCTTTGATTTCCTGTTCGGTGTCTGCGAAAAAGTAGGCTCTTCAGCATGATGCGAAAGTAACGTATTACGAGTGACTCCCTGCATAACGTCTAGAGTCTAGCCCTTCAAACAGAATGGTCCCAGCTAAGAATTCATCCTTTGGTCCTAGGCCCTTCGTTGCTAGATTGAGGCGCCGCATGAAGGGGTCCATTTTACTCAAAGGCCAAACAGAGGGCAGATTTTGTTGCCTCCGATTCCCTTAGGCACCAATTTCTTGGCATTGCACGGTTCATGTGCAGCTCCCGTTTGAGAATTCCTACTCCAACCGCTCACAAAACACATGGGACCTCCGCGGGGCCGGCCTCTCGCCGAAAGCTCGGTGGATGGCTCGAGCTCAGGTGGCGGTGCCTGGTCGGATCTTTCGTCGGAAACCTGGCTGTAAACCCTCCCGAAGCATCAGACCGGCTATTTCAGAGAGGTTAGGAGGGTTACCTGCATTCGAAGGCTTGGGGCGTCATGCTATCCTTGGGCTCAACTTCGCAAGAGTCGACGTGCTGATTGTCTTGCAAGCGAGCATGCTTGGAGGCAGAACAAACTAAGTGTAACTCAGACATATCTGAGCTTCACTCGCACGTTTCTTCAACGCTTGGATAGGCCGGCCAGGGTCAAAAAGTTGAGAACAAAAAGCCAGCAAGCACCGGAAAAAAGTCGGCCGGCTAACATTTTGTCGGGTTGATTGATGGGTTGCAAAAATGGGCGTTGCTTACCCCAGAACCACAAGCCAGCACTTGGCATCGCGCGCTCTCAATGGACACCAACAGGGCCACATGGAACGGTTCGATGCTCGGGGAATCGGTCCTGGCTTGGACCATTTTGCTAAAGGGACAAAAGGGTCCCGAACGTCGAACGGTTCCGGCGGCTAATAGGTGGGAGCTTTTTTAACCCATGGCTGAAGAACCTTCTTTGTAAGGAAGAAAGTTCGACCCAGGAATCCTAGCTTCCCTTTAAGTGCTCCTAGCGTCTCTCTGGTTGTATGATGTCGTATGGCTTTCCAAGCGGCCTCGGGCTCGGGCTGGAGCAGCTGGCCAAGCAGCTGGCTACAGTAAGTCTGCGCCACTTGCCGGGCCTGGCGTCAAGTCGCATACGTTTTTGGGATGTTTCGACAACCGAGTCGTAGCCGCCACAAGAGGCAATCGCGAGGCACGCCTTGCGTGCCCCTCATCTGTCCACACAATCAGCTGCATCACCATTAAAGCTCACCGAGACCCTGACGGGGGAGCTGGACTCAAAAGTCTCGCGTCAACAGTGTTGACAAAAAGCATTGGGGGTCTCGAAGCCACGAAATTAGGGAAAGGCCATCCCTCGGAATTGAGGCAGTGGTGCAAGTCGGCTCCGACTGGCCTTCCGCAAGCGATAGGAGCTGTCTTTCCAGAGGCCCCGCCAGACCACCCTCGCCGAGTAAGCCGCAACCACCTCCTCAGAGCACAAGGCCAAACTTCCACCTCTTGCTGGTGCGATTTTGTAGGGAATGGTGGGAATGAACCCAGAAATTCCCTTCAAGGAACCACTCGTTGGATAGTTTATAGGGGTCATTCCCTTATTCCCTACTGAGCACCAGGAAGACCTGGCAGACATGGTGACCAATGATGCCAGCTTTGGACCCATTGTCATGCTAACTAGAGGAATTTGGCTAAAGCTAATTACTTTATCCCACCAAAAGTGGAACCAGCTCTGGGTTGATTAGGGAGAAGCTGCTCATTTAATTTGCAGTGGACATCAGGAACTGGATGCAATCATGAGGGGTAAGCATGCAATTCCCGCACGTGGCCTACGAGAACACTCGACATTAGCTCGTGTATGTGGAGTACATGGCTCAGCTTGGAGAGCCGATGTAGAAAACCAAGGCAAGATCAGGCAAGACATAGGCCAAAGCATTGAGATTCAAAGGTGCAGACCCTCCATCGCTCGAAACGCGCCAAAGCTCGTTCTGGTGGCTCCGTCTTATTTTCTGATGCCCGGCCCAAGCCTCACCAAGCCGAGGCTCAGCCTCTGAGTGCCACTCCTTCACTTCCGAAGATGAAGACCTCACCGGGCTGCTCAACGCGCTCTTCCGGAACGGGGCAAACGACGTGACTGGTCGAATTGAGGCCCAAACCTCTAGAAATGAAAGTGGCTGACTCGAGGCCACGCCAAGAGCACACGTTG
Organism: Effrenium voratum; assembly: GCA_963377175.1. Taxonomy (NCBI): domain Eukaryota; class Dinophyceae; order Suessiales; family Symbiodiniaceae; genus Effrenium; species Effrenium voratum. The sequence continues at coordinate 568,396 of CAUJNA010000469.1, forward strand.
GGGCCAGCCTTTCCTTGCCAACTCTTCCTTCCCAGGCAGAGCTTGCCAGGAACGAATGCGGCAAACACCTGGACCCCCCCCCCCCGCACCGCAATGCGCCAGGTCACTGGTTTGTCTTCTGGCGCCTGGCGGACCAGCCGCACGGCCGGCGAATCCTTTGACAACACAAACAACCATGGATGACCAGCATGAGTTGGAGATGATTGGCGTAGTCTTCCTTTTAGCTCGAGCCGCCCCAGCAGCTCGCCGTTTTTTTTGCAACATTCTCACTTTGCCCTTTTGGTGGTCCATTTTCATGCGGGTGCTGAACCCCACGAAAAGTAACGAAAACAGCAAAACAGACAAAAAACACGCAAAGCCCCAGCCTCAGAGCCTCCACCTTTTCGTTGAAGCTGCTGGATTTCTTCAGGTCCACCAAGCTCATGGTCTCCAATCCCTGCCTGCGGACCACAGAAATCCCCCATGGCTGTCGCCCGAGAAGCTCCCAATGAGCACGTCTAGGTCCTAGGTCGGGAGACCTCAATTGATTGGCTTCCCCGATTTCAGATGGGGGTGGTTTCCTTTGAAACGCTTTGAAGGGGAAGCCCGAACATGACACCATCAAACAAGACCTGCCCACATCATCTCAGCCAAGCTGTCCATGAGCTCTTCGCCCCTGCGCTCAGCATACCCCCATGTCCCCAACCAAAATGGCAGTCAAGTCACAACTCGTTTTCGATGTCCTGAGCTGCATGCCCGCAACAGTTCGCTTGGACGAACCAACCATTGAGGCCGCGCCCCTGCCCGGCAACAGAAACGACTCATTGATCAAGGTCCCATGTTCAAAACCCGCGGGAGTCAAATGGAGGGACAGGAAGATGCGGTTCTTCACTTCTTCTTTGCACAGGCGAACAAATATTGCTGTATCATGTTGATGAGGTTACCAAACAAATGCAGGAAACGCCGCCCGCGTTGTAGCCAGCACGCGAGGGATACAATGGAACAAGTCTCGGTAGCAATGAACTTGCCTGAAGGATGGAGGGTGAGATCAGATCTCCAGACAAAATTGGTAGAGAACTCACTAAACCAAGCGGACTCAATTGATCCACAAGAAGCAGCCGGCTGCTGCAAAGGCTGGGGGGGGAGGGATTGTCCTGGCCGAAATCGAGCCACCGCCCATCGAGTGACAGCTCGCCGCCAAGAAAAGCCAGTCAAAGGATGAAAAGCACCTTTGTGGCAGATTCCTTGAGTGGCACTCGTCCTGTCTGGATACATCTTTGCAGTCGCTATCTGGGCAATTTCATCCCTTTGCGCTGAACGCTTATGGTCTTTGGGGGCTACTTGTATCAAAATGCTGATGATGCCCAAAGCAAGGCAGCAAGCGCATCCGTAAATTGGCCCAAAAAGGGCCCCTGGCACTATACAAATGCATCGTGACATTGAATGTACAATCTTGACGCCGGGTTAAACCACGATGTTTTTGAGAACGTGGCCCACAGCCTCCAAACAAGAGCAATGTCCCCTGAACGCAACAACGCCAACAAACGGGTGGCGGCGTGGCGGGGTTGGCTCTTGAAACAAATCAACCCAAGAATTGGGATTGCCACGGCCCAACCATACCTGAGCACGCCTGCAAACGCTGCAGCTGAGCCACTGCAAGTCTAGTGAGGGACCTCTGCCAGCTCAGCCGCGGCTTGTTCATGTCCCTCTCCGACCTGGAACTCACCAACACAAGCGAATGACTCACAAACAAGGCACCCCTTCAAATTGGATGCCTACTAAGTGGCACGTGTCCGTTCAGCGTCAATTCAGTTGCGGGTGCCACAATGCCCCGTGAAGCCTCCTCACCGGACTTTGCTATTGCAACCAGGCCTGGTCAGGCGTGGAAACCGGGGTTACTTTTTTAAGGTGTTTGGAACCGTTCATCAGATGCCAGCATAAAACAAAACACGACTTGGCAGGCATTTTGGAAAGCAAGCAGAGCTTGGGCCAAGGCTGCAACTCACTGAGCAAGAGTGGCTCACATGGCGTAGCAAGCAAAAACGAATATCTGGGGAAGGCTTCTGGTTGCACAGTCCCATCTCCTGGGCATCCCGGCACCATACTCTTGGAATGGATGAGCTTCGTGCGCTCGCTCTGCAAAGCCATCTGCTTGTCGAAACGTTCTTTTCGCTCCTGATTGTTACCCGGCTCCGGAGCGGGTGGGCACTTGGACTGAGGGCAGGTTCGCTCGGAGCAAACCATGTGTATGCCCTGTCGCGCGAGTGAAAGCATGTGTAGAGCAAATGCAGCATGCAGAATGTTGATTGCTGCGCAAGCTGAAAGACACAAAAAACACAATTTTCTTGAGGTCGACCGCCCCGAAAGTCCGCAAAGGGTTGCGCAGGCGAAGTGATGCGAAGTGGCAATTTCGAGTTTTTGAGGGGCGACTGGGCTTTCGAGAGGGGGACGCAATGGGGGGGTTGGGGGGCAAAAAGGAGAGGGGGCGGAGGACGGGATCATAATATACATATACAAAATGCCAAGCCGAAAGCCCTGATAGGACGCGCATGAAGCCCGACTTTCCTGAAGGCTGGTACAGGCCTGGCACTGCCACTGTCTTTGTCACTTGTCATTGGGAAATGCCTACGATGCCCTAAATCTCTAAAGAACGCAACGGCTGTCCACAGGACTGCCGCCGCGAAAGCCTCGCCGTAACACGCGTTGCAAAATTGCCCAGCCCCAAAGCTTTGTGCTTGGCGGAAAGGCAAACATGTGATAAATTACCGTAGGCATCCGTAGGCCTCTCATGGCTGTTCAAGGCATGGGCTCGCTGCCACGGGATGAACCTTTGACATCCTTTCCAAGGCTTCATCCATGCTCCGTGATCACCAAGGTTCAAAACCGTTGCTTTATCACTAAGCTTGGTATACACCCCTTGCGTCGGAAACGGTGGCCGCTGTTCAAAGGCTACATCGCATCCAAGTCTCATCAAAAGGCAATCCCAACTGCGAATCTAGGTCCTTAGGTCATTTGCCTTCCGATTCGTTCCGCTTGCTGTGAACCAAAGTCGTATCCTCTCCTCCAAAAGGTTTGCCATGTTGCTGCGAGTATCGCGGAGGAGGCTCTGCGCAGCCTCCGCCTGCCTGAGCTGCGTGAGGTGAAATTCAGGGAATGGATGTGAGCGAGTTGGCACATAAACTCGTCATGTCGCTGGGGGGGCGCTGGGGGGGAGGCACTGGGGGCGGGGGGGAGGGAGTGTGGACACAAACCTGGGCACAGGAATGGGCACAAGCGCATGCAAACAAGAATCTTCAGCTCCGCCATCTTCTTCTCCGCGAGCCTTGGGAAAGAGCAAGCCGGTTGGTCAAAACATGAACCCTAACAGCACGTGCTCCATACGATGCAAAAAGCGCACAAACACGCAAACACACAAACCAACAACGACGCAAATGCACAATAAAACAAACATGCAAACAAAAGAAATGTAAGACCTTAAGCATCATCCTCCGAAAATGTGGCTTGTAGGTCAAGTCATGTCCCTGCAACATTGGCAGTCAAACCTACATGCGGCATATGAGCATGCACACAAACATATGCACATAACCACACAGCTATGCAAACACATGACGAACAAACAAAATAACACAAATACTCAGACAAACAACCGCACGCCCGCACAACGCACACACACAAGAACACAAACACGCACCTGCACAAACAAAGACACCCACACACACACACTCACAAATTCTGTCTAAACAACATCCCAACACTATAACACGCAAGCGCACACACAACACCGCACAACACACACACACACACACACACACACACACACACACACACACACACACACACACACACACACACACACACACACACACACACACACACACACACACACACACACACACACACACACACACACACACACACACACACGCACACACACACACACACACACACGCACACACACACGCACACACGCGCACACGCACGCACACGCACACGCACACGCACACGCACACGCACACGCACACGCACACGCACACGCACACGCACACGCACACGCACACGCACACGCACACGCACACGCACACGCACACGCACACGCACACGCACACGCACACGCACACGCACACGCACACGCACACGCACACGCACACGCACACGCACACGCACACGCACACGCACACGCACACGCACACGCACACGCACACGCACACGCACACGCACACGCACACACAAACACAAACACAAACACAAACACAAACACAAACACAAACACAAACACAAACACAAACGCAAACACAAACACAAACACAAACACACACACACACACACCCGTGCAGAAAACACATCTGCCCATACACATCACACAACCACCAAGCCATGCATGCAACCTCTCAAGCACGCAAAGCGACAGCAACACGCACACAAACAACCAAACAAAGACACAAAGAAACAACAAAGAAACGAACAACGAAACAAAAGGAAGGAAGGAACAAACACAGTTCAATAAAGAAGGAAACGCACACCAACCAAGCAACCAAACAACCGAACAGCCGTACAAACAATGGACACAATATACAAAGAAACAAAGAAGCACATACGCAAATAATGAATGGATGAATGAATGAATTAATGAATTAATGAATGGATGAATGCATGCGTGCATGAATGAATGAATAAATGAATGAATGAATGAATAAACAAATGAAATGAAATGAAATGAAAGAAAGAAAGGAAGAGATACATAAATAATTAATTAATTAATTAATTAATTAATTAATGAATGAATGAATGAATGAATGATTGAATGAATGAATCAATCAATCGAATGAATTGAACGGAATGAATGCATTGAATGAGTTGAACGAGTTGAATGAATGAATTGAATTAATTGCATGAATGAATGAGTGAATCAGTGAATAAGCGAATGAGTGAATTGGTGAATGAGTGAATGAGTGAATGAGTGAAAGAGTGAATGAGTGAATGAGTGAGTGAGTGAGTGAGTGAGTGAATGAATTAAGTCAATGAATGAATGAATGAATGAATGAATGAATGAATGAAGGAAGGAAGGAAGGAAGGAATGGAAGGAAGGAAGGAATTAATGAATGAATGAATGAATGAATGAATGAATGAATGAATGAAGGAATGAATGAAGGGATGAAGGAATGGATGGATGGATGGATGGATGGATGGAAGGAAGAAAGAAACACACACACACACACAAGCATACAAACAACCAACCAAACAACCAACCAACCAACCAACCAACCAACCAACCAACCAAGCACACAAACAAATAAACAAACAAACAAAAAACAAACAAACAAACAAACAAACTTAAACACACCCTGAAGCACACAAAAAACACAAGCAATCAAGCAATCAAGCAAGCAAGCACACAAGTAAACAAGCAAACAATCAAGCAATCAAGCAAACAACAAGCAAACAAGCAAGCAAGCAAGCAAGCAAGCAAGCAAGCAAGCAAGCAAGCAAGCACGCAAGCAAGCAAGCAAGCAAGCAAACAAACAAACAAACAAACAAACAAACAAACATAACAAACACACAAACAAAAACAAACACGTAACCAGCTGTGCCCTCACCACTGTCTGGTCCATTATTCGCGCTCATGAAAACTGACCCACTTCGGCTATGGGGGTCCCCTGTTTATGCTCTACGTCGTCTACGGTTTCCGGTGTCCCGTAGCTTCCTCCTCTGATTTGGATGGGTCGAAAGGGGATGACAAACATTCCCTTCCGTACTGTTGAGCCAGGCTGAGGCTGTATTCATCCCTGATTTTGACCGCGCACAGTCCTAGTTTTAACGACACAGGTTCAACTTCTCAGCGGTACACAAACCACCAGCAACAAGCCCCGAAACTCACTTCCTGAGTGGGCTTGCCCAAAAAAAGTTAGACGTCTTGCTTTACCACTAAAATGACCTTCCCTCAAAGCTTGAAGTCCAGGAACTCCGGAAGTAAGTCAAGGTAAACCTCAGCTCAGTACTAAAACGGCCTCCCAAAAAGGCAATGAATTCTAGTAGGGAGCCACCTCAAAAGTGATGAGTGGGTGGACATGAATCCCCACCTAAACGATGTCCACCAAAAGGGTCCCTTATTAAGATTCATAGCCAAAAGCGACTCAAGTCCAACTCCGGTTCCCTACGTCCAACACCTCAGCCAAGGCTCCACGGCTCGTTCTCCAGCTCCTGCCTGAGCTGCTCCAAGCGCTCCGCAGCCTCCTGGAGGCTTCAGATTCGCCGCAGAATAGCCTCATAGCAATCTTTATTCCATAGAAATCCACTGGGCATCTGGGTTTGGAGGGGACTTCCCTTTAAGATGATCCAAAGGACAGGGAACATTTTTCTCCCATGGTTCTGGGGGTTGATTCCTTGTCCACTCTTTTCAACCATCGTTCTGTTCAACAACCGGATCTGTTTCCATGGGTTTTTGATGGTTTCCTGAAAAGAAGGATCCCTGGAAAGAATGGGGAAGACATCCCTAGAAATCTGCGTGATTTAAGCTAACGAATGGCCATGGAGACCCAGTTATCTGCAACTAATGGTCCTGGAATCCCTTTAATGGTAAGGATTGAAAGCTTTTGTTGCAACTAAGTCATGGTCCTGGAAACCCAGACTTTGCTAGAGAACATAGCTTTAGGAAGCATCCTGGGCCTATGTCCGGCATATTTAGGTGGGCTGGGAAAATTTCCAAAAACGGAATACCCATTTATTTTTACACAGAAGGGGTATGATTACTCCTCGGAGACCGTCTGATGAGCATTTCCATCGGGGACTTATGTCAATTCTGAAGGGTCTTGGGATAACAGTTGCTTAACACCTTAAATAGAACCTTGCCCTTGCCGAAATTGTCCACGAACAAACCGTTCAACACCAGTTTTGCATGTGTAGTAGGATTAGCTCTTGCCGTCGCTGCTTGCATCGATTTGCGCCTTGCACGAAGTAACTTGCGAGTTTGTGCTTTCTACCCAACCGGTTTTATTCACAAGGCCTTTCACCTTTCAGGGGGGCGCTAAACAGGATGCGCAAAAGACCTTCGTCAACCGCCCTGGAACCTCCAGAATTCGTTGCTATACTCCCCAGTGCCGCAAAGCCTTGTTCTATGCGCAATGCCCCACATCGTTTCTGCCGTTTAGTGGCAGTTCTGGTACCATCCTGCCTTCAACCTCCCGTTTCGGCCCAAAGTGCTTCCACATGGGTCACGACAGCTCTTAGGAAGTCCAGAATTGCTTCCAAGGGAAAGCGCCCTCCAACAGATCCAACCAGCGGAACTGAATTTTAAGTGGGGATCCTTTGCTAAACATCATGTAGGCGTTGATTTCTGTCAACCGCTTTTCAGGGGTTCCCCTTTGAAATTCACATGGCTGTGGGTCAAAAGCCCGTTTTCCCACTGAACCTCTCAATCCCCACCAAAATAGGTTCTAACATGAGAGGTGAATTCACCTACCCCAAAATGGGATCCCATTGGTTTTGACCCACAGCCACGTGGCTTTTGGTTGCCCTGGAAACGAACCCACCTGAAATTCGACCAAGGTCCTCCTCCTCCGCCTGCAGCTGCAGAAGCTGTAGCTTCTGCTCCTCGGAGTTTCCGACGACATTGGCCCAGGCCATGTCCGGGGGGGGGGCCGCAGTTTGAGACATTAACTGGGTCCTCCAGTACAGAGGTTAGAATCAGGGTACCTTTTTTGATTGTTTTTTTTTTTTCCGCCCCCCCTTGTTTTTCTGTAGTCTATTTTGGTAGGGTTGCTGTTGAGCCCCTGCAGAAAGTGTTTAACTGTTTGGGGGTTTAGTGGAAAACCGCAACTTGATTGTTTTAAAAATTGAAGTCTAAAGATCCAACCCAGTAGCAGTCAAGATTAAGCCAAGAAGTTCGGACATCCAGGTTTCAGCTTAAAATCAGCCAACCCCAAAAGGGGCACCCTTACAGAAAAAAAACAAACAAACAAACAAACAAACAAACAAACAAACAAGCCACTATTCGTTGCAACCACTCTTGTTTAAAATCAAAAGGAAGCCTAAAGGAGGCGCAACCCTGGCGTTTACGGGTTGGGCAAGGCATCTGAAGATATGTGCCATCTTGAGATGCTCGACAAATGGTCGAGCTTTGAGCAGTCGCCGGAGATGTCAGCGTATTTTCCCTTTCCTACTGGAGCATTTCATGCAGCTTCAGGATCCAGGTCACGTCTTTGCTAATCGTCGGGATGAACGTGGCTGATGTATCCCTGGGGTCGAAACTAGGGGGACACTCCCCAACACGTTATATCCGGACATGAGCTATCTCCAAATATCTCGTATCCGTGGAGCTGGTTTTTACAGGGTCGCCTTCGTACAGGGTTCTCACCTGGTCGGCTTGGATTCTAAGGGCTTCGGCCCTCCGCCGGGATACATGTTGATGCAGAAAACCAAATGGGGAGCCCTCACATCTCTGCCTGCAACTCAGTTCCTGAGGCGCCCCGCTGCTCTCTCATGCTCCGCTCCTCGGGAGTGGCGTTGAAGCACATCTTTGGCGGGCACGTTGCAAAGGATTGCCAAGCAGAAGAAACCGAATGCTGGAGACATGGGCCGTAGATCCAGCATTTTTTGCATCGGCAGGGGTCTGCAAAGCAGAATGCTTTGGACATTTGCCAATCTTTCCTTTCATGTCCAGCCAAGCCAGGCTCGCTTGACACGCATGCTTTACGGTACGCGCGCGCAGCGTTCAGCACTGAAAAAACGCCAGGCTTTCGGTGCAGAGCAACAGCGCTTAAAACCTGCGCAGCCTTCTACGCGTCAAACCTGTTAGGGGAACGCGCTCCCCCCCCCCCTCCAGTGTCACTGACCTCACAGTGTCACTGACCTCACGAAATTGAGGTGTGCTGGAAAGTACGCTGTCACCCCCCACCAGTCACGGAACCAACAAAATTGACGTTTTGGCCAGTGGCATGCCAGGCCGACCGCGACTTACCCGTGCTGCAGGCAGGTTTTGTCCGAGGCGCTCTGCTGCAGCTGCAGCGCTGACATCTCGCCCTGTCAAAGGGATAGGGAATGAGGTCTAGCTTGCTATTGCGATAGGCAGGGAATGATAAATGGAGTGACCCCTCTTAACCATCCAACTGATGCTTTCCTTTAAGGGGACCTCTGGGTTCATTTCCCAGATTCCCTACTGACCAGCGAGCTAGCTCAATGATGTGAGCCGCGGCGGAACTGTGCGTTTACTGTATTCAATTTTAGTGAGTCACCTATCGGCTTCCTAACTTGGGCACATTGCAAAAGTATTGTTTTTTCGTGGGTCAGCAATCGCTTCCAAGCAACTTGCAAAAAAGACACACCGCAAAAAAAGAAGAAGAAAAAAAGCGGTCTTCTAAATCTGCTTGCCGGTAACGTTGACCGTTTCTCACATGCCCATGCAAAAATCAACGTGGAACTACACCGAGCACTTCCTATGAGATCTTCCACCAAATATACCAGCCTTAATTTTCTTGGCCGTTGGCTTCGCGCTTGTGCATTTTGAGCGAAACGTGAGACACGCAAGATATCCCGGTATCCCATATACGTGGCTTGGACCTGTATCACCTGACACTTCTCTGGCGGCAGCTTGCAAGAGCATGGCGGCTACAGATGCATGTGCATCCCCACCTGGTCAGAAGGTGTCCTTGACCCCACACTGAGCCTCAATGGACAGGGAGAGACCGCCGCAAAAAAACAACATACTTCAACAGGCTGCACACCAGGTCGTGTGATCTGCTTCTGCGCAGCTGTCCCTGACAAGAGCTGTCACGTGCTTGACTTTCTGACTTGCTTGACCGAATTTGGAGGCTTCCTGACAAACCACCTTTGCTCCAAGACACCCATCCTCGTGGAGGTTCTCCAGCTTGTTTGCCTGGGATGCGCCGCACAAGGGCACACGGGCACGCGGCTTCTCTCCTTTCCGTGAGGCTTGAATTGGGGCATCTTCCCCATGCTCGATACGAGAAACAAAAATGAAGAGGATTTTTGAGAGGCTGCTCAAGGAGTGGTTGACAGCTTGTGTGGCAAAACTCGCCTCATTGCGGGTTTCCTATAATCTCACATTGCTTCTAGGCCGAGCCCTGTCAGACCGTTTCCCAGTGCATTTTTGAGAGCAGAACGGTGTAACAGCCAGCACCTTGTGTTAGGTGACATGGCTCCCCAGTTTGGCAACAAGCGCAGCCATTTCTAGCACAGCCCAATGTAGTCAGCCAGCTTCCAACGCCGAAAACCTTTGAATTGCGCCCTTTGAGCCAATCGACGTCTTGGCGGGTCTAGGGCGAGGCTCTTGACACTCTTTAGGAGGCACTCCTGTCGCTCTCGCACTCCTGTCGCTCTCTCTTTCATGTCCTGCCCCGGCTTCATGAGAACACCTCAGGAAGAGCAGCCACCAATACAACAAATGACAGCAAGATGCAAAACAGGGCGCGCTCGACTGATTGACTGTTTGGGCTACTGTGAGGATTAGATTGATTCCAACAATGTAATATTCACAACATATGAAAGGGGACATGTCGGGAACTGCTGTCTCTTGGAGCGAATGATCCGATGAATTCTGCGGGCCGTAGTTATGTTGTAAGAACGCCGCGGGTGCACCGGGTGACTAGTATGAACAAGCTACACGCCAGGCTACACATACGTTGCTGCAGTTGTTTGAGAATTGCACGTGTTGTTGAATTGCAACAAGCGTGCTTTGCAGTCAACCATATATGCACCCACTGTTTGAATTCATCCCCGACTCTTCGTTTCCCCTTGATGTATACTCGCGTTTATATACTTATCCATTTAAGCCTTTGATTGAAGGCAATTCCATTTGCAATGCGCCATGACCTGGCCAGATGGGTGTAGAAATTCCGCCGCGCTATTGCGTTTGAGCGAGGCTGGTCCCAGAACTATCATGTGGACTGGATGCATGGCAAACGAGAAGCAGTAGAAAACGATCGTGTGTATGTTGTGAGGAAAGGCTGCTTGCCCCCTGATGCTACTCAAACAGTCACTCCATGTTTGATGATCCTTACATAATTCATAAATAAATCAATACTGTTAAGATACATCCACCCTTGTACATTCCCTTGCACCTTTACATGATCAAGGCCTTGAGCCTGTATACATTAGAGACACTGCTTGCGCCCGAGTATAACAAGTGCCGTGCTGTCACACACACAGGTCATCAGGTGTTTACACTGTCAATCCAACTTTAACATGGTAGCGGAGCAGTGATCCCTGGTACACGATCCTACTACACAACCCAGGGTGAGCTCCAACACGCCTGTGAGGTACATAGTAGTGAGTAACATGGCACAACAACAACAAGATCAGAAACCGCAACAGCAGCAGCTGGAAGGAATCCACAAATACAAGATATCACCATGGCGAATACAACACCTTCGACGAATGGAAGTACAAGATGATAGCATACCTGGGACTACAAGATCCAGACTACAACAGACTGCTTAGACAGTCAGAGCAATCAACAGGATCAGTTACAAATGACCAACTTGAGAATGCAGCACCTTCGCAACAAGTTGCAGAGCAATGGATACAACTGAGCAACAACTTGCACTACATCCTAGTGAGCACGTGCGACGGACCAGCATCTACAATCTGCAGACAAAACATGCAAGGCAACGGATTCGAAACATGGCGGCTTATACATGCAAGGTACTCCATACCTCTTGGTACAAGGAGCATTGGATACCTTACAAAGCTGCTCAAACCACAACTCGATGAACAGAAGTTCGAAGAGAGCTTTACAACATGGGAGTTCCAACTCTCAAGGTACGAACAAGACAACAATACACTACTACCAGAAGCAGTTAAAATCGCAGTGCTACTCAATGAAACAAAAGGACCGCTACAGCAGCATTTACAGCTACAAGCAGGAAACATCACAACATACGCACAGATCAGGTCGATGGTGCAACAGCGTCATTCACCAGACTACAGTCAATCACATCAGGCAGCAACAACAATCAAGGACCGGCACCAAGGGACATAGGAGAAACATGGTACAACAAAGGATAAGGAAAGAAGGGCAAGCACAAAGGCAAAGGAAAACACAACAAAGGCAAAGGCTACGGCGGCTACGGCAACAACAGCTACAAAGGAGGAAAAGGTAAGTACAATCAACAACTGGTTGGACAAGGAAATCCTTTCAAAGGACAACAAGGATATTCCAAAGGAAAAGGATACAACAACAACAACAACAAAGGAAAAGGATACTACAGCAACCAACAAGGAGGAAAAGGATCAAAAGGAAAGCAAGCAACAAATGTTTGCTACAGATGTGGACAACCAGGACACATGGCCAAACAATGCAGAGTGGCGATCTACAACTGCGATACTGGCAACTCCGACACCAATGACCAGACAGATGACTGGTACAGTCAGTCACACTATGACAGCAACTGGTATCACCAGGATCAGACACACATGCAACAACTAGCATTACCACAACCACCACAAATGGCGGATCCAGTAGCAGTACCCATCGCAGGATTACAAGAAGTAACAATTGCCATGATTGGCACAGCGCAACAACACTCAGAAGACAACAAGCGGGTCAGTCTTATGATTGACAGCGGCGCGGCTACACATGTATGCCCACCATGGTTTGCACCACACTTTCCACTACACCAACTTGAACATGGAACAGGACCACAACTCAGAACAGTGACCAACCAGCACATCGAGCTTTATGGGTACAGATGGGTTTGCATGACAAACCACAGCGGACAACAAATTGTCATACCATTTTATGTTTGTGAGGTTAAACAGCCGATTCTTTCAGTTACAAGGCTGGTGGAACAAGGTTTCCAACTTACATTGGATGACAATCCAAAGCTACATCACATCAAAGGATTGAACAGCACACTGGAGAGCAGAAATGGCCTGTTCTTCCTACAAGCAGAAATCACAGCATTGCCAAAAGGAACAAAGCTACAGATACACAACACGGACCAAGGACAGATCGGCATGATAGCACCGACCACAACATTGATACCACAAGGTCCTGCAGACACAGGTTATGCAGGAGATTACTGGCAGTTCAATACACAAGGTGAACTTGTAAGAGTACACAGGCAACAAGACACTCTTCACACCTTCGAGAATACAGTGTCCAGTCCCAGCAGAACAACTGGAGGACTACAGGAAAACAACCATCAGACTCAAGGATGGTACAACGAACACGTTTGAAGACAAGTATCAAACAATGGAAGTGCCAAACAGAGCACAACCGCAAATGTGGAAAGGAGAAACAACATTATTCAGGATCAAAAAAGGCACAACATTGGCAGAGGCAATACAGCAACAGCTTGCATCAAAGACACAGCCAAAAAGTGCACCACAGAAGGTGACACCACAAGTGATTCAGTACAAACCGCGCACACGGCTGAGGGAGAAAACAACACCACCAACATTTCAGGACACATCTGCGCCACACACCACTAAAGGCGCAGCTGGACAAGGACTTCCACATCCCTCAGAAGTACATCATGGAGGAGACTACTGGTACAGAGAAGGCCCATACTGCAAGAGAGTACATGTTGAGCCTAGAACAGCGTTTTACATACCAGAGCAGACACACGACGGGCCAGACATCAAACGACTCATACCTTGGAGACAGACCAAGGTACAACGAGTTGGAGGAGAAAGACAACACACAAGGTTGATAGAAGATGAATGGACAACACAGCCAGCAAAGACATCAGACAAGCCTTGGACAGGCTGGACAAACTTTGAGGAACATCAGGAGTTCCCAACACAGCTCGAGTCAGATGATGAAGAACAACAACAAGGCACAAGAGCAAAAGCAGTACAGGCACCCAAGCAACCTACACCACAGGAGATTTTGGAGCACAATGTCACACACCTCCCTTACAGGAGTTGGTGTCCGATATGCGTACAAGCAAGAGGCAGACAAAACAACCATCCAAAACAGCACAGCAAGCTTCCAATTATACAGCTCGACTTCAGCTACATCAAAGGCTTCGATGACAACAAGGTACATCCAATCCTCACAGCAATTGACATCCAATGAGGGATGATCATGGCAATACAATTGACCGACAAGAGGATGCTCTTCGACTATGCAGTCACACAGCTACAGCACTTCCTCATTGAGTGTGGAAGAACAACACACACAATACTATAATCAGAGAAGGAAGATTTCCTGACAGCACTCATTACTACAGTAGCAAGCAAGAATGGCAACACCACAACCCGGAACTCAGGAGCATACAGTTCACAATCACAAGGAGGAGTAGAACGAGCACACAGAACATTGTTTGCACAAATCAGAACACTCAAGGCACAGATCAAGCAAAACTACAACAGAGACATTCCAATGAAACACCCACTCATGCCTTGGATCGTCCGACATAGTGCATACATTATGAACAGGTACGCTTTGCACAGCAATGGATGCACAAGCTACTTCAACAGATGGAACAGAGAACAGCATACACCATTGTGCGAGTTTGGTGAGACAGTGCTTCCAACAGTAAAACAATTTCCAAACCTAGAGCCAAGGTTCTACAACGGGGTCTGGCTTGGCAAGGATACAACTACAGGCGAATCCCTCATCGGGATCTACAACAAGATTGTCAGAGCAAGGACAACCAGAAGGCAGATAATGCCTCACAAATACGACCAGCAACTATTGGACTGTGTACACACAGGTCCTTGGAAGACACCAGCATCAGCACTGCCTACACCGACTCTCACACCACCAGTAACAATGCCATCAGCAAGCAAAACAATTACATCACAGCAGGATGCAGCAACAAGCACAGCAGCAGAAAACAAGAGACAAAGCACAGCACAGTCGAGCGAACAACAGCCAAAGCAGAAGAGGACAGCAGAGCCAACATCACCTACGGCTACATCACCGGCACATCAGAAACGACCATCACTGCCAGCACCACCGCACACATCACAGACAAGAGAAAGAGATGATACAATAGCAGAAGGCAGCACCGGCAAGCAACAACGCACCACAGCAGAGAGACAAACTCTTGACCGACGTACAACAGCAGGACAACCAAAAAGCAAGATGCGAATCAATGTCATCAAGTTCACAACAAAGGATGGTAGACAAATGGAGACAACCTCCAATGAAGACATACAAGAAACCGAAAATGAAAGGATCCTACTAGAGCCGATCATACATGACACAGAAGACCTGGATCCACAACTGGTAGCACAAGGCATGAAGAAGGAAGTACAACACATGAAAGAACAATCAGTCTTCACAGAGATTGATGGCAACACAAGGACACCAGAACAACAAGCGAACATCATTGAATCAAGATGGGCTCTAAAACCAAAACACAATGAAGTACGCGCACGCATAGTAGCAAAAGGCTACACAGAACCCGTTACAGACCATGACCTACTCTTCGCAAGTACACCATTGTTTTGCATTTTGAGAGTGCTTCTCGCAATGGCACTGGTGTACAACTGGTCGGTCTGTACAGGAGATGTGAGTGTTGCATTTCTACATGCAGCCATCACACACAATCTGGTAATGAGACCACCACACGAGTTCTACAATGAAGAGAACAGACATATAATGTGGCGGCTAAACAAAGCAATCTATGGTCTAAGATCATCACCAAAACAATGGCAAGACCACATAGCACACGTTCTCACAGTCACACTTGAATTGGTGAGATGCACAACAGAAAGCAATGTCTACAGCTCAAAGGGTTGCCTGGTTCTACATTATGATCTATGTAGACGACCTCCTATTCATAGGAGTACAAAGCATCATCAACACACTGTTCAGCAGACTGCAAAAGGAAGTTCTGCTTAGACACACCGGCGACCTAACAGTTGGATCAACAATCCACTTTCTTGGCAGGAACATCTCACACAGAGGTGATCACATCGACATCAGTTTGAACAACAACTATGTTGACATCATCCTGGAAGAGTCAGGGATGACTACATGCATCCCAGCACCATCACCAGGGGTGTCACACATGAAAGGTACAGCAGAAGACGAAGCACCGCTTGACCACGAACAGCACAAACGATACAGGCGGCTTGTTGGCAAGATACAATGGCTAGCACACACACGACCAGACATCAGCTATGGAGCAAAAGAGCTAGCAAGGTCATTACAAGCACCAACACAGTTTGACAACAAGAAGCTCAAGCACATGATCAGGTACCTCAAGGGCACAAGGTACATGCGACACAACTTGCGACCAAAGATACAAACACAGGACAAGCGAATACCACTCAACATTGACACATACACAGATGCCAACTGGGCATCATGTGAAACAACGAGAAAGAGCACAACAGGATTTGTACTGTACTTCTTTGGAGCAGCAGTACATTATGGCAGCAGAACACAAGCCACAATAGCACTTTCATCAGCAGAATCAGAACTGTACGCAATCGGTACAGCAGCACAGGAAAGCCTCTACATCAGCAACTTCATAAAGGAAGCATGTGAAGTACGCATCAAAATCAGGATACACACAGACAGCAGTGCAGCAAAATCACTAGCAATGAGAGAAGGTACATCAAAGAAAGCAAAACACATCGGGCTACGACACCTCTTCATACAACAACTTGTCAAAAACAAAATCATTTCAATGCACACAGTAAGGTCTGAAGACAACCCAGCAGACCTGCTGACAAAGTTTGTCAGCTGCGACACTCTCAACCAGCACCTGTACAACGTTGGCCTGTAAGGTCACACAACACCAGTTTCACACAGTTGCGCAGTATGTTAAACAACAGTTGCACAGTTGACACACGTGTATGTTTCACAACAAAACAGCCGGCACACATGTTTTAGCTTTAGGTTAGGTACAGCCATGGACCTGCCCTGGAGACAGTACAACCTTTCTGGTTTAGATACACAACTTTGGGTTCATCTTTGTCTTTACGACTTTGACGACCACCTCTTTTACACGCTTTTACATCCTCAGGTACATTTTTTACTGCATGAGGTTCCATACATATTTCAGACAGTGTCTTTGATGTCTGTCGCAGCCATTTTACATTTGGTGAGAACCTTCCCTGTACATTGAAGGTACAACATGGCCATGACAGGACTCACAAGGATTGCCAAGTACAGCCCGGCCACAGAGATCACAGTGGCAAGGACATGGGACGCGGTGAGTCTCACATCCTTGGGCTACATCGAGGAGAACATCACCGGCAAACAGCCCCTGCGCACATTGGATGGAATCCACATGGACACCATCCAACACAAATCCAACATGATGTACATTGCCATGACATTTGAGGAGTTTACAGCATGGACCACAAATGGAGAGCTGAGACACATTCACGGCTGGGCCAGAAGCCAAGAGGTTGACTACATTGTGTTGAACAGCTCCCCGTTTGAGGCGGTTACAACACTGTTGAACTACATCTCTGTAGGGACATGCCGCACACAGCACTTGGACACATTCACCGTGGCTACAGTGCAGTTGGATGCAAGGCACATCGCTGAATGGGCATCCCGTGGATACATCAACTTTTTCAATCGTGGCTACAGCGCAGTCCACATGCAGATCCACATGAACAAGACATGGGTTCAGACACAGGATGAGCTGTTGAAACATATGGTCTTCAAGTACACGGGCAACAATGGATTGCTGGGGATCTACATGAAGTACAACTGGAGCACAGGGTACATTTGGTCTTACAACGCTTGTGTGAATCTTGAACAACATGCCACAGATGAGGACACAAGTCGCAGGCACGCTACAGCAGCACCTGTTCTACATGAACTATGCTGCAACCAAGGCAAAGATCTACAAAGTACCTCACAGGGTGAAGCAGGGATCCACACTGCTCACACAGTGATTGCCATTTTTGGCACACCGGATTTTGCGGATACATGGTGTTGCAGACACACCTGGCAGACATCAGGCTACACATGCAGTTTGTACAGACGTTCGATACACTAGAGGCATCGATGTACAAAGCGAAACAGCCAGTAGAGCTGATAACAACTTTTACATCACCTCGAACAGCTAGAACACAACTGATTGGCTTGCTGTAGAGATACATCAATCCAAGGTGGGGTGTTAAGATACATCCACCCTTGTACATTCCCTTGCATCAAGGCCTTGAGCCTGTATACATTAGAGACACTGCTTGCGCCTGAGTACAACAAGTGCCGTGCTGTCACACACACAGGTCATCAGGTGTTTACACTGCCAATCCAACTTTAACAAATACACATATATGTATATATATATATGGGCCTGAATGTTTATGGGATGCCTTGTGGTGGACATCATATAGGCGGAGATTTATGTCCAAAGCTATGGTCGAGCTGCTAGGGCCTGGAACTCGTCCATGAACCCCGCTGTTTGTCTGGACGGCAGCCTGCCATCCAATGCGAGGATGACCTTCAGTTGGGGCTGAAAATTGTGACAAGGCCAAGATGGGTTTGCCTCCAAACAGGGGGAAACCGTTCATGGGTGTGTCTTCATTTTAACTTTCAAGCAACACCATCAGCTCAAAAAACACTCGCATCTATGAGGGGACGCATGCTTCTCGCCTGTTCCGGCCGATGTTATCGAAAAGGAGGTTCCTCCATGTTTGTGCTTTCCACGTACATGCCGATGTTAGCAAGAAGGCTCGACCTCCACGAACCCATGGCTGCATGTAAACTAGGTACTCGTTGGGGGTAGCTAACTACAAAAAGATACCAAGATGAAATTTCACAACCACTTGCCCCCATAGGTGTCCTTTCAGGGGAAATAAATGGCCCTGGTAGATGATTAAATTAAACCACCAGGTAAACCAGTGCCATCTATTTTTCTAGCAAACCAAAAGGACACCTCTGCTTGCCCCTCGTATCGCGGCCTACCTGGTGGAATCCTGCGTTGATGGCCGGCGCGGCGTGGATGTCCAAGGCCTGTCTGCAAACCCGACGAGTTCGAACAACGCCTCAACAGGAATCAACCTATCCTGTGGGTGGTCATGGTTCCCCAGTAAACCTTCCTTTCGCTGTCTGAAGCCATTTTGTCTAAAAAATTGCAAGCCTGAAAGCAGCCAAAAAGGAGGTGAACCTTTTTGCTACTGATGACTGGGGGACTTGCTTGAATGTGGCGTGCTCTTCATTAGCATCTACTTAGGAACCGGTGCTGCCCATGGCTTGGAGACAGCGCTCGTTGAATGAGCAAATCCGCCGACTCTAGCAAGGATCCTCCTGGTAAAGGCAAAGACCTGTGAACGTTCAATCGGGGGTTGCCTTTAGAACCATTCCGCCGGTGGTTGACTCTTCCGGGGAAATGCTCGGGATAAAGAAGGCATTTGTTTTGACCGGCAGAATGTGTGGGTGTGTGTTGGTGGGAGTGGCTTGTGGGTGCTGTCACGTGTGTGTGTGTGTGTGTGTGTGTGTTGGTGGGAGTGGCTTGTGGGTGGTGTGACGTGTGTGTGTCTGTGTGTGTGCGTCTGTGTGTGTGTCTGTGTGTGTCTGTGTCTGTGTGTCTGTGTGTGTGTGTGTCTGCGTGTGTCTGTGTGTGTCTGTGCGTGTGTGTGTGTGTGTGTGTGTGTGTGTGTGTGTGTGTGTCTGTGTGTGTGTGTGTGTGTGTCTGTGTCTGTGTGTCTGTGTGTGTGTGTGTCTGTGTGTGTGTGTCTGTGTGTGTGTGTGTCTGTGTGTGTGTCTGTGTCTGTGTGTCTGTGTGTGTCTGTGTGTGTGTCTGTGTGTGTGTGTGTCTGTGTGTGTGTCTGTGTGTGTCTGTGTGTGTCTGTGTGTGTCTGTGTGTGTCTGTGTGTTTCTGTGTGTTTCTGTGTGTTTCTGTGTGGTTCTGTGTGCTTCTGTGTGTTTCTGTGTGATTCTGTGTGTGTGTGTGTGTGTGTCTGTGTGTGTGTGTCTGTGTGTCTGTGTGTCTGTGTTTCTGTGTTTCTGTGTGGTTCTGTGTGCTTCTGTGTGTTTCTGTGTGTTTCAGTGTGTTTCAGTGTGTTTCAGTGTGTTTCAGTGTGTTTCTGTGTGTTTCTGTGTGATTCTGTGTGTGTGTGTGTGTGTGTGTGTGTGTGTGTCTGTGCGTGTGTGTGTGTGTGTGTGTCTGTGTGTGTGTCTGTGTGTGTCTGTGTGTGTCTGTGTGGGTGTGTGTCTGTGTGTGGCTGCGTCTGTGTGCGTGTGTATTTGTGTGCTTGGGTGCAGCGGGAGGTTGCTAGCGACATAGTCCGGTGCAGCCTGGCGTGGTATTCTCTGCGCTTGCCTGTCGCATTTGTTTGGCCCGTCAATGCACCAGAGGTCTGGGAGGGCGCAAGGAAAAATTGAAGCTCCTGCCTGGAAGACTCCTCGCCCGTACTTGGCCGTTCAACGCTGTGCCTCGGCAGAAAACGCCTCACTTTCACCGAAGGGGGGGCTGGGCAACTTTGCTATGCTGATTGAAATCTCCCTGACATGGGCACGCTGGCTTGAGCAATTGTTTCTTCCTCAGATCAGCTATGCACACCAAATGACTGACCAGGATGCAGGGCCATTCGGTTCCCCTGCCCTCCGCTTGCTCCTGCGGTTGGCTGCCTGCTTCAGGCTAATTAGTCCTCTTCGCCCGTGGGTTGCTCTTGCCTGGAGTCTCGAAGCGCAAGCCGCATTGTAAGCCGCGTCCTTTGCTGTTCCCCACGGCACGGGGTAAATGAAGTCAAACTTGTCCTCATTCACTTCCGACATTTGGCCTACAGTCATGAACGCTTTGCGCACTGCCCGCTCTGAAGGACGTGTCAGGGCATTGGATCCATGGAGGGTCAAACTATGCGAATCGGAGCGCTGAGTACTTGCTTGGCGCGTGGCCCAGAAATCAAGCTCTGGTTTAGCTCAAGGCATTGCATTCTTGAAGCTCTAAGCATCCAACCAAACTTGAAATACTGTGGATGGACAAAATCCTGCACCAGTTTGAAGCCATGGGATGCATTGTTTGTTGCAATTTACAGGGGAGCCATCATTCCAGGGATTCTTAGGTGGTGCAGAATTTCGCCCATCCACAGTATTAGTCTGGTGGAGCATTTCTGAGATGCCGAGAACGCCTGAGCCGAATCTGAGGCAGCCACGTACCGGAGCCCCCATCCGCACGTAGGCTGTCTTGTGCCTGGCAAAATGGAACCTTGCATCGGCCTGGATGACAAACCTCGTTCTTGCCATGAACAGGCAAATCCGCAACCAGTGATGCAGCTCTAATTTGATAACGGTGACTGGCCGATCTGTCACTCAAGAATTCTCCCTGCCCATTCCATTCTGCAGAAAGGCCAACAAGATTGTCCCTGATGGCACTGCCGTTCGTGGCAGTTGGTGGCAGTGGGCCAGGCGAGTCCTCTGAAAAAACACATAAACTGAAGGACCAACCACCCGAACATCTGCCAAAAGCACGATCCAAAGAAGTATGCGCTACATAAACTTGCAACAGCCAGTCGTGCGAGGCAATCTAGGCGTCGGACTGTCCCTGACCTCCCAAGCCTCTGCCCCAAGCGCCCGAAAGCTACAAAATGCAGATGTTCAGCGACCAAAGACCTGCTTTCGTCTCCAGGCCTGATCGAAAGTTATGCCGGTGAAGGCACCCATCGTACCTTGGAGCCAATGCAAACGTGGACGCCGAGATCAAAATAGATGTGATGATAGGATCGCAGGAAGCTGATGATAGGAGCGCTTCTATTGGATGCAAAAGAACAGCGTGTGCGATAAGTATCCACATATATTCACAAAGTATCCAAATATATTCACACACTTATTGCCGGCCTTTCGCTGTCCTTTCAAGGGTGTCACGATTCCTTCCCCAGGAGCCGTGCTGAATATCCTCAGTGTGCAGCAATTGTAGGCTAAATCCTGTTTACAGCGTAAGCCTTTGCGCACTCCAATTGCCGGTCTTGTGCGACAAAGATGCTCCTGCCGCCCCTGCAGAACGTAGTGAGTGACAAGCAAAGCAGACGGATGCAAACGGAAAACGGGGCTCCTGACGGAGCCAAAAGACGAGGCTCCTGTAGTTTCTTTTGCTGAGTGCGCGTCTTGCTTTCGGGATGCAGACATTGGCAATAAGTGCTCGTTCAAAGGTTTAGCAGCTCGTCTCGACTCTGGTGTGATTTTGACCCACACCACATAACAAATCCAAGTCTACGAATCTCTGCATCCAAAGCTGCGCTGGCGCGAGGCCCTCTGCCGGAAGCCCTGGAGCCGAAAGAAACCAAAAGCAAATCACGCACACTGCCTTTAGACGTTTGACACCTTCTTGGAGTTGACACTGCATGTTTCGACCCAGCACATGGCTAGTTTCCGGCTCTCTGTTAAGCATGGATGATCATAAAACGAGAAATGCGGTGTGTCTGGAAGAGGGCGGTCGACTGTGCCAGGGGTGAAGCCCACGCCTTCTGCGAAGGTGCAGGCGAAGACCCGGACCCCGTTCTAGGCGCCTCAGAGCTGTTTCTCTTGACCAACGACCATAGAAGTTTCCGACTAATCTGACAGCAGCTTTTCTTGGGGGAACATAACAACTAAAGCACACCCCCTCGCTCTGCCCAATCAGTCCCTCGTTCACTCTCTCTCTGACTCTCGCTCCCCCTCCCTCTCCCTTTCCCTCCCCTCTCCCTCCGTGTGTGTGTGTGTGTGTGTGTGTGTGTGTGTGTGTGTGTGTGTGTGTGTGTGTGTGTGTGTGTGTGTGTGTGTGTGTGTGTGTGTGTGTGTGTGTGTGTGTGTGTGTGTGTGTGTGTGTGTGTGTGTGTGTGTGTGTGTGTGTGTGTGTGTGTGTGTGTGTGTGTGTGTGTGTGTGTGTGTGTGTGTGTGTGTGTGTGTGTGTGTGTGTGTTGTGTGTGTGTGTGTGCGTGAAAGCGCACTTGACGAGCTTGTTTGATACCAATTCTTCCACAGCCATCCCATTACAAAGGTGCATGCCCAGTGGCTAACGGAGGAGATCGAGTTGTAGAGGAGGTCTTTATGACATCTGCACGCGGCGGTCACTCTATGTCTATAGCAGGCCCTTCTCCAATGGCTCCATTTATATGTATATTCGGGCCCCGAAAAGCTGTTCCTTTCGGGTCCCGGATTCGGGCCCCGAAAAGTTGTTTGATTCGGGCCGAAAAGCTGTTCCATTCGGGTCCCGGATTCGGGCCCCGAAAAGCTGCTCCATTTGGGCCCCGGGTTCAGGCTCTAAATTGTTTTCAAGCTGGAAAAACTCTCCGTGTTGGCTCCGAAGACTTGTTCAAAATTTGGGCCGGGTTCAGGCCCCGAAGTTGCCACAGAGGGAGCAAGGGACAGTGGCGCAATGGCAGCGTGCCCGGACTAACCTGTGGACCCGCAGTTGGTAGGGAGGTCGCGGGATGTACAGACATAGAGGACATGCGACACATTGTTACAGGCATTCAGGGTTCTAGTTGGTTGCAACTTGCAACCTCTATCTCAATCGCTTCCTGCATCTGCAATTTAATGGCAAACTTGTGGCCCTCTGCCTGCCAACACTTTCGCTTCCTGCCTGGCTCTACGTAGTCCTGGCATCCGCGCAGCGTCGTAGGCATGTATCAAAAACCTTCCGAACAATTGGCTGCCTTTTTTTTCCTTCATCCAAGACGCTAGGCAGCCACTTGTTCACCTCACGCCACCTCTAGCCTTGACAACGCAGTAGTCACTTGGCAACCAAATCCAAGTAAGTTTCGCAGCCAGCCCACAGTCAAATACCGGGAGGAACCAGGGAAGAGTGGGAGTGGGAGGAGGAATCCTGGCGACGCAGTTTGGGGATGGGCGGTTCCAAGGAGGGTTGGGGATGCACAGGGCAGTTCCGAGGAGTTCTAGGGGCGGCACTTGATGTTGCTGGGGACGGGCCGGCTCTTAGGAGGGTTTTGCGGATGCTCGGTTCGGGCAGAGCCGGCTTGCGCCAATCACTCTTCAACTGGGCTCCGCAAACCGGTCCCCGGTCGGTGCGCGAACGGGTCCCTGTGCGTGCGCGTGAACCGCCGCAGCAACCGCTCCCAAGTGACCATAGATAGGCAGATAAATAGATAGATAGATAGATAAATAGATAGACACACACATAACATAGAATAGAATGGAACAGAACAGAACAGCATATAATCTTATAGACAGATTTTTAGGTTCAGTAGATAGAATAGATTCGAGTAGATAGATACATAGATAGATAAATAGATAGATAGATAGATAGATAGACAGATAGATAGATAGATAGACAGACACATAACATAGAATAGAATGGAAAAGAACAGAACAGCATATAATTTTACAGATAGATTTTAGGTTCAGTAGATAGAGTAGATTCGAGTAGATAGATAGATAAATAGATCGATCGATAGATAGATAGACACACACATAGCGTAGAATAGAATGGAACAGAACAGCACAGCATATAATTTTAGAGGTAGATTTTTAGGTTCAGTAGATAGAATAGATTCGAGTAGATAGATAGATACACACATAGATAGATAGACAGACAGATAGATAGACAGACACATAACATAGAATAGAATGGAGCAGAACAGAACAGCATATAATTGTACAGATAGATTTTTAGGTTCAGTAGATAGTAGATTCGAGTAGATAGATAGATCGATAGATAGATAGCGAGAGACAGATAGATAGATAGATAGACAGATAGATAGGTAGGCAGATAGATAAGTAGATAGATTCGATAGGTAGACAGACAGATAATGGATGGGTGGATGGACTGGATCGTAAGTAGGTAAAGACAATACATAGGACACATGACAGAGGTTGGGTCCGGCTCGCAATTTCCTGCAGGTAGCAGCTTCTAGGAAAGAAACAAGAAAGACAAACGTAAAGAAATAACTTAATCAAAGGAAGTTTAGAAGGAAACTTCCGAGTTACGGGAACTAACTGAGAGCTAGATGGTGCAGGGAAGGAAGAAGAAAGAATGAAAGGCGCGCGAGAGAAAACATGCGTGTGTGTGTGTGTGGCGGGGGACTAGAATTTGCGAAAAGGAGCAACCCTCTGCGGGTTTGGTGGTGTGGAGCTGGCTGAAAGCTACCTCAGTCGCGGCGTTTGACGGACGACGGGTGCGGGACGGTCTCGGGACGGGGGCGGCGCCGGGACCATTGGCACGGCAGCGCAGAGGTTTCGCAAGGTTTGAATTGCATGGCAGGCGCAGCATTTTGGTGAGGTCGGGTGCATTTCGTGGCAGGCGCAGCACTTTCTCAAGGTCAACTTTTCTCAAGGTTTGAATTGCGTGGCAGGCGCAACACTTTCGAAAGCTCAGCTGCAGATTTCGTGGCAGGCGCAGCACTTTCGCAAGGTCAAGTACATATTTCAGTAAAGATTTCGTGGCAGGCGCAGCACTTTCGCAAGGTCAAGCACAGATTTTGTGGCAGGCACAGCACTTTCACAAGGTCAACTTCATATTTCGTGGCAGGTGCAGCACTTTCGCAAGGTCAAGTGCTAAATTCGTGGCAGGCGCATCACTTTCGCAAGGTCAAGTGCAGAATTCGTGGCAGGTGCAGCACTTTCGCAAGGTCAAGTGCAAAATTCGTGGCGGGCGCAGCACTTTCGCAAGGTCAAGTACATATTTCGTGGCAGGCGCATCACTTTCGCAAGGTCAAGTGCAGAATTCGTGGCAGGTGCAGCACTTTCGCAAGGTCAAGTGCAAAATTCGTGGCGGGCGCATCACTTTCGCAAGGTCAAGTCAGATTGCGTGGCAGGCGCAGCACTTTTGCAAGGTCAACTTTTGCAGCTGGGGCTTGAAAATCGCAACTTTTAAGTACGAAAGTCGTGCGCGAAGTCCACTTTCGCAGCCGGGCTTGAAAATTGCAACTTTTAAGTACGAACGTAGTACGCGAAGTCCACTTTCGCAGCTGGGGCTCGAAAATCGTAACTTTTACGTGAAGTCCACTTTCGCAGCTGGGGCTTGAGAATCGCAACTTTTGAGTACGAAAGTAGTCCACTTTCGCAGCTAAACCTTGAAAATCGCAACTTTTAAGTACGAAAGTAGTGATGTCAAACTACATGCTTCACTTTGCACTCTTGTTGCATGTATGTTCACTACCGCAGGCCTTGAGCTTACTACTCCGCATGAGTCAAAAGGTTGGCAGCTGCAGACTACATTGGTTGACTGTTTGTTTGAACACTACAGCACTTGCACTTGTAAGCAAAGTAACAACCAATTTTAACGTGGTAGCGGAGCTGAGATCCTAAACATAGGGGAGCTCCAGTAAGCAGTAAGTACTACAACAACAGAGCAACAGCAGCTACATGCCAAACTACTACGACATGTCAGGAGAAGCAGCATCAGCCTCAGCACAACAAACTACAGGAGCAGAGAACGGGCCAACAGCAGACACAGTAGGAGCCACGACTACGGGAGCAGGAACAGAACAAGACAACGACGTTCAGAGACTACATAGATACAAACTGCCACCACCCTTCTTCACTGGTGACTACTCCCAGTATGAAGAATGGCTGTTCAAGCTACAAGCATACCTCGGCCTCATAGACCGAGACTTCGACCTGGTGCTACACTAGCACAAGTGGCTACACGACAGATTGAGGACACAGACATCAGAACACACATACTCGACCCTACACAAGCAAGCAAAGCAGTAGACCTCTCCAGAGATCTACACTACATCCTCATCAACATCTGTCAGGGAGCAGCAGCTACAGTAGTAAGGCAAAACCGCTACAACGCAAACGGATGTGAAACACTACGACTACTGCACAACAGGTTCAGCCTACCAGTAGGAACAAGGAGCGTTGGTTACCTTACCAAACTACTGGAACCCACATTCAACGAAGCGCAGTTTGAAGAACAATTTCTACAATGGGAATACGACATCAACCGCTACGAGAAAGACAATGGAACAGCACTACCAGATGGAATCAAAATAGCAATACTACTCAACAAAACCAAAGGAGCACTGCAGCAACACCTCCAACTGCGAGCTGGACAGATCACGAACTACATCGAGATCAGAGCACTCATCCTGGACTACTACAAAACGATTTCAGCCTTCACTAGATCTACTTCAGCAGTAGGAACAAACTACAATGGAGGAACTGCACCAATGGATGTTGACAACATATGGAGGAAAGGAAGAAGCTACAAAGGCAAAGGAAAAGGAAAAGGCGGCTACAAAGGAAGCAAGAGCAAAGGCAAGTACAGGAGTAAAGGACACTACAAAGGATTCGACAAAGGCAGCAAAGGAAACTACAACAAAGGAGGATACAACAAGAGCAAAGGAAAAGGCTACTCAGGATCCAAAGGATATGGATCAAGCAAAGGCTACAAAGGCCAAGGAAACTACAGCAAATCAAAAGGAAAAGGAAGCAACAACTACACAACATGCCATCGATGTGGCAAGCCCGGCCACTGGGCACAAGACTGCAGAGTGCCGGTATGGCACATAGGAGAAGGAGAAGAACTACATCCACTAGAACAAGAACAAGCAGATCACGACAACAATGATGAACTACCTCAGGATGTGAACGACACTTGGGACTGGTACTACGAAGGAGAAGAAGGACAACATGAGGTGAACTACATGGAGGAGAACTGGAACGACTACGACTATGACAACAGCTGGGATTGGAATGACAACAGCTATGAGGACACAGCGAACTACATTGGAGGCATCAACGAGTCACACCTCACCATTGGACACATCAGACAAGCAAAATCACGACTACACAAGCACAAATCCAAATCACTACTTGGCAAGAGAACAACACACACAACATCATGGAACGACCACAGCAAGAGCTTTCAACAATTCCTACAAGAAGACACCACAAAGCTACACTTCGACATAGCAGCAGCAAGACAACAACAAAGGAACAAGAAGATTGAGGACACTATCACCCACTACATCATGTACTCCAACTTCAAGTCATACCACCACCTGTTGATCGACTCAGGAGCATCTACACATGTTTGCCCAAAGGACTACGCACCGGATCTTCCACTACGACCCTGTGGAGAATCAGTTCCACAACTCTACACGGTGACCAACAAGAAGATTCCAGTCTACGGCATCAAGTACGTTCCCTACAAGCAGGACAACTTCAGGATCATGATACCCTACTACGTTTGTGATGTAAAGTATCCAATCCTCAGCGCATCAAGACTACTTGATAGAGGATATGGACTTGACTTCACTCCACGACACTGCACCATCACACATGACAACAACAAGCACACCTCATAAGACACTCAGGACTTTTCTACCTACGAGCAGAGAAGGTCGACATTCCTACAGGATTCGACATCTACCCAATGACTACAGATAATGGAAAATCCATTGCTGTGATTCAACCTACAGAGAGAGCAGCACAACAACAAGAACAAATCGCACCACTCACACACCCAGACCAAGGACTACGACAGATCCTTGGTGGAAACACGGACTACTGGAAACTTGATGGTGACTACGCCATCAGAGTACACAAACGACCACGCAAAGCACTGTTCACACCACACAACAGTGGCTGCCCAATACCAGAAGGAGAACTAGATGATTGGAGACTAACCATCATCAACAGACAAGGGCAAGAGCAAGAACAACTACAAGAGAACCCAACACAACTTTCCAAGCAAGAACTACAACGAAGACTAGAAGGTGACAACTGGACTGGAGAAACCAGATTCAGAAGAAAGATAACACCTACACGCAGAGCAACATCAAAGACCACACCAACAAGGCAGAGCTCACAACCACAACGGCTAATGGACACACCACCAACCAGATCAAAGATCCAACTACGAGCACCACAAAAGATATGGAGACCCAAAGCAGCACCTTCTACAAATCTTGACACCACACAACCAAAGGAGACAATACACAGACCACTCACAGCACAGGAGGACAACCAAGACTACTGGGAAAGACAAGGTGAACATTGGATACGACACCACACAACGCTTAGAACAACTCTCTTCACTCCAACAGATGGACCAGGACATCCACCAATCAACACACTTGAACCTCACAGAACTACAATCACTCACAACAACTTTGGAGAAGTTTCACAACGCAAAGATGACTGGACAGTCATGGGCAACGCAGCACTACCATTTCAATGGAAAGGAACAACAAGGTTCACCGTGAAGAAAGACTACGAGTACATCCAGGAGAACCACGATGAAGAACAACAACACGAGCATCATGAAGCACACAGAGCAAGAGGACTACGACAACCACAGCAGCCCACTCCACAACAAATAGCAGAACACAACCTTACACATGTACCATACAGAAACTGGTGTCCAATTTGCGTTCAAGGCAAAGGACGCCAAGACAACTACAAGAAACAACAATCACGACAACCTGTCATTCAAGTAGACTTTGCCTACATTAAGTCACAACAAGACCCAAAGACCACACCGGTACTGACAGCAGTTGATGTTACTACACAACTGTGTATGGCAGTATTGGTTCCACACAAAGCATCAATGATGGACTACATGGTCAACAACCTACAAGCATTCATCTTTGAGCGCGGAAGAACACAAGGCATACTACAAAGCGACAACGAAGACACACTCAACGCACTTCTAAAAGCTACAGCAGCAAAAGTCGGCACAATGAGTGTACGACATTCACCTTCCTACAGCAGCAACAGTCAAGGAAGCGTTGAGCGACTACATAGAACACTTCTCGGACAAATCCGCGTCGTCAAAGCTCAAGTTGAAAGCAACTACAGTATGACGATGTCCACAAAGCACTGTCTACTACCTTGGATAGTACGACATGCAGCATGGATGGTAAATCGCTACGTCATTCACTCAGACGGCTACACAAGCTTTGAACGCCGCTGGGGAAGAAACTACGAGCGAGCAATCTGCGAATTTGGCGAGACACTACTCTACCTTCCACCACAACACAAGAAACTTCCGAAAGCAGACCTACGGATGCAGAAATGCATCTGGCTCGGAAAAGTTTCCGAAACCGGAGAAAACTACGTCGCAACGGAATCAGGCGTACAAAAGGTACGAACAGTACGGAGGCTACAACCGGACTTCAAATACGACCTCGCACTGTTGAACAAAGTCTCCGGCACACCATGGGCACCACGACGGAACACCTACAACCCATCGTTCGCAACACTGTTGGATACGCAACTACAACCGTCAGAGAAAAGAAGGTCCACGCAAGACTTCGGACAACAAACGAATGCGACGGACGACATCGTTGCAGAACCCGCAACAAAACAACAACGCACTACACCACCTCCACGACTTCCGTCCACATCGACGTCAAGTTCACGACCACTACCGGATAGTCCTATGGCTACTTCACCAACTGGACGACAACATCCACCACTACCAGCACCACCTCGACAAACACTACGACGTTTAACTCCGGAAGAAGTAATGCAACCAACTAAAGCACAGAAGACCTCAAAGGACACTACAATCAGATCAACGGAACAAGCAACCAAAGAACCACCACCACTACGACAGAAAATCAACGCAGTGACACTTCCCAACGGAAAATCCATCACTCCCTACACAAACGACGACACCTCAGAAGACCAACCCATAATCTTCGACAACGAAGGTTACGACGAAACACAACTACTGGAAGGAATGAAACACGAGTCAAACCAAATGAAACTACACGACGTCTACGACGAAGTAGATGCGTCTACCGTCAACGACAACGTCATCAGAGAAGCGATACCTACAAGATGGGTACACAGAAAGAAAGGACCAGGAGTACAAAGCCGAATCGTCGCAAAAGGCTACACCGAGAAGATCGAGGACGAAGACTCCGTCTACGCCTCTACACCAATGTTCACGACACTCCGGACACTTCTCGCACTACAAATGTCACGACCAAACTGGATCGCGCGACTAGGTGACGTCTCTACAGCATTTCTACACGCACCCATCGCAAAAGACCACGACGGTAAACAACGTGACGTCTACCTTTGGCCACCTAAAGAACTTTGTCCACAACAGGACAAAATCTGGCGACTAAAGAAAGCCATGTATGGACTACGCAGTTCACCGAAAGCATGGCAGGACTACCTGGCTGAAGTTCTACAAAAGCTCAGCTTTGTAAGACTAAAGTCAGAACCCAACGTCTACACCAATGCGACTCGCGACTGCTACATCATGGTCTACGTGGATGATTTCTACTAGTACTTGGAGACAAGACCGCAGTCGACTCCACTTTCGAGGCCGTCCAGAAGCAGGTACTACTCAAGCACATCGGCTACCTCGAACCTGGCAAACCACAACAATTTCTTGGAAGAAACATCGACCACTTCGGCAACTACTGCAATCTTGGACTAAAGGACTCCTACATCGACAACATGATCGAGGAGTCTGGAATGAACAACTGCAACTCAGCAAACACTCCAGGAATTGCACACTACAAACCAACAATAGAAGATGAAGCACTACTTGACCACGAACAACACAAAAGGTACAGAAGAATTGTTGGCAAACTTCAATGGTTAGCATACACACGACCAGACATTGCATACTCCACAAAAGAACTAGCACGAGACCTCACAGCACCTACAGAACTTTCACAAAAGAGAGTCAAACATCTACTACGCTACTTGCACGGCACCAAGCACTACAAATTCACCATAGAACCAACAACAACACTCAGAGCAAACACCAACAACATCCTGGATCTCGACGTTCATGTCGATGCCGACTGGGCAGGATGCCCTACTACCAGGAAATCAACTTCAGGTTTCAACATCATCTTTCTAGGAACAACAGTTGCATTTGGCAGCAGAACACAAGCTACAATAGCACTTGGCTCAGCAGAGTCTGAACTCTACGCCATTTGCACAGGAGTTAATGAGGGACTACACCTCAGAAACTTCCTACTTGAAACCAACATTTGCAGCAAGCTAAACCTACGCATCCACACAGACTCCACAGCAGGCAAGAGCATTGCTACACGACAAGGCACTAGCAAACGAGCAAAACACATCGACCTCAAATTCCTCTACACACAAGACCTCATCAAGCACGACATCATCAGAATCCTTAAGATCAACACACTCCACAACAGCGCAGATTTGTTTACCAAATACATCAGCAAAGAAACACTACACAGGCTCATCCAGAGCATTGGAATACGCATCTAGCACTACGAACGACCAGCACAGCAGTTTCACAACAACAACAACGACTTTGGACATTTCATGTATGTAAGTAGCTACATGTAACACGACACTTTTTGGTATGTAAGTAACAGTAACTACATGTACTTTCACTTGCACTTTTGGCGGCTTGAGTCAACACTACAGTTGTTTGTTTTGCATGTCTGCATTCGCCGACTGCCTGGTAGCAACTACTTAGGCTCATTTGTTTTGCCCCGTTTCACTACATTTTGCATTCCACTGCAGCCATGGCTGCTCCATCTACTGCAGATGCTACGATGGGCGATGCGCCTACACCCGACAGGGCGACTACACCTGAGGTGGCGGTCACTACAGACTCCAGTGACCATGGAACACCACCACCTCAAACCTACAACGACTTCAACTACCACTTCAACCATTCTACACCTGGCAACACCGTCTACTACAACCCGACCACAGTGATGGACCAACTACACATCACTGAGCACCAGACAACCACTGCGCCACCACTGGCCAACAACATTCCCTACACGCAATTTTTTCACTGCATTTACACTTGAAGAGTATCAACTACTCTCACAACAACAAGCTACTCCACTGGCACAACTGGACTACACACGACCCATTCACTGCATCCCTGGAGATCTTCGGATGCCACACTACAATTCCACACTGCTCAGCATTTCACTACCTGAAGCAGCCAACGTCCACTACTACCACACGACTTCACTCCACACTACAACTGGCGACAACACCAACTACGTCATCATCCAACTCCAGATTGAACAACCACTACTCCTGAGGTACCTCACTTCAGGACAATTTCTACACTTCACAAGGGACTACATCTCCTACATGATGTCGGTACAACACAACTACTACCTCCCGACTACAACACTGCCACAGACCATCTTCAAGGTGAACTACTACAACATGGCCACCTTCACTGACAACTACAGCCTCAGGAACAACTACGTTTGGAATTTCCACATGCCACTACTACTACCTGAACTACTCCACTACCTCTACAACAGAGACCAACTCCACGACTACCAACACAAAGGAATCACTACAATCCCCTGCAAAAGCATCCAATACTACGGATTCACACTACTCACAATGACCAACCTCACACAACACCACCAAGCACTACTACACCGCTTTCTACGGGACTACGAACAACACATGTCGTGTCCCGAGATTGACGATGAGCGACTACGGGGAGCTCCAAACTACACGACAAGCTTTTTCACCACCAACTACTACGCGACCTTGGACAGTCGACTACAGAAGGTCCAAGACTACCGCACCCAGAACTGGGTACTACACTTTTGAGCTCCTGCTCTACTACAACGAGTGCCTGCCTTCACTACTTCCGTCCAGCGCCCTACATCGAGCTGGAACCTGAACAGCGTGAACTACTGAGCGCAGGTCACTACTTTTGCCAATACAGTAGAATTGATGAACAACAATGGTTTTCATCACTACTGTCAATCCACATTTTGCACTTCAGTTGAAAAGGTACTACAAAGACCTTTTAACTGAGGGGCCGTGTCAAACTACATGCTTCACTTTGCACTCTTGTTGCATGTATGTTCACTACCGCAGGCCTTGAGCTTACTACTCCGCATGAGTCAAAAGGTTGGCAGCTGCAGACTACATTGGTTGACTGTTTGTTTGAACACTACAGCACTTGCACTTGTAAGCAAAGTAACAACCAATTTTAACGAGTGAGAGAGAGAGAGAGAGCAAGATAGATAGATAAATAAACAGAGAGAGATATAAAGAGATAGAGAGATAGATAGATAGATAGATAGATAGAGAGAGAGAGATAGATAGATAGCTAGAGAGCGAGATAGAGAGAGAGAGATAGAGAGATATATAAATAGAAAGAAAAAGAGATAGATAGATAGATAGATAGATAAAGAGATAAATAAATAAATAGATAAACGATAAACAGACAGATAGATAGATAGAGAGAGAGAAAGAGATGGATAAATACACGCGAGATAATGAGATAGAGAGATAGAGAGATAGATAGATAGACAGATAGAGAGAAAGACATAGACAAAGGGATACATAGAGAGATAGAGATAGATAGATAGAGAGATAAACAGATAGAGAAACAGATAGATAGATAGATAGATAGATAGATAGATAGATACGCGGGAGATAGGTGGAGAGATAAATGGATAGATAGATAGATAGAAAGAGATAGAGAAAGAGATAGAGAAATAAATAGATAGAAAGAAAAAGAGATAGAGAGATAGAAAGACAGAAAGAAAGAGAGATAAGGAGATAGATAGATAGACAGATAGAGAAAGAGAGAGACAGAGATAGAGGGATATAGAGAGATGGCTAGATAGAGAGATAGAGAGATAGATAGAGAAGATAGACAGAGAGATAGATAGATAGATAGAAAAGCAGATAGATAGATTACACGAGGGATAGATAGATAGGTAATTAGGTATAGGTAGGTAGAGAAAGCTAGATAGACAAGCAAATGAAAGAAAAAAAGAAAAGACAGATAGAAAGAAGGAAAGAAGGGAGGAAGGAAGGAAAGAAATGAAGAAATGAAGAATGACGGAGAAAAAGAGTCAAGAAAAGAAAGAGAAAGATAACTATAGTTTGTATATTTTTGAAACTTCCGCCCACCGGCTTCGCCGGCTCTACTGGTATTGAAAGAACGACAGAAAGAAAGGAAGGAAGAAACACTTGAAAAACAAAGCAAGAACAAAACATAGGAAGGACGGAAGGAAGGAGGAAAAGAAGGCAGCAAGGAGGACGGAAGGAGGCAAGGAAGGAGGCAAGGGAGGAGGCAAGGAAGCAAGGAAGCGCGGAAGGAAAGGAGGGAGGGAGGGAGGGAGGGAGGGAGGCCGGAAGGCAGGCTGCAAGGAGGCAGGAAGGCAGGAAGGCAGGCAGGAAAGGGAGGAAGGCAGAAAGGCCGGAAGGCAGGAAGGCAGGAAGGTTGGAAGGCAGGAAGGCAGGCAGGCAGGAAGGCAGGAAGGCAGGAAGGCAGGAAGGCAGGAAAGGCAGGAAAGGCAGAAAGGCCGGAAGGCCGGAAGGCTGCAAGGAGGCAGGAAGGCAGGAAGAGGAAGGCAGGAAGACAGGAAGGCAGAAGGCAGGAAGGCAGGAAGGCAGGAAGAGCAGGAAGGCAGGAAGGCAGGCAGGCAGGCAGGCAGGCAGGCAGGCAGGCAGGCAGGAAGGAAGGAAGGAAGGAAGGAAGGAAGGAAGGAAGGAAGGAAGGAAGGAAGGAAGAGAAACAGCTATGTGAAAACCAAAATAATAAGAGACAAACACAGAGAACAACTAAAACACAAAACGTTGAAGTGAAAGAGAATAAGACAAACATGAACACAAAATAAAGAACACGTTGAAACCTTCTCCCTACTGGCTTTGCCGGCTCTACTGGTATCCTCACCATCTCAACTTAATCCTCACAGAATTAAAAAATGAACCACAGTTTATAAAAGAACCCTGTTAAACCATATTATTTTCCCAGACCGCCCAAAACAACTTGGAGAATAGGCTAACTCCAAACCAATTCTAAACTGGCTAACCTCGCCAAGCCTGACCCCAGCGTTACTAGGGGGGTACTCCAGGACGAATACCAAATCAATACGAACCCATTACCAAGCCGATACTGAACTATTGTCGACAGCAATTCAGAGAACCAGCGCAAAACCGAACAATTACCTTCTTGATTTCTGCTATGTAAACTCCTGACTCAGAAATTGCCGTGTTGAATGATCGTTGGGCCTGGAAAGGGGGGAAAAAGCGAGAGTTCCTGTTTTTCAGGCGTGATCACCACGAAGGTCAGGCG
>CAUJNA010000469.1:604332-691832 GCA_963377175.1 Effrenium voratum
TCCATTGCCCAAGGGACGGGTGCCTTTTTGGCGAATTCCAGATTATTGGTTGTGCCAATTTTTCTAACTCTCTAATTATTCTGATTAATCCCAAAGGGGCGGGTGCCTTTTGAGGAATTCAAGATTCATCTTGCAAATTACTAGTTCTTCTAATTGTAAGGATTCGGGTGCTTTTTGGAGAATTCCAGATTCACCTTTGTTCTAATTTGATCTGTTCTAATCATTTTTCGCAAGGAATCATTGCTATTCGACGTTCTCTGCTTATTCCGAAAGGGGCGGGCGCCTGTTGGGGATTTTCAGATTCCTTTTTGCCCTGATTTGTCTACTTCTTCTGGTTGTTCTAATTCTGCTAAGTACTCACAAAGGGACGGGTGCCTTTTGGAAAATA
The DNA here is from genome assembly GCA_963377175.1 of Effrenium voratum. NCBI lineage: Eukaryota > Dinophyceae > Suessiales > Symbiodiniaceae > Effrenium > Effrenium voratum. Next base: position 604,721 of record CAUJNA010000469.1, read on the forward strand.
CAATATGATTTTATGGTTTCTTTCTACTTATCGTAACTGTTCCCATTCTTCTAGTTAGTCCCTAGGCGGCGGGGGTGCCTTTTACAGAATTCCAGACTCGTTTTTGCTCTAGGTATGATACTTTTATCAAAAGAGATGGGGCCTTTTGGTGAGTTCCATAGTTTCCCACACTGTTCCAATCATTTGAAAAATTTCCAGATGAGCAGCCTTCTTTTGGTGAGTAGAGAGGGTGACAGTTGGGAATTCCAAATCCATGTCTTCTAAGTCTCTAATTCCTCCCATTATTCCCATTATTCCCCGCGTGCTTGGGAATTTTCAGGTTCAATTTCACCAGGGGACAGGAGCCGTTTGGCCAATTCCAGATCTATGCTTGTTTTAATTATTCTACTTCTTATAAGTACTATCATTATCTTATGTGCGTCCCAAATGGAGGGGTACCTTTTGGAGAATTCAATATTCATGTTTGTTCTAACTAGTCTAAGCGTTCACAACTCCAACTCTTCTACTTATTTTCAATCGGCCGGGAGTTTGTGCTAATTAATCTACTTCTCATGATTCTTCCAACATTTATTTCCAACGGGGCGGGTGCCTTCTGAACATCCAGGCTCACTGTCTAATTACAATAAGTCTTCAATTTAATCTAGCGTAATTCTTCGATTTAAACTATTGTCATTATCTTATTTGCTTTCCAAATGGAGGGGTACCTTTGGGGAATTCAATATTAATGTTTGTTCTAACTAGTCTACGCATTCACAAGTCTAACTGTTCTACTTATTTTCAATGGGCCGGGAGCCTTGTGGGGAAGTCCAGACTCAGTTTGTACTAATTATTCTACTTCTCATGATTATCCTAACATTTGTTTATGTTTAAAGGGGCGGGTGCCTTCTGGGGAATCCTGACTTACTGTCTAATTACAATGTGTGTTTTATCTTCGATTTATCAAATGAGTTTTCCTGGTACAGGGACGCGTGCCTTTTGGGAAAATCCAAATTCATTGTTGCTAGTTGATCTACTTAGTCTAAGAATTTGGATAAGTAGTATAATTAGAACATTGTTCCCTATTACTCGTCTTTCTGCAAGAGACAGGTAGGCGCCTTTTGGGGAATTCCAGATGCATCTGTTTTAACTCGTCCAATGATTCTTTATATTATCATTCTAAGTATTCCAAAGGGACGGGCGCCCTTTGGGGAATCCAGATTCAGTGTCTGTTCTAATCATTCTACTTCTTTGATTTGTCCAATTGCACTAATTAGTCCCAAAGGGGCGGGGTGCCTTTTTAGGGAATTCAAGATTCATGTTTGCAATAGGCAAGTGTAAAAACATTTGTGTTAGTCTATTTTTCCCGAATGGGGAAGGGGCCCTTTGGGAAATTGCAGATATGTTTAAATCATTGTGAGTATTGGAGTGGTTCTAAATAGTTAGAATAAATAGAATAAGACGAAGACACATAGCCCTATTTGTTGTTTCTGGTTTGTGCCACAGGGGCAGGTGCCTTTGGGGGAAGTACGCAAACATCGCGTCTAACTATTCAAGCTATTAAACTCATTCTGACAAATTAGACACATTAATAAAATAGACCAAATAACGCCTTTTTTTCAGCCATTCGGATTTTCCAATTGTTCCCACAGCGACGCGCGCCTTCTCAGGAAATCCACATCATGTGTTGTGCAAGTTCCTGTAATTGTTCAAGCTGCTCTAATTACTCCTCAGGGGAAGGATGCCCTCTGGGGAACCCAAGATTCATGTTTCAAATTATTCTACTCATGTATTCCGAAAGGGTCAGGCGCCTGTTGGGGAATTCCCGAATCATAGATTCATACTTAGCTATTTTTGACCATTGAATCGAATAACTATGATAATAAAAGAACAAACAAGGCTATGTTTTGCTAACTGTTCTAAATAGTAAATTTGTTCCCCGCGGGACAGGTGCCTTTGGGAATTCCAGATTAAGGTTTGCTCCAACTATCCTGAATAATGTCATTATTCCATCCATTCCCAAAGGGACGGGTGCCTTTGGGGCGAACTCCTGATTCATGTGTGTGCCAATTATTCTAACTCTCTAAATATTCTGATTATTCCCAAAAGGGGCGGGTGCCTTTTCAGGAATTCAAAGTTCATCTTGCAAATAATCCTACTTATCACAATTCTTCCAGTTCTTGCAATTGCAATGATTCGGGTGCTTTTCGGAGAATTCCAGATTCATCTGTGCTCTAATTTAGTTTGTTATAATCATTTCCTCAACGGATCATTACTATTCGACTTTCTCTACTATTCGACTTTCTCTACTTATTCCGAAACTGCGGGTGCCTGTTGAATAATTTCAGATTCCTCTTTGTCCTAGTTGCTCCACTTCTTCTCATTGTTCTATTTCCGCTACGTACTCACAAGGGATGGGTGCCTTTTGGGAAGTTCAATGTTAATTTTGCTAAAATTCGACTTATCAGAACTGTTCTCACTATTCTAGTTCATCCCTGAGGGGCAGGGGTTCCATTTTTTGTTGCTGTAGGTTAAGTTTTCTATTTCCTGTAGTCCCGGGCCCAATTCCCGGAATCCTGGGCCCCTATTGTTTTTCTAATATTTCTAATGTGTCTCATTTTTTAATTAATTAGGAAAATTAGGAAATTCGAGGGCCTTGTTCTTCTATTTTTATTTCTTCTAATTAATTGGGAAAAATCGAGGCCATTGTGTTTCCATTTTTTAGGAAAATAACAAATATATGTAATCCCGGGCCCACTTCCCGGAATCCTGGGCCCCCTTTGTTTTTCTAACGTTTCTAATTTTTAATTAACTAGGAAAATAAGAGAAATAAGAAAATTCGAGGGACTTTTTTCTATTTCTCATTTTTTTCAATTAGGAAAATTAGAAAAGAATCGAGGCCATTTGTTGTCTAAGTTTTCTATTTTTTCTAATTCCTGTAGTCCCGGGCCCACTTGCCGGAATCCTGGGCCCCTATTGTTTTTCTAGATTTTCTGTAATTGTGTCTTATTGTTCTAATTAAATAGGAAAATTAGAAAAACTGGAAAGTTCGAGGGCCTTGTTTCTAATTGTTTTAATTGTTTCTAATTAATTAGGAAAATTAACAAACATAGAAAATTCGAGGGCCTTGTTGTCCATTTCTTTTTCTGATTTTTCTAAGACATAGAAAATTCCAGGGCATTTGTTCTATTTTTTCTAATTCCTGTAGTCCCGGGCCCACTTCCCGAAATCCTGGACCCCTTTTGTTTTTCTATTTGTTCTATTTTTTCTAACTAATTTTGAAACTTAGAACAAATAGAAAATTCGAGGGCCTTTCTTTTTTCTATTTTCTATGTTTTCTAATTAATTAGGAAAATTAGCAAATAGACAAAATATAAATTCGAGGGACTTGTTTTTCAATTTGTTTTTTATATTTCCTGTAGCTCCGGACCCACTTCCCGCAATCCTGGGCCCCAATTGGTTTCCTATTTCTTCTATATTTTTCAAAATTAATTAGGAAAAATAGAAAGGAAAAAAAGGAAAACAAGGCCCTCGAGTTTTCTAAGTGTCTTCCAAATTAGCTTAAATATTTTAAATATTTTAAATCGAGGACACGGGGATTTAACATATTTAAAATATTTAGGCCCCAAATCAGCTTAAATATTTTAAATATTTTAAATCGGGGCCCGGGGAATTAAAATATTAAAAATATTTAGAATATTTAGGCCCCAAATCAGCTTAAATATTTTAAATATTTCAAATCGGGGCCCAGGGATTTAAAATATTTAAAATATTTAAAGTATTCAGGCCCCAAATCAGTTTAAATATTTTAAATATTTTAAGTCGGGGGCCCGGGGATTTAAAATATTTAAAATATTTAAATTATTTAAAACTTTAGATCGGCCCCAGCTCCAGAAATCAGGACCCGGGGATTTAAAATATTTAAAATATTTAGGCCCCAAATCAGCTTAAATATTTTAAATATTTTAAATCGGGGCCCGGGGATTTAAAATATTTAAAATATTTAGAATATTTAGGCCCCAAATCAGCTTAAATATTTTAAATATGTCAAATCCCGGGAACCCAGGATCTGAGCCCGATTTAAAATTTTAAATATTTCAATTATTTTAAATATTTTAAATATTTTAAATCGGGGCCCGGGGATTTAAGATATTTAAAATATTTAAAATATTTAGGCCCCAAATCAGCTTAAATATTTTAAATATTTTAAATCGGGGCCCGGGGATTTAAAATATTTAAAATATTTAAAATATTTAGGCCCCAAATCAGTTTAAATATTTTAAATATTTTAAATCGGGGGCCCGGGGATTTAAAATATTTAAAATATTTAGGCCCCAAATCAGCTTAAATATTTTAAATATTTTAAATCGGGGCCCAGGGATTGAAAATATTTAAAATATTTAAAGTATTCAGGCCCCAAATCAGTTTAAATATTTTAAATATTTTAAATCGGGGGCCCGGGGATTTAAAATATTTAAAATATTTAAAATATTTAAATTATTTAATATTTTAAATCGGCCCCAGCTCCAGAAATCAGGACCCGGGGATTTAAAATATTTAAAATATTTAAAATATTTAGGCCCCAAATCAGCTTAAATATTTTAAATATTTTAAATCGGGGCCCGGGGATTTAAAATATTTAAAATATTTAGAATATTTAGGCCCCAAATCAGCTTAAATATTTTAAATATTTCAAATCCCGGGAACCCAGGATCTGAGCCCGATTTAAATTTTTAAATATTTTAATTATTTTAAATATTTTAAACATTTTAAATCGGGGCCAGGGGATTTAAAATATTTAAAATATTTAAAATATTTAGGCCCCAAATCAGCTTAAATATTTTAAATATTTTAAATCGGGGCCTGGGGATTTAAAATATTTAAAATATTTATAATATTTAGGCCCCAAATCAGTTTAAATATTTTAAATATTGTAAATCGGGGGCCCGGGGATTTAAAATATTTAAAATATTTAAACTATTTAGATTATTTAAAATTTTAAATCGGCCCCAGCTCCAGAAATCAGAACCCGGGGATTTAAAATATTGCAAATATTTAAATATTTAGGCCCCAAATCAGCTTAAATAATTTAAATATTCTAAATCGGGGCCCGGGGATTTAAATATTTAAAATATTTAAAATATTTAGGCCCCAAATCAGCTTAAATATTTTAAATATTTTAAATCCCGGGAACCCAGGATCTGAGCCCGATTTAAATTTTAAATATTTAAATATTTAAAAATTTCAAATATTTTAAATATTTTAGAAATCGGGGCCAGGGGATTTAAAATATTTAAAATATTTAGGCCCCAAATCAGCTTAAATATTTTAAATATTTTAAATCGGGGCCCGGGGATTTAAAATATTTAAAATATTTAGAATATTTAGGCCCCAAATCAGCTTAAATATTTTAAATATTTCAAATCCCGGGAACCCAGGATCTGAGCCCGATTTAAAATTTTAAATCTTTTAAATATTTTAAATACTTTAAATATTTTAAATCGGGGCCCGGGGATTTAAAATATTTAAAATATTTAAAATGTGTAGGCCCCAAATCAGCTTAAATATTTTAAATATTTTAAATCGGGGCCCAGGGAATTAAAATATTTAAAATATTTAGGCCCCAAATCAGTTTAAATATTTTAAATATTTTAAATCGGGGGCCCGGGGATGTAAAATATTTAAAATATTTAAAATATTTAAATTATTTAAAATTTTAAATCGGCCCCAGCTCCAGAAATCAGGACCCGGGGATTTAAAATATTTAAAATATTTAAAATGTTTAGGCCCCAAATCAGCTTAAAAAAATTAAATATTTTAAATCGCGGCCCGGGGATTTAAAATATTTCAAATATTTAGAATATTTAGGCCCCAAATCAGCTTAAATATTTCAAATATTTCAAATCCCGGGAACCCAGGATCTGAGCCCGATTTAACATTTTAAATATTTTAATTGTTTTAAATATTTTAAATATTTTAAATCGGGGCCCGGGGATTCAAAATATTTAAAATATTTAAAATATTTAGGCCCCAAATCAGCTTAAATATTTTAAATATTTTAAATCGGGGCCCAGGGATTTAAAATATTTAAAATATTTAAAGTATTCAGGCCCCAAATCAGTTTAAATATTTTAAATATTTTAAATCGGGGGCCCGGGGATTTAAAATATTTAAAATATTTAAAATATTTAAATTATTTAAAACTTTAAATCGGCCCCAGCTCCAGAAATCAGGTCCCGGGGATTTAAAATATTCAAAATATTTAAAATATTTAGGCCCCAAATCAGCTTAAATATTTTAAATATTTTAAATCGGGGCCCGGGGATTTAAAATATTTAGAATATTTAGAATATTTTGGCCCCAAATCAGCTTAAATATTTAAAATATTTCAAGTACCGGGAACCCAGGATCTGAGCCCGATTGAAAATTTTGAATATTCTAAATATTGTAAATATTTTAAATATTTTAAATATTTTAAATCGGGGCCCGGGGGTTTAAAATATTTTAAATATTTAAAATGTTTAGGCCCCAAATCAGCTTAAATATTTTAAATATTTTAAATCGCGGCCCGGGGATTGAAAATATTTAAAATTTTTAAAGTATTCAGGCCCCAAATCAGTTTAAATATTTTAAATATTTTAAATCGGGGGCCCGGGGATTTAAAATATTTAAAATATTTAAAATATTTAAATTATTTAAAACTTTAAATCGGCCCCAGCTCCAGAAGTCAGGACCCGGGGATGTAAAATATTTAAAATATTTAAAATATTTAAAATATTTAGGCCCCACATCAGCTTAAAAAATTTAAATATGTTAAATCGCGGCCCGGGGATTTAAAATATTTGAAATATTTAGAATATTTAGGCCCCAAATCAGCTTAAATATTTTAAATATTTCAAATCCCGGGAACCCAGGATCTGAGCCCGATTTAAAATTTTAAATATTTTAATTATTTTAAATATTTTAAATATTTTAAATCGGGGCCCGGGGATTTAAAATATTTAAAAGATTTAAAATATTTAAAATATTTGGGCCCCAAATCAGCTTAAATATTTTAAATATTTTAAATCGGGGCCCAGGGATTTAAAATATTTAAAATATTTAAAGTATTCAGGCCCCAAATCAGTTTAAATATTTTAAATATTTTAAATCGGGGGCCCGGGGATTTAAAATATTTAAAATATTCAAAATATTTAAATTATTTAAAATTTTAAATCGGCCCCAGCTCCAGAAATCAGGACCCGGGGATTTAAAATATTTAAAATATTTAAAATATTTAACATATTTGGGCCCCAAATTAGTTTAAATATTTCAATTATTTTAAATTGGGGGCCCGGGAATTTAAAATATTTAAAATATTTAAACTATTTCAATTATTTAAAATTTTAAATCGGCCCCAGCTCCAGAATCAGGACCCGGGGATTTAAAATATTTAAAATATTTAGGCCCCAAATCAATTTGAATATTTTAAATATTTTAAATCGGGGGCCCGGGGATTTAACATATTTAAAATATTTAAAATATTTAAAATATTTAAAATTTTAAATCGGCCCCAGCTCCAGAAATCAGGACCCGGGGATTTAAAATATTTAAAATATTTAGGATATTTAGGCTCAAATCAGCTTAAATGTTTTAAATATTTTAAATCGGGGCCCGGAGATTTAAAATATTTAAATTATTTAAAATTTTAAATCGGCCCCAGCTCCAGAAATCAGGACCCGGGGATTTAAAATATTTAAAATATTTAAAAGATTTATTTAAGCAGCATTGGGCCTGAAATTGCGCTATATATGCAGGAAAGGGTCCCGCGACACATTATACATACTCTACCCTCTTACGGGGGGGGGGTGGTGGTGGACCTCCCCCCCCGAGGGTGCGGGGGGGCTTGCTGTCCGGGGGGGGGGGGGGGTGGGGGTGGACCCCCCCTTCTTTAAGAGGTGAGGGGTGCTGCGTAAGGGGGGGGGGTGGTGGTGGACCCCCCCCCCCTTCAAGAGGGTGGGGGGGGGGGGGGTGGTGGTGCGGGACAGACCTGAAAAAGTCCAGCGCCACATCTGCGGGCACTATCGAAAAAGCCCATTTGGACGAGGACTCTAGCGGAACAATCCAACCCAAGACTAGCCTGTTAATGAATCTCATTCCAGCCACAAAGAATGTTTAATTTTTAGGAAATGGGGAAGGGACTATACCGCTGAGAAGTGAGATCCAAATGTCGGCCGGCCAGGCTCCTGCTCGGAATCTGTGTCATCGCTGCTTGACCCTATGTGTTAGAAGTTGGGCAGTATGGGTGTGGCTCAGGATTAAACAGCTGGGGCTACGCAGGTTTTAGTCTTTGGTTTCATTTGAAAAGGTGCCTTTTCGGTACATTTGTTTGACCCACAGCGATATGACAAAGTAGCTTTGCGGCGACAACATTTGCACGCGCGTTGCGTAGGAAGCATCTTTGAGACCACAGCATTTGCACGCTCATTCGTTGCGAAGGAAAAAGCAAAAACAATTACCTTTCCCACGAAGGCAATATGAATGCGCCGGCCTGATAGAAAAGGTCGACAAGTGATTGGCAAAGGCCGCCAGCGTGCGAAAAACGACCCAAGAGCATGGTTCTAGAACCCGTCGCGGAAAGCCCAGTTTTCTAGGTTGACGTGGCTCTCCCAGGTGCCAAAGATCATGCACTTAAGGCAAGGCACGCACAAAGTGAGCTGTGAAAGGAAAGCCGTGATGAAAATTTCGTACACTATCGGAATCTTTAATCAAAAGCCTTGCTGGCTGAAAGCGTACACGAGCTCACATGGGGAGATGCAGCTTTGGTCTGTGAGCCATCATGCTCCAAATCCATGATGCCGCCCTAGTTCCCAAGCCACGTTGATGTTTGCTGCGCTGGGCTTACACATCACATCGTGGCAGCCCTGACCAGATTGAAAACATGCGCGAGCGCGTCCTCAAAGAGTTCGCCCACATCTGCGAGCGCCAAAACTGCTGCTCGGAAGCACTCTGGCAGAGCCACCTTGAACTCTCCTCAGCACATGTGGCTCACACATGATCCTTGCACTATGGCGTTCCTTCTTGTCAAGCGGACAAGCCCCACGCCTGCCCAGCTTCCCCCAAAAGCAACAACACATAGTTCCCTCTTAGGCTTTCGGCGTGGGTTGCAAATTGGCTCGGCCCAAAAACCCTGCGGCCAAATAAAAAGTCCACGCTTGTTGCTACCACCAATGGGTAGTCCCCGCGGGTTAACATCCAAGAACTGGGGAAGGGAGGCCAGGAATGGTAGCAAGCAAACAACAGCCACAATCCAGCTGCGCCGTGTGTCTTCGAGCTCGAAGAGCGAGGGCAACCCTACCCGTAGGGTATGCCGCTGCGTGTTTTGCTGCACCAGAAGCTCTAGCTCAGCATCCGGACACAATCCGGCCCAAACATTTGGATTCCAAAACTGTAGCCAGCAGCCCGCCAACAGCATTCCCAGCATTCCTGCATCACCAGCATCTAGGTTTCAGCATCCCTTGCATCCCTTGCCCATTGCATCCCCTGCATCGCGCCAACCCTGAAAAAATGCCCCCCTGAGAGTAGGTTTTGGTGGTAGGCGGACATAGCGGGCATGTTTGGGATCAAGTGGGCAGGTTTCAGCAAAAGCGGGGCCGCCGCGACTGTGCGGAAAGCATCGCACATACCGTGATTTTGCTCATTTTTCCGCAAGCACGCACGCACGCAAGCACACGCGCACAGGCACACGCTAGGGTGGGCGGCTGGGTGGGTGGGGGGGGTGGGAAGGGTGGGAAAGCTTCAAGGGTGGAGGGGTGGGGTGTTCAGGGTGGGAAGGGTCAGCTGGTGATAGCAAAGCTCTAGGACAAAAAGGCAACACACACACAACACAAAAACACCAAGAGGACAACCCAGCCTCAACGAATCTGGGTTGCTTTCTGCTCCCCTGCTTCTTTTGGCTTTTTTTAGTGGTTGAATGGAACACCCATTAGTTTGCAAAAAGTTCTCAAGTCCTAACATCCCTTGGCAAAATGCACCAAAGGAATACAACAGAACACACAAGGTCCACCTCCAAAAACCCAACGGCGCTTCCCCGCCATCCCGGCCCTCCCGGCGCCGAGGCGCGGGTCGCCGCCTTCTGAAGCAACGCCAGCAGCTCGCGCTCCGTCAGCCGCTGCGCCGCCTGCGCCTCGCAATGCAAAGGCCGAGATCTATCCACTCACTGGCTGAGTGGATGGCCCAATAAAAGTCCAAACTTCATGTTTACCACTAAAATGGTCTTCCCCCCTCCAAAAAAAAGAGGTTCTTCAACTCAGGAAGTGAGTCCAAGGCCTGCGCCAACCTCGCCACTCAGATGCTCAGCGACCGTGGGGAAAATGGCCATGGGTCAGAATCCAAATCGTACCCCCAGTGAACATCAACCAATCCACACTAAAATAGATTCTAAAATGGGTGGTGCACCCACTCCAAAATGCTACCATTGGTTTTGACCCACAGCCAAATGTTCCCTGTCCTTTGGATTATCTGAAAGGGAAGCCCCCTCCAAACCCAGATGCCCAGTGGATTTCCGTGGAAGAAAGCATCGGCATCCTTTTTCATGTTGGCTGACAGTAAAGGGCACCCTTCCCCCACAAAAAAGGAAACGGGCACCACTGGGCAACTGGGGTAATGCCGACGCGACTCTAAAAAACAAGGACAGAAGGAAAACAGATTCCCCAAATCAAATGTTGATCAATTTCATGGTTTCCATTGAAACGATCGCCACAGAAACGGAAGTTCCAAAAAGGGAAATGGCTCGGGATTCCCTGCTACAGGGGATGATGTAAGTCATACCTCTGCCATGTACCTTGACCCAACTGAAAAAAACAAAACACATGGAAAGCAGGTGGTAGTACACAATGTATATGTATACATAGATTTAGTTTAGTTTATTTATGTGTCAAAACACGTTTTATTGAAGATGCCCCAGGGTGGATGCTTTACGCTGTAGATGCCCGCCAGCTCGCCCCTCCTCTTTAGAAAGGCCATCTTCATAATGCCTGTGGGTGTGCGTGTGTGCGTGTGGGCCTGTGATCGCATCCCATCTGTGCTGACCCAAAAACTTTGCTACTCAGTCAGTCAGGGGAAGTCACCACCATACCCAATGTGTTAATTTGTTGGGCCATTGCCACGAGGCGCCCAGTTCCAGGAATGTGTGTGACCCCTCTGAAATCTTCAAGGTAAGCCGACACGGTGCTAGAGAAGTACAACACGGGATCATTCATTTCGTACAACGCGGGATCCTTCATTTTGGAGGCGACTCTGGACTCAACTTGCGGGGAAAATGGAAGTGGATGGAACAAAATAGTATGCAAGGAACGGCACTCAACACATATTTGGGGCGAAACTAGGGCAACTACTTTGTTGCCCAGCGGATCGCGTAGCAAGATTCCACCCTTCTGCTGCGCCCTTGCAGGACATTGCAGGACGTGAGGGCGCCGCAGGCGCCGGAGTCCTTTTTTTTGTGCTTTTTTTGGCGGGGGGTGGTTTAGGAGCCACTAGAGACCCAGTCATGGCAAATGAAGGAGGCAATGGATTCACTTCTCCTTCGCATTGACATGGCCACCCATGCTGCCAATGATGCCCGTCTGCCATCCCTGAGCTTGGCACAAACATGTCGCTGTCGATCATGGCCCCCAAAGCCTGCAGGTGGCAGCGCCTCTTATCTTTTCACTTGAGGAGCTGGTGAACGAAAGCTAGCAGTTGTTGCGTGAGATGGGTCGGTGACAGAGTGGATTCATAGGTAGCTTGTGTACAACGAGAGGCCCGGCAAGATTCGTAGGATGCGACACGCAAACGCACATGGTGGCGTGGCAAACCTTGAAAAATGAAAACAACGAGAGGCGTCAGAAGCTGTCTTAAAGCACCTCTGGGTTCTGCATGCAGCGTGTGCAAAGATTCTTGCGAGGTGGTTTACCGAGAAGACTCAGGTCTCAAGTGAACAAGCTGAATCGGTGGAACATGTAAAAGTTCGTAGCACCAAGTCCAAAACAGGCAAACCGAGACTGCTGAACACTGAGCCACTGCCGGGGGATGGACCAGGGAGGAATCGAGCCTGAGACCCGGGGGGGGGGGGGGGTCTAAATAATTGATATTTTTCAATCTTTTCGGCTCAAATAATTGAAAAAATCAATCTTTCGGCATTTGAGCCCCTTACCTTGCTTACGCAAGGAGAAACTTCAGCTAGCTAAAGCTAGCTTTCGTGATTTTGGGTGTGCATGAGTTCTTCCTTTCAAATCAACATCTTCAGACCAGGACTGCGAAATATCAACCAGGTACTTAACTAGGCCGGAGCTCGTCACCCATGGTGCCGCCCCCATAAGCCCTGCCGTGCATCTTGAGTGAGCGGGGCACCAAACCTGTGGAATGAGCCACAGGAACACACCGCAGTGTCAAAGGGATTGTCCCAACCGTACTTCAAGATGGGCCAAGACGCCTTGCTGGAAGCGAATTATTATGAGTCCTGCAACATGTCTTCTGCTTGAGTCCACCCTGCCTTGAGCGCCGTCACGAAGGAGTAGGGCGAAGGGCCAGTCGGCACGGCCTTTCGACGCGATCGACGCGCCTTTGGTGCCCGAGAGCTTCCTGGACAGAGCTCGCTGTGCCCCTTTCAGGTGTCTTGAGTAGACAGCCAACGCACACAAACCAGACGACCAATGTGGTCTTAACTGAGCCATGACGAGTATGCGCAGTGGGACAACTAAGCACGGCACCGCTTCAAACCATGGCTGACTTGTCTGTTCCGATGGCACGCGCTCTTATAACTTGCTCATTCCCCCCAACTATTAAACGGGCCCACGTAGTAAACACAGGTTTTCCCGAAACAACATCCCCCCTCATTGCTTGTTTGTTTTTTTTGCGCGGCAGGGAGTAGCTTGATTTGCAGCGCAAAGCAAGTGTTCCTTCCCTAAGTGCATTAAAAACAAATAACACCTGCCAGTTTCGAGTTCTGTTGTTTCTGTCTTCTGAATTCGCTGAGTAAGTCTGGTTTAGGATTGGCCTATTCTAAAATTAGTATTCCCGCACCTGGATTTGTCTGAGGCTTGGAAAAAGTATTCTTTATGAGGAAAACCTTCACTATGAAGAAGGGAATTCGCTTGAAGCAAATTTGGCAAGATGATGCAAGATGGAAGCTGCCTGCACAACATCACCCTGGATTCACAAATTCCTGGTCCAACCCTGGACCCTCAACTAGAGGTCCAGCAAACTCCGCCGTCTCAGCTCTGTTAACTCAGCCATGCGGAATGGAGCAGTTAAGCTCCAGGGTCGGCTCGTTTTGCCATATCGCTGTAGGTCAAAAACAGGAACCTAAAATGGAACCCTGGTAAAACCAAAGACTAAAACCTGCGGTCCCCTGGTGCCTTAATTTTGACCCACACCCATATCGGTCCACCTGTGCTTTGGCATCTAGGTGTAACACGCCTCCGCCGCGCCCTTCTCGGGACGAACCAGGTTGATATCTGGAACGCTGCCGAGGTGAACCTCGGGCTTGCCACCCTCACCCACCGCTTCATGCTAGCCTCCAAAGGCGTCCTGTACACAAGCCTAACATCCAAACAACCTATGCCGAACCAACCTCATCTGAAACCAATGCATGCACAAATTGAGCACTGCCAGAATAAGCATTGTCAAGGCAACAGCTTTCTGGACGCTTTATCCTGATACATGCTGATATGCCTGCCCCTCAGCAAGCAATGTTGAAGGAGATGTCACAGGGCATTCAAAATGAGCCATGTCGAGGTGGACATCAGTCAAATTGGAAGCCAAAAGCCAATGAAGCAAACAAGCAATCACACATACAAGCAAAACAACATGTTGATGTTTGCCATGGCTACTGTGACAAGGCCCGGGGCTATTTCATACCACACCCTGTTGGCAGATCAATCGCTAGCCTTACTTGTTAAAACCGCCCGCATCGTTTCGCGCTTTCCAAAAAAGAAACGACTCCTTGAGCGCTCACCCCATCCTGTTGGATTCCATGTGTCCCTTAGTTTCCAGCAGCCCACGCAATCTGTGCATCTCCCTCTCTCTTCGCCAGGGTCCTCCCTCACATCAGCCCAGTGAAAACTCACCTTACCCAACATGTGGTTGAACTGGTCTGTCAGCCCCAGGTAATTTGGGAAGCCAAGAGGAAGCCATAGGCCCCAGCAAGCCCAAGCTCTCCAAGGGACGCATGCTTCGGAGGCGCTGTCCATCAACCGCTTCTGCTCCTGAAGAACCTGCGAGCAAAAAAGCCCAGAGTCGAGGAGCCGAAAAGTTTTCATGTTTCGACCTTCCGAAGAAGGGAACGGCCCTGGGAGCAGTACCACCCAGCAAAGACAAGGATCCCGTGTGCAGCTGAAGTCATGCCAGGCCCAATGCCCCCGATTGACCAACGGCCCTGGCAAATGCCCGTCATCGAAAGCCTAGGTATTCCAGTAGAGAGGTTAGATAAGGGTACCAACCTTTTTCTGTCGTCTACTTTAGTAGGGGAACCCTCCCCAAGAAAAGGGAAAAAGGGCACTACTGGATGGCCTGGAAGCCAGTACTGGATAAACCAACTCCTCCATGAGGGGTTAGGGCACACTAAAAAACCAAAGCCGAAAGCGATCCAACACAACGGCACAGGGCACAACTCAACCTCGCATGGCTGAGTTCAAAGCTCAAGCGTCAAACTGAGTTTGACATCGGACTAAGGCTATGTCTATGTTCAACCGTGGCTCTCAAGATATGACGTATCCCTAAATCAGATTCCATGTACGAGCGCACAGGTCTAGATACTGAACCTCGGTTGCTTTCTGCTCCCCTGCTAAAACTTTAACTTTTAGTGGTTTTATGGAAAACCCATTAGTTGGCAAAAAGTTAAAGTCCTAAGATCCAAGAAAAATGCACCACCGTAACGTAATGTAAGATGTGCACAAGCTTGGCCCGGGCTCGCCATGGGAAGCATCGAGCACCAGCCTCCTGTGAACGCCGAAGGCAGGACGCGCCAGCCTGAGCCACAAGATCATGTTGACCCCGGATTAACACACCCCTGTTTATTAATCTGGGTGTGTGTGTGTGCTGGTTTTAGTGAGGAGTTATCACTCTTGGAGGGGAACACCCACATATATGAAGAAACAGGGGTGTATTAATCCGGCGTAACATTAGACGTTCCACCCAGGGAGTCTCCTGTTGGGGGGAAAAAGAGCCACCTCTGGGTTTAAGTCTAGCCTGCAGTAGTCAAAAAGTGGAACCCTGCGTTCATGGGCCAGAATGATCATCCAACATTCGTAAACACGCGCGGGTGCGCTTTTTTGGGTTGGCATCAGCAAGCATCCTGTGAGGAGAGAAGTAGCCATGCTCGTGGAGTTCAACGAGCCGAAAGCGCCTTGTTCATGGTGCGGTGTTCGGCACTTGCACTGTGGCTTTCGCGAAAGCTTGTTCGCAGCACCACCATCACCAGCACCAGCACCACAACTTTTGAGGGTTTGTGGCAAAGGAAGGCTCCTGTGCAGATTGCCGCTTCTGGGGCTACATAAAGCTCTCGTTGCTGCCAGGCGTGTGAGTTTTGCCGGATGTGCAACGCGCCCAGCCTCAAGCACCTCTGGCGTTGCCAGCGGCTCAAGGTTGTGCAGTAAAGACGCCACCTGCGGCCGAGTGACAAGCACCTTACAAGGACGCATGGTCGCACAATAGAAACAACTTTAGCAGCTTTGTCATTTCTATTCCGCGGCTCATGTGCCAAGTCCAGCCGTTCTGCCTTGGTCTACTGTAGGGGTTGGGTTCACCTTCCCCACCAACCATGCATCACGCATGCTACAAACAAAAAAAGAAAGTGTCGTGCAAATGTCAGTGAACACCCACGGGTTCCAACGCACCAAGCCCGCGAACTTTCATCAATCCGTCCCAAACAGCAACACAACCCCGCATAGCATGGCCTCACCCCAAACTGCTGCGAGTCCCAGCCTGGGGTGCGTCGGCCTTGAGGAGCACCTAAGGAAGTGGGAAGTAGCTATGCTCTCTGCCGAGGGAACCGCCGAGCCCAGTCAAAAGACTTGCTGGGAAAAGCGAAAAGGTGCGAATCCTGCCATCCAGAATGCGGAATATGGGTGCTGCGCAATCATTCTAGAGGTGCCCCAAAAATATATGCTTATATACTCGGACGTGTGTTCAATATACTTCCGCATACGTGGCACGTGTATGTGTATGCGAACAATGAGGCTGAAACGAAGAGCTGCCACACCAACACACACAACACAGAAGACAAGAACAAAACACGACGACCAAGAAAACACAACAAGGCGCAACAAACTCTCGCACACGCACACCAACAAGCACACACCCACACCCACACACACACACACACACGCCCGCACGCACACACACACACAGACACAGACACGGACACAGACACAGACACAGACACAGACACAGACACAGACACAGACACAGACACAGAAACAGAAACAGAAACAGAAACAGAAACAGAAACACACACACACACACACCCACGCACGCACGCACGCACGCACGCACGCACGCACGCGCGCACACACGCACAGGCACCCACACACACACAAACACACGCACACACGCACACACGCGCACACGCGCACACGCGCACACGCACACACGCGCACACGCGCACACGCGCACACGCGCACACGCACACACGCACACACACACACACACACACACACACACACACACACACACACACACACACACACACACACACACACACACACACACACACACACACACACACCCACGCATGCAGGCAGGCAGGCAGGCAGGCAGGCAGGCAGGCAGGCAGGCAGGCAGGCAGGCAGGCACGCACGCACGCACGCACGCACGCACGCATGCGCGCGCGTCGCACGCACGCGCACGCGCACGCGCACGCGCACGCACACGCACACGCACACGCACCCACACCCGCACACGCACACACACAATCACACACTCACACACTCACACACTCACACACTCACACACTCACACAAACACACACTCACACACTCACACACTCACACACACACATTCAGACACACACACACGCACTCGCACACTCACACTCACACACACACAGCACTCACACAATCACACATTCAGACACACAGACAACGACTTGAATCGACCACACCGGGCATTCAGCTTCCTCGGTGCCCGGCCTGCGCAGCAGCACGGAGTTGACCGCAGCGCTTGGACAGCTTCTCCACCAAGGGGGGTAGCCAGGTGAAGCGCTGAGGCTGAACCTGGCGGTGGCCACATGGTGTGTGTGTGTGTGTTTTTGTGTTGGTGTGTTGGTGTGTTCGTGTGTTGGTGCGTTTGTGCGTTTGTGCTTTTTTTGTGTGTTTCTTTGTTTCTTTGTTTCTTAGATCTCGGCCCGAGTGCCTGTCAGTGGTGGATCCACGGCAGCTGAAGATCGGGAGATTTCGCCCCATGGCTGTGCGGCTCGGACTCCGACCTCCTGAGGCTGGTCACACCTGGACTGGGCTCCTCCGCCAATGCGAGGACACTGACTGCTAGACCTCATCACGGTCTACCAAGGCCAGATCATTAAGGATCCAGCGACCTCCTCAAGTGCTCGCTGGAGGAACACTCAAGCTGGACCCGACGATGCCTCGCACAGCACCCAGGCGATCGAGCTTCACGACCACAGTCATATCCCCACACTTCGTCAGAGAAGGACTCCGGGATGTACGGGATCTCCTCACAGCAGAAACCAACCTTCTCGGCCACCCTGTCGGCCTCTTCGACGGCAACTTCCTTCTCCCAGCAGACTCGGTACTTCAACAGAGGTTACTACGGCCCATACCCGCTGCTACCACTCGGACCAGAACACCCACCTCCTCCAGCTCAGGTCAACAACCTCGTCTTCTCCAACTACACACGCTACTGGACACATCCAAGCCGGCGGCTTCCTCTTTGAGGCCATCAACTCGCTCGAGCCTAGCAACGTCAACTGGTCCCTCTACCTTGAAGATGGCCAACCTGTCCATAAAGACATGCGTGTCTACTCGGACCTTAGGCTCAGAGCCATTGGCACCATCACCGCAGGCGGATCAGACAAGCTCGGACTTTCTGACGCCCACATCAACCTGGCAATGAGCCAAATCCTGCACCAGCACGACCTCATTGGCGGAACCCCTGTCCAGTATCTCAACCCGATTGAATCGCGACGAGCTCTGGCCAGCTGCTACAACGCCGACCTCCTCTACTACATGAACACCATCGCCATCTTTGATTTTGATGGACATTGGGCGGTGCTGCTCTGCATTCCTAGCCCCGCTGGAGACTTCCATGCGTACTAGGACTCCCAGGACGCGCCCTGCCAGGAGGACATGCGCTCGCTAGGCAGCTTGCGCAACATTGGGGCATGCCTTGTGCCTCCATCAACACTTCACCCAGCAGCACAACCACACCTGCGGTACCATCGCCCTCCTCCACATCCAGGCCCTCCTCAACCCCAACACCAACTTTGAGGAAGCCGACATCCTCCGGCAGCATAACGACCCTGGTTACAAACCTCACTGACCTCGAGCACCACTCAGCTTGTGGACCTGCAGCTGGCGGAGATCATCTTGAGAACCAGCTGGTCCAAATCCTCCGATCCAAAGGAGTACCGGAACAGAGACTCCAACAACAAGCCATCAAAAAGCTCGGCCCAGCGGACCTTCGAGCCGCTTTGAGGAACACCAACCAGTGGGCTGCCCTCAAGGCTCTCGGATCCAGACCAAACACCAACTTTCTCTTCGTTCATCACGACGAGCTCATGCAGAACATCAAGGAGAAGGCGGAGTCCACGTACGGGATCGCCATCTCCAACCGCCAAAAGACAAAGGACAAGCGACCTCAGCCTCCGAGCACACCCCTGACCTTTTCTGGTACCAGGCCACTTCGCCTCAGAAAATGACCAGCCCGTTGAGCAGATCTCCTTCTCCTCCATCGGTCCTGGCTCGCAAGGAATTGCGTTTGCCACCATTGCCCCCTACCTGAAGGAGGGAATCACGATTGGAGATGGGCCGCTTGCTGTGCTCACTACTCGCCCCATCCCTCACGAACAGCGTGGGATGCTCACCATCACCGACCTGCAGATCCCAGCGAAGCACATCGACACCCAAGAGCCCGTCTTGGTTCAGGGCAGCTTGGTTCAGCTCAGCACCAACATCCAACGGGTCCTTCCTCATGCCGACCTAGACGCTGACCGTTAAAATCACCACCTTCCGAAACCAATGGCAAGGCGACTGGAGCACCCTCAAGGATGGGCCAGTCAAAGCACTACTTGCTATCCTGACCCTGTGCCGCATTCGTGCTTGCGGCAATTCCTGCCCGAAGTACCACCCACCGGTCGAGGAGGACAACCTCGAAAAAGTTCTCCTGGATATCTGGGGAAGACAATGGTCAAGCCCTAGCAACAACAGGTCGGAACCAGCTGGAATATCCTCGCCAGGATTCCACACACCGCACTCCGAAGCATCATGCAGATCTCCGGCACATCGTCTGTCTTCAAGGAGCCTCTCTTCAAGATGCCCATCATCGCCTACGGACCACCGAGCACGCGGTTGCACTCACACGCCTCCAGGAGAAGTACGGCATCAGATTCAAGCAGCAACATATTGAAGCCGGCCATCAATCCCTGAGACCAGAGGAGCCTTTCCTGAGGGTCAACGTCGTCGATGTCTACCTCCTCTTGGCACTGATGTACCCCCACCAGCCAGTATTCTTCCCAGTGCACATGGAGACGTCGTCATCAGCAAGGTCAATCATTGCCACGGACAGAACGCGCAAATTCCAAGTTCGAGGAGCCACTTCCTCTACACAACCCCCAGATCCCTGGCTCAACGGATCCGATCCTTGGTCTTCCAGTACCTCCAACTCACTTGCCACCTCACACAGCCACACCAGCACCTCGTTCGACAAGATACAGCAGGTCGAAGCCCGAATCAAATCCGACTTGCAAGAGGCCATCGAAAAGGAAATCGCGGACCTCAAGGACACTGAAGCAGATGAAGACTTTGACATGGGGGTTGAAACCACCTCGATCAACGCCCGCTTCCTCAAGCTCGAAACCGACGTTGCCGAGCTCAAACAGCACAACCACAAGTTCGAAGGCTGGTTCAAAGAGGCAGCTTCCGCCAACGAGCGCACCAACAAGCACCTGACTGAGGTCCCCAACAAGTTGCCAACCAGCAGGCTGAACTCCACAAGGTACAGTCCTATGTGACCCAGCAAGGACATGACCTCCGAGACGACATGTCAAGTGGATTCCAACGCATTGAAGCCCTTCTCTCAAAGAAGGCTTGCTCGGATTGACTATATCAACCTGGGCCCAGGGCCTCCCCGCCCTGGATCTTCACACCCCTCTTGGCGCTTCTCTTCACTGAAGCTCATGGAGCAGCTGCCCTTGGGACGCTCCACACAGACACCCTGACAGGGACTCACACTGACGCGGTGACAGCATTAGGTGCGCTGACATCTACCCCCCACTCACACCTGGCCGACTTGAGCCACATGGCTCGAAATTTTGGACTCCGACATCAACTGAGGCACAATTGGCGCCTTGTTCAGACCTTGCCCGGTTCTTCTACCCCAGTGCGCTCTGTCGCAACCTTGGGTCGGGTCTGTCAAGGCGGTACGCCTCCGAGGGGCTACCCACGCCCCCCCTTCGCGCCACCCGAGTTGGCGAAGCCAATCATCCTGGGCCCGCTCTCACCAGTGGGAGCACGGCAAACCCGAGTGGGGTCATTGGGAAAGCAGACAACCTCATGGACTTGCCCTATGACATCTGGAACATCTCGGAGACATAGCTGGCGGCCCCATCGATGAGCACGCTCTCCAGGCAGCTACATGCCCGAGCTCGGGATCAACACCGTCACCTCCGTCTACTCTTTGGTGCTCCAGTCCCTCTACAACCGCCCTCCACCACAGCAGGAGTTTGGGCAGGAGTAATGCAGTTTTCCGACACCCCAGCTGCCCCTACAAGCTGGCCTGGCCGGACTCCCAATACTCACTGGAACGAGTCCAGGTCTCCCAATTCCGATGTGGCAAGCACACCATCACCGGCATCAACCTCTATGGCTGGCCATCTTCGCCGTCCTGGCCTTTGGCATGCGACCACACCAACACTCTCATAGATCACTTGACCCAGGAAATCATCTTAGGCCGTAAAGGCCTTAGATTCGTGGCCGGCGACTTCAACGCAAGTGAGGACAAGCTGGCGGCCATCCACATATGGAAGCAGTGTGGCTGGGTCGAAGCCCAGGAACTTCAACAACATCTCACTGGGCAACCACCACTCCCTACCTACCGCGGACAAACTCGACCTGATCGGCTGTACCTCTCCCCGGAACTTGCGGGATACTTCCGGGACTGTCAAGTCAAACAGGACTTTGCGGACCACGCCACGATCAGGGCCAACTTTGTCCTGCCGGACTTCCACTCTGCCACCTTCACATGGCCTATGCTGGCTCCAAATTCAATGGACCCAGCTTGCTGCTGACACCTGGAAAATGGCGGCAACAAGCTACTACCCTCCAGCTCCGCCCATTGACTCCACTACCGAAACCTTCAAGCACATTGGGCGGCAAATCGAGCACTATGCCAGTTCTACCTTCCAGGCCAACGGCTTATCTCCACTTCCTGCAACAAGCAAAGGGCGCGGCCAACGACTCAAGCCCATCAAGCGCCTCACTGAACAACTCTCGGTTCGACCTAGCCGGCCTGGAGAAGTCCAACTCAGCTCAGACACCAACAACCACTCCATCCTCAAGTGGTTCAAACAACTACGTCGACTCCAGAGTCTTCTCCACTCCCTGAGATCTGGAGGAGCATCTCCTACACACATTGCACACCAGCTCGAGCTCTGGCACGCCATCAAACATGCGGCGGGCTTCCAATCCGGCTTCACCACCTGGTGGCTTACCCGCCCACATCGCTGCCAAGGAACCCCAAGCACTCCCACCACGGGCAACCACGGAGGTCCTCTTCCTGGACTTCCAACACAACTTCAGGGCCTTTGAAAGCTGGCACCATCGCCAGCGCAGCAAACTCATCAAGGCCCGCTACCAGCAGCACTGCCACCTCGCCTTCAACGGTCAAAGGCAATTCCTCGGAGCCCTTGACCATCACTACATCCAGACGGACACCCCACCCACGCCACGGTTTATTAAGGGTCTCCCGGTCACCATTGACAATCAGGAGAGGGATGCCATGCGGGTTCACTCGGACCACTTACTCATACCTGGACATGAACTCACTCAGAAAATCACCCAGTTCAACCTTGACACCATCCACGACGAGCTCTCAACCTTCTCAAACCGAGACTCCTCCACAGGTTTGGGAGCGAGTTGTTGGCTTCACCCGGGCCTACATTCCACAGGCATCCTCGAGCTCCCACCCTGGTGGAGACAAGCTGGTGTGCCTCCTTCAAACGCTTCAAAAAGCACTCTGCCCGAGGACCCGATGGCATTGCAGGAGAAGATCTACGGCATCTGGAAGGAGCTGATTGGCCTGAACAACTCCTTCAAGGTGTTGCACATCCCATTGCCAAAGTGCCCAATGCAGAGACGGTTGCGCAATACAGGCCTATAGTCGTGCTCGCGACAACCTACCGATCCTGGTCGAGCACAAGGGCAAGGGCCATTCTCCGTTCCGCTTCCTCCCCGGACGAGAAGCGCAAGAGATTTGGGTGCTCCTGCAGGCACTCATCGAGGTCCAGGCGGACACTACCACGCCCCTTGCAGACATCCAAAGAGCCTTCAACCACCTGCCGAGACGCCACATCCATCACCTCCTTCTACACCTCGGCCTCCCGAGAAACTTCCTCTCGGCCTGCCATCGCTTTCTGAACACCTTTGCCCGACGGTTCAAGCTCCGACACTCAATTGGGGAGCCTCTGCACTCATCCAGAAGACATCCCGAAGGATGTTCACTCAGCTGCGCCGCCATGGCCGCAACCTGTTGGGCACCCGACGTCTATCAAAGACAGTACGAACCTCAAATCTGCCACCTCTCCTAAGGTCGACAACTTGGAACAGCTCTCCTACGACGCAGCTCTACAACAAAGACCTGGGAGGCCTGATGCACTACGATGCGAAACGACGCACTCAGCACCTTCACCACCAAATCCAACTTCAACCTCAATGGGACCTGCTTCGACGTCTCTCCTGTCCAATTGAACTTAAGAAGCGCGTCATCATCCAGGCGTTCTGGCCGAAGCTTTTCCACTCGGCCATCATCTGCGACCACCCGCCACAGATCATCCACCAACTGCGCACCACGGTCATGAAAACCTTGGGCTGGCAACAGGCCGGGGCCAACTCCCTGGTCAGCCTTGGGGTGCTCGTCAAGAACCCCCTACTTGACCCTGGCTTATTTCAACTTTGGACCACCATTCGGACCTTTAGGCGCATACTGCGCAAACAGCCAGGACTTGTTGACCTATGGCATCACCACATGCAGAACTTTCAGGGAAAGCTCCGGGCCGGACCTTTCTCCACCTTGGTGAGGCTCCTGAACCCAATTGGATGGCGGGTCGAGCAGGTCCCGATCGTACAGGACCATCAAGAACTACAACATGACCTCTGCGCCACACCGGAGGCACTCCTATTCAGGCGCTTCACTGCAGGTTGGAAACACTGGATCTCTGGGCAACTTGCACATCGGCATGACTACGCAGGCTTGCTAGGGATCAACTGGCAGATCATGCAAAAGAAAACGGGCCATCTTCCGGCTCTTGAATCAGCTCGCGCTCACTCTCAGCAACGGGGCGCCTTCTTCACTGGAGAACTCAAGAAGAAATTCGACAACTTCCACGATGGAACCTGCCCGGCATTTCTGATCCGCACAGAAGCCTCCACTGTCCTCAAGTAGAAGCCATACGTCGTCAACATCCTGCTGCTGTTGCCCTATGGGATCATGTTCCAGTATGTCTTCGAGAACGACTACTTGCACCCTGCAACCCACACGCTGCAGAAGTACATGGCTATCTTCACCGGCTCTCCACCCTGCCCCCGAGATTCAACTTTGTTGCTGACCCTGACCAGGTCATGCACCTCTTCACAGATGGCTCATGCCTCACCGAAGAACCCGTCAACCGCTCTCCCGCGGCCAAGTTCTAGCGCAAGGCCTACTACCTGGCATTCTTCAAGGTAGCACCCGTGCGGAACTATACGCCATCCTGCAGGGGATCAAGTGGCTACAGGCTGGTCATCACCGTGGCCACATCTGGTCTGACTCGGCGACCTCGGTTCAAGGAGTATGGCAGATCCAGAAGTCAATCGGCTCTATGGCCACGAACCCCGACCGCACCTCCGCCACCAATGTGGACCTTTGGTCGCAGATTGCGGATACTCTTCTCTTCAACTCGCCACCACTGCCTCCATCCAGATCCACCACATCCCAGGACACACCGATCCTTCCCGCTGCGACAACCCGGTAGACGAGTGGCTTGCACTTTGGAATGGGCAAGCTGACTATGCAGCTGGCCTTGCTCGCCGTCAACTACCACCTGCCTTTGGAAGAAGCTGGGAGAACTTCCTCAACGAAAAACAGAAGACTGAAGATCAATTTGGCATCATGCTCCGGTTCCAACTTGCCCTTGCGGAAGGCTTCTCGCACTTCCACAAGCATGCCCATCACAATCGCCGGGCAAATGATGATGAAATTGAGGAACCCTTCGAGATCCCTAGGTTGTCTTCGCCTCTCTGCTGGCCCTCTCGGCTCCCTTCTGAGTGGGAGCTCCTCATTAATTCGTTTTGGACCCAATTTTGTTTGCGGCCTTCTTGAGTTTTTCCTGAGAGACCGACAAGATGCTGACACCAGCCACTGTGTCTCCTGGCTTCAGATTGCCGTTTGTGCTAGGAACATGTGCATCCCCTTCGCAATTGCGACTGCCTCCGAGACTGGAGAATGCTGGAGGGATCAAAGTGATGTTCCTCCGGGCGCTGATGTCCGCGCCTCCCTTGCTAGTGACATTCGCCTTGTTCGTGCTGTTCTTCGCGGTGGTTCCGCTCTCTTTGAATTGGACATCGGTGAAACCCGGGGACTCAACCTCTCCGCACTCAGGGTGGGACCACCCAGGCGGGCTGCTGCATGCCTTTTCCCAGGAGTCCCTTGGAGCGATTAACGCCCGGATCCTGGACTTTACTTCGGCTCGGCCGATTAGGGCCTCGAATGACCTCTCTCGGCCACTGCGCTGAGTTGACCGGACTCGCGCACCACTCTGCTGCCGCTGAGCGTGCGCCGCAATGAAGGGTGAATGAATGAATGAATGTTTTGTTTCTTTGTTTCTTTGTTTCTTTCTTTCTTTCTTTCTTTCTTTGTTTCGTTCTTTCTTTCTTTCTTTCTTTCTTTCTTTGCTTTCTTTCGTTGCTTTCTTTCTTTGCTTGCTTTCTTTCTTTCTTTCTTTCTTTGTTGTGGGGGTTGCCCTTGCGGTTTTGTACAGCGGGCCTGCCAAGCTATGTCCTTTGGGTCGTCGCGGGGCCTGAGTACCAAGCGCACGCTCGATGCAGCAACACGACTGGCCTGCCCTTCAGCCTGAACAATTGCTGGAGTTGCAAAGCTGGCGTCCGTCGTAAGAAACAACCCTCCGCGCTTTGCACTTCTTGCACGCTCCTGCCAGTGCAACAGTTTTGAGGGCCCGGCGAGTTCTGAGAGGCGACCTCTGCCACGTTCCAGGCAGCTCTCAAGTCTTGAAGCTGCGCTTGGAACAGCTGGGCCGCCCGGCCTGAGCTTCCCAAGCAGCTCCCGGACCAACTCACAGGCTGTGGTTGGGAACGCCCTGGGACCTTCCCAGCTGCTCCAATGCCAGGGCGCGCTCTGGCAAAGTGGCCGCCAGCTCGTTCAGCTCCTCCTGAGACATCGCGCTGCGGTCTGTTTCGCGCTCCCTGGCCACTTACAGCAATCCATCTGCACAGTTGAAAAGAAAGAGAAGTGCTGGCATGAAATCGAATGACCCTGATGCAGAAGTAAAACCCACATACACACAGGCACTCAGCTTCCCTCTAATTGGTTGTTTGGTTCTTGCAGCAATTCACTTTTGGGCTTCTCTTGTTTGGCGCAATTACCCCGTTTTGTGGCTTTAAACGGAAACCAAGAGGAACATCACCATTTGGGGGGTTCCCACAAAAAAGACACACCTGGCACTCACCTCAAAGGAACATCCCGAAACACAAATTCATTGGCTTCAAGTCAAGCAGCCCGCCCACCCATCACCCATGGGGTTTGTGGATTGCTTCGCCCAGGTCGTCCAATGTTCGGGAGCATGAGGGGCGCATCCAAATGCCATGACATGCCTTGAAAGGCTTGGCCAGGATGATGCCTAGTCGTACTCCTGAATGTTGGTCTGGGATGGTAATTCAGTCCAGGGGTGGGCCTCCCAACTTTCATTGCCAAAGCCACAAACAAAACACACACAGACAAATGCCACAACCACCGCAAATACCACAACAAAAACAATTAAACAACTGGCACAAATACCACCACAACCACAGCCACAACGGCAACCACAACCAACCCAAAACTCGCCTTCGCCATCTCCAGAAGCTGCAGCTGTGCAGCTGCCGCCGCCACTGGCCAAAAGCGGCGTGGCAGTTCTGTGGTGCACAACTCACTTCCGATCGAGTGGATTGACCCAAAAAAAGCAATGACATATGGCCATGAATTTGAATGAACCACCGGAAAAAGTGATTGGTGGACATGATTCCCCACCTAAATGATGTCCACCAAAGGGTCCCTTGTTAAAAAATCATGCCCATACTTTTATTACCACTCAACTGTTGCAAACCCAAAAAGCAAAAGTGACCAGAAACTCCATGAACTCAGGAAGTGAGACAGCGTTCGTTTTGCAACATGTCCAACACCTGAAAATCAGGAATCCCCAAGTAAAGGCTTTGCACTGGCTTTTGCTCGTATTACCTTCGAATCGGGGAGCTCGCCATAAGTTAGGCAGACACATGCCTTGAGTTGCCAATACGCAGCTTCTGTAAAGACCCTGGCAAGGTCCCCTGTGATTCCTTGTCGCTTGTGTTGCAGGACGCCCATAGCCCGCCAATAGATGTAAAGGCTCATAAAGCCAAAAATCGGGTAACGTGAAGCCACCCTTTTGCTCGGCCGCATTTCATGGGGAGGGCTAAATTCATCCTGGGTTCCCCATTTGCACAGCTCAAGAGGCCATGGACTAAGAAACCAGCCTCAAACTTTGGCTGGATCCTGACGTCTCTCTCAGGCCGCAAGGGTGCGGCAAAAGGAGGTTCCATAGGGCAGGACGTGGGTGAGTCATACCCTTCGTCCTACCAACCCGACATGGTCCATCCAAACGGGATGCTGACCCCCCAATCTTTTAGCGCGCAAGCAACCTGGCCGCATGCTCAACAGCTGGCGAACTTCTTCCTTGGAAGGGCCTCCTGAGCCAGGCTCCGGTTGAAGTATGCCATCCATCCCTGCCATACCCATGCAACAACATATTTTTTTTTTTTGGGGGGGGGCAGGCACAACTATCTTTTGTGACACATACAGCTACAACCACCCCTTCCCTGTGAACAAGTCCAAGACGTCCAAAAGACTAGAAGGCTGCGGCCTTTCGTGAACTCCTTACTGATTTGGGAGCCATGAGAACCGGCGGAAAACCTCTCCAGGCCTTCCGGGCTCCGGGCCTGGCGAGTCTCGGCAGGAGCCGAGAAGGCTATTTCATCCTTGCACCTCATTTAAAAAAAACCGCCAGGCCAATGAGATGGGTATGTTTAGAGGGTATCGTTACGAACAAAATGGGCCCAGCGCCCGGCACTTTGTGTTTCAAATTCTAGACACTCATGACCTCTTTTCTGCCACTGGATCTGGATCTTTGCAGCACCAGGTGCCCATATTGACTTCCATGCGAGGCCCGCAAAAACGGGGCGAGCTCAAAAGGATTGGCTGAAAGCTGATGCCACGCCAACCTTCCATGGAGCTGAAGCCTGTGCTTCAGTTCCTTTTGCTTCCCCCAAGTAACACAGGAAGCATAACACATGCTAACACCGAGCCTGAGACAAATCACCCGGGCATTCTTTGATCGCTGTGTCTGCTCGCTTGGGGAGATGTGGCAAGGCGTGAATCTCAGTTGGGGACCATGTGGGCATCATGTACTTGGGCATAATATGATAATATATATATGTATATATATATGTATATGTATGTACATATGCCCACCTACATTTGCTTGGAAGGAACCCTTCTCCCCCCCCCAAAAAAAAGAAAGAAAATAACAAAGAAAGAATAAAAACACAAAACAAAAAACAAAAACATCTAACAGTGAACCCTTTTGCTTTGCCCACACGTCTCTCGTACCTCGTGCTGCCCCGTCAGGAAATCTGGGTGATCTTCGTCGAGGATCTGCTGCAGAAGGTTGGGATTCCTGCCTGGGCGCCCGGCAAGCGGAACATGGGAAATCGCACATGGATCTAGGTGACTTGCATGAATCCCCCAACCCCCAACCGAAATGAGGGCTTCACCTTCAAAGCCCCAACAATCCCCCAACCAAAATGAGGGGTTCATCTTCAAAGCCCAAAATTCCCCAACCAATTTGAGGGGTTCATCTTCAAAGCCCCAAAAATCCCGCAACCGAAATGAGGGGTTCATCTGCAAAGCCGAAAAATCCCCCAACCGCCCCCAACCGAAATGAGGGGTTCATCTGCAAAGCCGAAAAATCCCCCAACCGCCCCCAACCGAAATGAGGGCTTCATCTTCAAAGACCAAAACTCCCCCAATCCACATGAGGGCTTCATCTTCAAAGCCCAAAAATCCCCCAATCGACATGAGGGCTTCATCTTCAAAGCCCAAAAAACCCCCAACCGAAATGAGAGGTTCATCTGCAAAGCCCAAAACTCCCCCAATCGACATGAGGGCTTCATCTTCAAAGCCCAAAACTCCCCCAATCGACATGAGGGCTTCATCTTCATTGCCCAAAACTCCCCCAATCGACATGAGGGCTTCACCTTCAAAGCCCCCCAACCGAAACGAGGGGTTCATCTTCAAAGCCGAAAAATCCCCCAACCAATTTGAGGGGTTCATCTTCAAAGCCCCAAAAATCCCCCCCAACCGAAATGAGGGGTTCATCTTCAAAGCCGAAAAATCCCCCAACCGCCCCCAACCGAAATGAGGGGTTCATCTTCAAAGCCCTAAATTCCCACAACCGATTTGAGGGCTTCAAAGCCTAAAATTCCCCAAACCGAGTTGAGGGGTTCATCTTCAAGGCCCCAAAATCCCAACCGAAATGAGGGGTTCATTTTTTGAAAGCCCAACAATCCCCCAGCCGATTTGAGGGCTTCATTTTTTGAAAGCCAAAAATTTCCCCAACCGATTTGAGGGCTTCATCTTCAAAGCCGAAAAATCCCAACCGAAAGTGAGGGCTTCATCTTCAAAGCCGAACAATCCGGGGTGAAGTACCGGTGAGGTCACTATCACTCGCCTAAATTTGAGGGCATTCAAGACTGGGAATTGGTGAGTCTCCAGAGACAGCGTGGCCGTGGGTGAAAGCCGAGCTTTCGCAACACTACTGCTCGTTTTGGTCTTTGGCTTGCAACCGTCTGTCCGAGCTTTTATTCACCCTTGGTTTGGAGGGTTTTTCTTTTTATACACTTTGCTAAGGAGCCTTGTAAGCAAAAAGCTTTGCGCTCGCTTGCACCAGCCCCCCCGCAGCGCGCCTGACTTCTCCTCCTCCGAGCTATCCTCGCTAAAGGAGTCCTTCGCATGGTGCGAAACGAAGGAATGCACGTGATTCCAGCTTGGTGTTTGAAGTTTACTGGCTGCTTGCTGAGGCCAACAAAATAAAACTGGTTGCTTCCGAGTTGGTCGAACATTCGCCATGAGGAAGGCCGGAATCATCGAGCAAGCTTCCTCACCCGCAATCTCTGGCCAAAAAAGCGGGCTGAAACATGCCCAAACTTGCCCAAACTTGCCCAAACTTGCCCCAACTTGCCCAGTGCGCCTACTACAACAAGGGAAGCCCTTTTCTGGGCCCTGAACTCTCCAAACAATACGAAAACAAAACTTTTCAGCCGGTTTCCAGCTGCCGGTTTCCGTCTGCGTCCCTGCCTCTGCCTTCGGACCCTTGTTGAGCAGCTTCAGCGTGAACCGTTTGGTCAGCTCACCCACCTCCCGGCCCGGCCGCGACGCACGCGACGCGCGAGCTTGGGATCGGAGGATCGGATTACCTTCGGGAACCACCAACCAGCAAGCCGTCGATGCAAAAGTGACCGGAGAAACCCTGCGGCATGGCCAAGATTCCTCAAGCAACTCGGTGCCTATACCCTCTAGTGTCTCTTTCTGTGGACTCTTGCAGCAAGCCTGCGATTGCTTTCCCAGGTGTTGGTGGCAAGATAAAGGTACATCCTACGAGGGGAATCTTTATCTTGCCACCAAATGGCACATGTAAATCATGCTGCAGTTTTCTGGTCATTCCCAGGAAGGGGTCCCACACGAAAACATGCGTCCTTTTCCCAGGGGTTTTCAGATATCAGCTAGAGTTCTTCCTTAAATCAAGCACCGCCTGGATCTAGATGCGTGCCTGGAGTCTGCTGTTTTTTTTGGTTTTCTTGTCTCATGGTTGTCAGGGACCCCCCAAAGAGGGAACCCCCAAAAAAGGCCTTAGTCTCTATTCGCCCCTGTGAATATTGGGGAATCGGCCCCCTTGACACCAGGACCTTTGGCCAACCCCTGCCATGGCCTTGTGGCTCATGCTCTGCGAGGATCTCCTCCTCGGACCGAAAGCTCGCGGGTCAGCTCTAGCCGAAAGCAGCTTGACACCGCTGTGTGTGTGTAGGGGGAACCCCCAAAAAAGCCGTGGCTGCGTGGTCAACCGTGTCCTCAGGGGGAACTCCGAAGCTTCCTTTGAGCTCCCCATCACAGCTGCCCAAAACGACACTCGGTAAAATGAGGCAACATAGCTCCAAAATCACTCCACTCACTCCACTCACTGCACTCACTCCACTCACTCCACACTCACGCAAATGACGCACCAACATGAAGGCCGCACGCGCTGAAACCACGGCAATGCCTTCCTGACACAAACTACGCGTCAGGCCCCTGGTGATCGAGTCCTGATTTTGGTGGTGCAAGCACATCTAAGCAGACCACTAACGAGCAGCTAATATATGCATACTCAATTTTGATGTACTTTAGTGCAAAGCCATAACGCACCATAACGCGACTCGAGCAACTGATTTGGGTGGGGCAAGCACATCTAAGCGGACAACTAACGACGAGCATATGCACACAATGCGACTTCAGGCGTGTCGTGTCATACTTGCAGCCAAGTGGTCAATTCTCGTATCACCGAGGTCTGTACCTCCCTCTGGTGCATGAGGAAGTGGGACACTTGCAGCAGAGAGGTGGGTGTGGCCAATCTCGCAGACCCTGCGAGCAATGAAGCCGAGCGTCACATGCCCAATCTCCACAAAAATCGATTCTAAAATGGGTGGTGAATTCACCTACCCCAAAATTTGGTTTTGACCCACAGCCACATTTGGCCCATGCCCTTGGGTCGTGATCTCTGATGTGGCTATGAATTTGAATAAGGGGTCGTTTGGTGAACATTTCTTAGGTGGGGATTCATGTCCACCAATCACTTGTGAGGTGGTTCCCTATAGCCAGCCATGTAGCCACTTCTTAGTCACAAAGGATGTTGGTAGCTCAAGGGTTGAGCCTTCAAGGCGTCGTGAGTCAATCCTCAGACTTGAGAATAGCGGGCGTCTGCGTTAATTAGTGTTGTATTGTAAATATGTCCCACATCAGAACTCATGTCAAGCCGTGCCAATGGTTGCAACCGCTTTCAAGGGCGGAAGCC
This sequence comes from Effrenium voratum, assembly GCA_963377175.1. NCBI lineage: Eukaryota > Dinophyceae > Suessiales > Symbiodiniaceae > Effrenium > Effrenium voratum. The sequence continues at coordinate 636,495 of CAUJNA010000469.1, forward strand.
CGTTCCTTGCATCGTCAGCTGCGGGGAAATTGAGATCGGCATGCCCCTCGTCCGGAGCCAATCGGCTTGGGCGTGCAGCTCCTGGTGAATGGTGGGCTCTCGCTGCCGGGGCTTTGGCCTCTTTCAAAGATCAGCAGGGCAATCCGCCGCACACGAATTGTTAGTATCACAAAGCCCACACAAGCAAGGAAGCTTGCAATACCTTGGGTGCTGTAAATCCCCCAGCTTGTTTTTTCTTGTTGCCGGTTAAAAGGAAAATATGAAGGGGATCCAAAAAGTTAAAAGCAGGCCATTTTGCTGGGCCCCAAACAGCATCGAATTTGGGATCGAGATAAAGCTCTCGGGGACTGCTGAGCGGTGGAGATACAAGCACACTGATTCACAGCCTGCGAGCCCCAACCTGAGCCGCAGCCACAATTGACAAGCCCTGCCTTGCCTGAGGCGAGCCGCGAAATCTGACTCATCTAGTTCAATTTGGCTGTGGCTCAAAAAACCGGTACCAAAATGGAACCCTGGTAAGTGGAAACATGGACCAAAACCTGCGTAACTCTAGCTCTTTAATTTGGAGCCACGCCCATTTCACACAGTTGGACAAAGTTTCCCGGCCTTGAATGAGAGAAGATCGCCAAAAAAAACTGGTCTTTCCAACTTCATGATATGCTTTGCAAGCTTTGCTTGCCAGTGCTTGAACTGTTGGGTCCAATCTGGAGTGAGTGAGCCCACGCCTGCCCGCGGCTATACCTCACAAACCTGCGCCCAAACAACTGTCCTCTTTGCGCAACCCTCCGCCCACTCAAGAAGACTAAAATGGGCAGCACCTACCCCAAAATGGTACGAGTACCATTGGTGTTGACCCACAGCCAAATAAAAAAGGAACAAAGAACTGCTGAGCCAAAGAACGCCTTCCGTCCTGCACGATGCTTTCGAAGAAGCCCTGATACAGGCTGGTGCCAGCAGCGAGGTCACGAAGTGCGTCCTGAAGAGGTCCACTGAAAGCAACCATCAACGAAACCAGGTGTGAGAAATTGTGCTTTCGAACTTGGCGTGGTTAGGCCAGCGTACGGAGAATGCGACTTGGAGCTGCTAACATTGTTGCACCAGTGTATGGAGAATGCGACTTGAAGCTGTTAACATTGTTTCACCACTGTATGGAGACTGCGACTTGGAGCTATTAACATTGCTACACCAGTGTATGGAGAATGCGACTTGAAGCTATTAAGTACGGAGAATGCGACTTGGAGCTGCTAACATTGTTGCACCAGTGTATGGAGAATGCGACTTGAAGCTGTTAACATTGTTTCACCACTGTATGGAGACTGCGACTTGGAGCTATTAACATTGCTACACCAGTGTATGGAGAATGCGACTTGAAGCTATTAAGTACGGAGAATGCGACTTGGAGCTGCTAACATTGTTGCACCAGTGTATGGAGAATGCGACTTGAAGCTGTTAACTACATTGTTTCACCACTGTATGGAGACTGCGACTTGGAGCTATTAACATTGCTACACCAGTGTATGGAGAATGCGACTTGAAGCTATTAAGTACGGAGAATACGACTTGGAGCTGCTAACATTGTTGCACCAGTGTATGGAGAATACGACTTTGAAGCTGTTAACATTGTTTCTATATATGGAGACGCGACTTGGAGCTATAAACATTGCTACACCAGTGTATGGAGAATGCGACTTGAAGCATTAAGTACGAGAATGCGACTTGGAGAACATTGCGTGTACGACTTGAAGCTGTTAACATTGTTTCACCACTGTATGGAGACTGCGACTTGGAGCTATAACATTGCTACACCAGTGTATGGAGAATCACGACTTGAAGCTATTAAGTACGGAGAATGCGACTTGGAGCTGCTAACATTGTTGCACCAGTGTATGGAGAATGCGACTTGAAGCTGTTAACATTGTTTCACCACTGTATGGAGACTGCGACTTGGAGCTATTAACATTGCTACACCAGTGTATGGAGAATGCGACTTGAAGCTATTAAGTACGGAGAATGCGACTTGGAGCTGCTAACATTGTTGCACCAGTGTATGGAGAATGCGACTTGAAGCTGTTAACTACATTGTTTCACCACTGTATGGAGACTGCGACTTGGAGCTATTAACATTGCTACACCAGTGTATGGAGAATGCGACTTGAAGCTATTAAGTACGGAGAATGCGACTTGGAGCTGCTAACATTGTTACACCAGTGTATGGAGAATGCGACTTGAAGCTGTTAACACATTGTTTCACCACTGTATGGAGACTGCGACTTGGAGCTATTAACATTGCTACACCAGTGTATGGAGAATGCGACTTGAAGCTATTAAGTACGGAGAATGCGACTTGGAGCTGCTAACATTGTTGCACCAGTGTATGGAGAATGCGACTTGAAGCTGTTGCTTTTGTTGTTTCACCACGTATGGAGACTGCGACTTGGAGCTATTAACATTGCTACACCAGTGTATGGAGAATGCGACTTGAAGCTATTAAGTACGGAGAATGCGACTTGGAGCTGCTAACATTGTTGCACCAGTGTGGAGAATGCGACTTGAAGCTGTTAACATTGTTTCACCACTGTATGGAGACTGCGACTTGGAGCTATTAACATTTCTACACCAGTGTATGGAGAATGCGACTTGAAGCTGTTAACATTGTTTCACCACTGTATGGAGACTGCGACTTGGAGCTATTAACATTGCTACACCAGTGTATGGAGAATGCGACTTGAAGCTATTAAGTACGGAGAATGCGACTTGGAGCTGCTAACATTGTTGCACCAGTGTATGGAGAATGCGACTTGAAGCTGTTAACATTGTTTCACCAGTGTATGGAGAATGCGACTTGGAGCTGTTAACATTGCTACACCAGTGTATGGAGAATGCGACTTGAAGCTGTTAACATTGTTTCACCACTGTATGGAGACTGCGACTTGGAGCTATTAACATTGCTACACCAGTGTATGGAGAATGCGACTTGAAGCTATTAAGTACGGAGAATGCGACTTGGAGCTGCTAACATTGTTGCACCAGTGTATGGAGAATGCGACTTGAAGCTGTTAACATTGTTTCACCACTGTATGGAGACTGCGACTTGGAGCTATTAACATTGCTACACCAGTGTATGGAGAATGCGACTTGAAGCTATTAAGTACGGAGAATGCGACTTGGAGCTGCTAACATTGTTGCACCAGTGTATGGAGAATGCGACTTGAAGCTGTTAACATTGTTTCACCACTGTATGGAGACTGCGACTTGGAGCTATTAACATTGCTACACCAGTGTATGGAGAATGCGACTTGAAGCTATTAAGTACGGAGAATGCGACTTGGAGCTGCTAACATTGTTGCACCAGTGTATGGAGAATGCGACTTGTGTTAACATTGCACACCAGTATGGAGAATGCGACTTGGAGAACATTGCTATGGAGAATGCGAAGCTATTAAGTACGGAGAATGCGACTTGGAGCTGCTAACATTGTTGCACCAGTGTATGGAGAATGCGACTTGAAGCTGTTAACATTGTTTCACCACTGTATGGAGACTGCGACTTGGAGCTGTTAACATTGTTACACCAGTGTGTGGAGAATGCGACTTGGAGCTGTTAACATTGTTACACCAGTGCATGGAGAATGCGACTTGGAGCAGCTAACATTGTTACACCAGTGTATGGAGAATGCGAATTGGAGCTGTTAACATTGCTACACCAGTATGGAGAATGCGACTTGGAGCTGTTAACATTGTTACACCAGCGTATGGAGAATGCGAGATGGAGCTATTAAGTACGGATAATGCGACTTGGAGCTGCTAACATTGTTGCACCAGTGTGTGGAGAATGCGACTTGAAGCTGTTAACATTGTTTCACCACTGTATGGAGACTGCGACTTGGAGCTGTTAACATTGTTACACCAGTGTGTGGAGAATGCGACTTGGAGCTGTTAACATTGTTACACCAGTGCATGGAGAATGCGACTTGGAGCAGCTAACATTGTTACACCAGTGTATGGAGAATGCGAATTGGAGCTGTTAACATTGCTACACCAGTATGGAGAATGCGACTTGGAGCTGTTAACATTGTTACACCAGCGTATGGAGAATGCGAGATGGAGCTATTAACATTGTTACACCAGTGTAAGGAGAATGCGACTTGGAGCTACTAACATTGTTACACCAGTGTACGCAGCCCCACTTGCCCATGACTGCCGTTGTATTGGGCACCCTTTTTGGAGTTCTCCAGTATCAGTGGCGGAAGGTGAGACAACGAGCATCTGACCCGGGCCTCTGCCAGGAGATAAGAGAGCATGCGGGGAGAGGCCACTGCAACGTGCGAGGACTGAAAGTCGCAAAATCCTGCTACACTGTCTTGAAACGCCCCCCCCTTGGTTTTCCTTGAAGACGCGACCAAAAAGAGAGAGTTTCCGCAAAGAATACCCAAAGAGCCACACATGGCTACTGTCGCGGGTGAAGCCGCCCCGGCATCAGCCGCGCGCTCCTGGGGCAATGCGCCATGGTGGAGCTCTTTGCACCGCGCTTGCATCTCAAGCAGCAAGCACATCGCCTGCGCGCGCACCAAATGCGGGCGTTCTGAGGAAACTGAGTTTTACTGGCCGAACTTAGACGAAGCAACCACAAACAAGCAGGTTTAGGCTTTAGGGTTTAGGGTTTCGGGTGTTTTGGGCTTCAAGGATGGATGGACATGCAAGCGGAAACGCATCAGATCCATGATTCACTCATTCTGGGGCCAAGCCAAAGAAATGATAGGGAGGGGGGGGAGACACGCAAACTCTGAATGCGTGGGTGAACAAACAAAAACCAGACACAGCTGGCTTGCAAGATCAACCTTGACAAAGGTGACCTCCTTATTCGTGACACAGCCGACAAGTCCAAGAGGGTCATACTGCATTGCGCAAGAGGCCGGGGACAAGGACATGCAGCGCATGGCCACATTTCCTCGCAGTGCCATGCGTATCTTTGTGCACTGAATGCGTAGCTTGCAATCGGACATGGGCAACAATATTTAAGCTGCTTGCTGTGCTGAAACTGTTTCATAAGACGGTTGCCCGGCACAGCCCCTGCTACATCTTGAAAACCAGGGGGGAATCTAGAATACCATTCCCGGCGCTGCTTGTAGCCTTCACGGGCGCTGGCACAAAGCCCACCCGTTTTTAGAAATGGTGGTTTGTACCTGCATGTCCTCGTCGTAAGACTGCAAAGGCCAAGGCAAATTCAAGTGCTGTACAAATGAAAAGGAAGACTTGCCGCAAGAGTCATGCTTGGATTCCGCATGCATCCATAAGATGTGGGGCTGTGGCAGGCGCGCGACCAGGCGCAAACGTCCAAGAGGGCAGAAGTGTACACAATACAAACCAGCAAAACCAGCGACGCCTCTGCCGTGATCTTTCGACGGACTCGCACCTCCTGTGGACAAAATGCGTGATGCAAGCATGCAACTCGCACTCGAAACAGGCAGCTAGCCGTAGTCAATGACAACATGTTCCACATTCACGCCCCCGTTGCCATGTTGCTTTCTTTCACTCTCCGCCTGGAGAGGCCGCTCTCTCTTTCCCTTCGTTGTATCACTTTCAAGATTTGACGCCGAATCTCGATGCTGAGGCTCCTAGCTGGCCAACTGCTGGGCTCAAGATCAAGATGCACAAGCAAAAATGTGGGTGGGGAACATCTAAAAGTGCTAATTATGGTGGTGTTCCACTTAGGCTAAACATTGCTCTGCGAGCTTTTCCAGTACCCAGGACAGAAAACATCTCGCAGGGATCTTTGGCCGTCCTTTTGCAGCCGAGCTTTCCACAGGTTCTCCTTGCCAGTGTTCAGCCTTCCCGACTGCTGCTCCTGGGCTGCAGCTAGTCAGGCGGCACGCCAGGTCAAGCAACCACGTCGTTGGCACGTGGTGCAACACACATTGAACAGACCTATTGGTAGGACCTATCAAGCATACCGGATCATGCTCGATTCCTGGACGTTTTTCGGTGCGTTCACGAAAACTGGCCGAGGCGGTCAATGGAAGGCCGTCTCACTTACGGGACATGCGACTGCACAGGATGCAAACTGCTCAACTCCCCACCTCAATCCATAGCAACACTTCCATCCGACTGACTCTACTCAATCAAGGCTCACTGCAACTTGCGGTGATCTTGTCGCAAACTTGTGGATTCTTTCCGCGTGTGTTGGACCATGTTGGCTCAATCATGTCCAAGAGGATTAACTCCAGCCATGACTTTGTTCAAAAGGGCTAAACATGATAGTCAGGCACCTGTGAAGCAGCTGTAAAACTGCCGCGCTGTTTCACCTGAAGCATGACTCCGACGAAAGGGAATGCCTTCAAGCACATGAGTTGGCGTGTTTCTCGAAAACATGATTCAAGGTGTGACAAAAGCGGCAAGAGAGCTCTCCCCTGAAATCCGAATGCCTATGCCTGCACTTGGAATAAACCAAACACTTGGTTGAGTCCACAAATCCTTCCCCGCCGGGCCCGCACCTACTTGCCGAATCCCACTCCGCAACTCTTGCATAGAGGCCTCAAGTTACAAGCGTATGGCAACCGCGCTGAGCCTCATTTTTTTCGGAGCAGCGAAGGCCAACAAAAGGAGTTCTGTCAGTCAACGAGTAGCAACTGATCCTCGGAAAAGCCTTCAGCGCTGCGAAAATCCAACGGAGTCGCTTTTCAGCCCAAAAACTTGCAGAGTGATATGTTGCGCATCGCAAGCGCACGAGCGAGTCATCCGGCAATTGACGTGTCGTATGGAGCAACGCAACTGTTCGCTAGGCCAATCGCATGCCTTGTCCAAACTGGGAACAAGCGGATGATGCGGCTCTGCACGACCTAAGCACTTAGCGCCTAGCAAGCGTTAACACCATGAATCAGCCTATGTAACTCCCCGTTCTGTTTTGACTCCAGCCTGCCTACTATGCAGCAAAGCATCGATGATCTTCTCCAGCCTCTTCAGCTCAAGCCAGCGCAGTCGTTTGAACATAGCCTGGCAGGCAACACTTGCAGACCTGGGGCAGGGGGGCAAGGCTCCAATGCTTGCCCCTGCACAGCGGCACGGAACAACGAGGTTGATCAAAGTCAAAGGGAACGTGGGTATGTGTCAAGAAGGTGGGTCTTTCTGGCGGCTTAAGGGAAACCGACAAATCAACCCCATGCGTTTCGAGGAGACACTGATTGACAGCCGAATGGCTGAATGAAAATGAGAAGGCCGTTTCAGCCGAACCGGGACATATGCACCGAGTTCGAAACAGGTTCAGCCGCTGCAGGATGACATCCACACGTACCAACAAGTTCTGCATCTACGGTTAAACAAATGGCCTCATGTTCCATGGGCCCGAACCATTTGTGGCATCTCAGGCATACCCCCCCCTTCCAACTATAAACAAAAGGTATAACTAAGGCGCATGCGTTCAAGGCAAAATGGCGGGCCTTGCCAGTTGCCCGTATGCCGCCTGGATGCGTGTTGTTGAACATGATAATACTACAACGTATGCATGCTGCTTAATGCTAAACGCTGGGAGTGAAGAGCAGAGTTGGGGAATGTCTTGCTCAAGGCTTGCAACATGTCTTGCAAATCAACTTTTTGCGAAAGGTTGAGCAAACAAAATAATGACTATCTATTGTTGTCGGACTGCTTCCGTGATTCGAATCGATTGAAGGGAGGCTGAACCAGCATGATGACCTGTGTACCTTGAAAGGTCGTGTGGGCACTGGTGTCCTTTGGGGCTGTGTAGAAGGGACAGGTTATTTTTTCAACTTGTTTTGTCTGAAGGAGGCATTGCTTGATTCAGACCCAACAAGCTTAATCGCTCGTCCACTTGTAGTAATGGGTGCGCCATGTCCTCCATGCTTTGCAAAAACTTCCCGAGATGTTGCCTTCAGCTTCAACTCATGGCAACACTTGTCTAAGGGTCTGTAGTGATGCCCTGTTGCAAGTCGTATGCAAAAAGAGGATCTAACAAACCTGCAACATGAAACCAATGCCTTTCCTCAAGCCTAGCTGTCCCCAGCTACCCCTGCTTGACCAAACCTGGGACCTCCCCTGCCTCACGGCGGGCAATGCGCTCTAAGCTGTTCTCCAGCATGAATCCACGGTACCTGGGTCATGTGAGCCCCATTCAAATGATTTCCCCCCCTTTGGAACACCCGGGCTCATGCGCGGAGAGTGGGGAACTCTGAGCATGGTTGTTCTTTCTCGCAATTAACTTACAAGAGGTTCAATATTTGCGAGCGTGTGCTTCCATATCATGTATTGGTGTGGGTGCGCGCATTTTTGAATTGATAGTAAAACATTCAGGTATTTCAGTTGGTCAGGCTGAAGTAGATCAATGTTTGTTCACACGCTTAAGTGTTTGCTTGGTTCCATCTGTGCAATGACAATGCCCAGTATCTATATGTTTGCATCGGCTAAAACATAGACAAAACATGACAAAACTCTCGTTTATCAGCAAACTGATCTAACAATAACAAAACAGGTCAAAGCACACCAACGGTGTATTCCTAATCAATCCATCTAGATCCACCTACTCAACTACTGTTTGTTTACCTACCTATCTACTGATCTATCTATCTATCGATCAAGCTAGCTATCTATCTAGAGGATCTTTCGAATTTATCACCTTCAATTTCCCTAAACATCTCTCTATCCATCAATCTTTCTGCTGATGTTGCGAAAGTGCTGCGCCTGCCATGCAATCTGCGATTGAGAGCTGCACCTACCAGGCAATCTGCGCATGACTGTTCGGAAGTGCTGTGCTTGCCCCGAAAGTGCTGCGCCTGCCACATACTCTGCGCATGACCTTGCAAAAGCGCTGCGCCTGACACAAAGTCTACACCCGCAAGGGGCAGAACTTGATGTCGCCCTCTTTGCTTCAACTCGCACGAAAGTCTTAATAATTCCTGGGTTTCCGGAGGCCCGAGTGTGGGAAGGTTCTGAGGAACTCCCGGAGAACGGGGCACCACGTCACTACAAGGGAGGCCACGAGTATTTGGCATAAGGATTGAGGATTGATCAACCCAACTACATACTGACCCCTATATACCCTATATACCATCCCCAGTGGTTTCCTCCAAGGGAATGGCTACACTCATTCCCAAACATCTGGGTACGATACGTTTTTCTTCGCACAGGGCACTTCTCCAGCTTCTGACCAGACAGCACCAGCAGCCAACTGGAGATCTCGTTGGCGCGGGTGCGGTTCTCCTGGGCTCAGCCGTTCCTTCGGGCAAATGAGCCATGGGTCAAAAGCCAAATCCTACCCCCGGTGAACATCCCAATCCAACCACTAAAATAGACTAAAACGGGTGGTGCACCTACCCCAAAATGGTACCATTGGTTTTGACCCACAGCCACCTAGGTGCCCTACCCCAGACTAACATGGAAGCTCCCAGGACCGCTTCGGAAGACTTGGTTTCATTTGCAGAGGCCTCTGAGGGAGTGTAGGTGAAACGCACCTTCGCTCGCAAATCGTTGGAGCCTTTTTGAGAAGTAATATTTTGCGAAGATTCAGTATAACTGGCTCATACCAGACCAAACAAGCAATTATTTCAAGACCGGCACCATCCGACAGTATGCTGGATTGGGGTTGGCACTTCAACACCAATCCTGCAAGTGCAAGCAGGTCAACAGTCAGCTGGCATGAGAAAAGGCAAAAACATCGTGACAATGGTGTAAAGTTTTGTCTTTGGGGGGAACCCCAATCAGCTTTCCTTTGCTTAAGCCCCCGGAAAACAAAAAAACATGTCCAGTAGTCATGGATTCCCTTTAAAACCAACAGGGGACAGTAACAAATATTCTTAAGCAAATGGAAGTCAATGGGTGCTTGCTCTTCGGCAGAGTTAATGAACCCGATTGCCAAAATACTGCTTGCTCCTATCGCTCCTATGTTACGCCCGAGCCATCGAATGCTCGCTCAGAATCTATACTGCTTTAGTGGGTGCCCTATGGCGAGTAGAGATTGGGGACAAGGGAAGAGTCAAACATAGAATCCTAAAGATATAGAACAACTAAAAGAAGTGAACCAAACCAAGAAATTAATACACATAAAAACAACAACAAAGTAACATCATATATTAAGGTAGGGAATTCGTGACAAGATTAATATAATGATATCAGAAACAAATGAAAGGAATTACCACTATCATTGTAGGACTTTGTTACACGCCGGCAAATCCCTGAAGAACTTCTGTTAACTCTGTGTGTTATTATGTGTAACATATAGAACCGAAAAGGATAGATTCATGTTAAGATAATTTGCAGGATTTCGAGGTTCTTATCTTCACTCCAAAGGTAGCACATGGCGATGAAATAACATGTTGCTCCAAACAACCATCCCACCTCCAGGCTCTTACCATAGGCACGCCTCTGCTTTCATGTTGAAACGCCTTGCTAACCTCCCCCCCCCCCCGGCTCCCCTGACCAATTCAATCCTCGTACATCTTCTTCAGAGTGCCCACTGAGCGCTTCAGAATGGTGTACTCGGACCGTGCTGTGTCAAGGTCCGACTGCAGCCGGGTCTCCGCGAGCTTTCCTGGGCATGGACAGGATTGGCTCGAACATGGCACGGAACTCGAAGTGTACCGGGGGAGTTGGGGAGTAGGCTTCGGTGTCCCTTTCAAAACTTAAAACTAAGCTACCACGCTGGCCCAATGGGCAAAGTACCACAGGGAAAGCCCTGGCTGGGGAGGCCAAGGAAGCGGAAATCCTCAGATGGATCCTTTTGAAGGCTTCAGTGCTCGGAAATCCATGGTGCACAGGTAAGACGGCAAATCTGAAAAGGGAATGCAAAGGAGTCCTAACCATGTTATTCATATGTTGAGGTGTGATCATCGCTTAAAATTGAAGGCGAGCAACCGTTCATGTCAGCCAGCGACCTGCATGAATTCCAAGCCAACCCTAGAGCCAGCGGCAAGAAATGCAGAAGAACACCGCTCTTCCCAGGGTGAGGAGACGAATACGGCAAAAACAGTTCGGTGGACATGAGTTACGCGGCACTGATTTCCCCAATCATTCTTGAAAATGTCCAACATTAAAGTCATCACCTCACCACAGGTCAACTTGATCAACATTGGCCCAAACTTTGGTCACCTAAAGAGGAACTTCATATTGAGCACCCGGTGCGTCCGATTGCCGTTCCAGCATCTACGGGCCGCCTGCTTTTCGGCCTGCTCCTTGTACCCGTCGTTGCGCCTTTGCTGTTCGAACATCTCCGCCTTGTAGTCTTTCTCCGCCTTCCTGAGACACAAGGACGTAAAACGCATTTGGTCACCTGAGCATCTTTCTTGCGACTCCCCAGTCAAAAAAAGCATTTCCAGCAGAAAAGGGAACGTGCTCTTTGGGTGGGGTACACCCTTTCTGAAGGAACGGCCACCTGGACTTTTTGGGCAAATTCTGCTGGCCAAACAAAACTGCACATATGGGCTTTCCACAAGGGTTATGACTGCTAGCGTCTAAGTGAAGGAACCAAACAGTTCTTCGTGCTGCCTCGGTGTGCAGGAATTCCGCTTCACAGGCCCCTGCCGGCAAAACTACCCAAACGATATGTTCTGGCCTTCTTGTTGGGACATGGTGGCCCACTCCAATCCCAAACTGACCAGTGGCGCAGAGTGACCAGCCATCAGTCTGCGCCAAGCGGCTTCAGGTTGGCATGCGTCGTGTTGAACTCATTGATGTCGGCCACCACTAACCTGATTTATTTTTTGCCTTGCAAGCCTCAAGCGTCAGAAACAACTTTGGGCATCACAGGCTCAGCCAACAATATTCATACTCTGGGCTGTCCTCAGATCTCCTGCTAAAAGTTTACCTTTTAGTAGGTTAAGTGGAAACTACCCCGAAACCCACTACAAACAACTACTGTCGACCGAAGCCACTAAGTTGAACCCTGAAGCCACTAGCAAAAACTCAAACGTCAAGAACTCGCTGCAGCGGAAGAAACCTGCATAGCCTAAGGACTGCCAACAATAAGCCTGAGAGGCTTTGAAAAGATGTAATTGCAAAGGATCCTAGCACAAAAAAAAAGAGCAATAAGCTACACTTCCTTGGGCTCAGGATTGATGACATGATGACACGACCAAACCCGAATGGCATTAAAATGGCTCCAACTGCTGAACCTGTCACCAGCACGCCATCCAATCCATCCACATCTAACATCCAATCCATCCAATCCATCCAATCCATCCAATCCATCCAATCCATCCAATCCATCCAATCCATCCAATGCATCCAATGCATATCCATTCATGCATCCACCCAGTCCAGTCCAGTCCAGTCCAGTCCAGTCCAGTCCAGTCCAGTCCAGTCCAGTCCAGTCCAGTCCAGTCCAGTCCAGTCCAGTCCAGTCCAGTCCAGTCCAGTCCAGTCCAGTCCAGTCCAGTCCAGTCCAGGCCAGTCCAGTCCAGTCCAGTCCAGTCCAGTCCAGTCCAGTCCAGTCCAGTCAGTCCAGTCCAGTCCAGTCCAGTCCAGTCCAGGTCCAGTCCAGTCCAGTCCAGTCCAGTCCAGTCCAGTCCAGTCCAGTCCAGTCCAGTCCAGTCCAGTCCAGTCCAGTCCAGTCCAGTCCAGTCCAGTCCAGTCCAGTCCAGTCCAGTCCAGTCCAGTCCAGTCCAGTCCAGTCCAGTCCAGTCCAGTCCAGTCCAGTCCAGTCCAGTCCAGTCCAGTCCAGTCCAATCCAATCCAATCCAATCCAATACAATCCACCCATCCACCCATCCATCCCTCCGTCCACCCATCGATCCGTCCACCCACCCACTCACCCACCCAGCCAGCCATACATCCGTCCAGCCACCCAATCCATCTGACCATCCAATCCATCCATGCAATCCATCACCATCTAACCCATCCAACCCATCCATCCCATCCAATCCAATCCAATCCAATCCAATCTAATCCATCCATAAATCTATCCAAACTGCTATTATTCAACGAATTTGTTTATTCAATCATATGTTGCTCGTTGATTTACTTCCTTGCGCGTAATATGCATGTTTGTTGTGACCAAGCTATGCACACACACACACACACTGCCACAAGCGTTGACATCGTTTGGATGTGAGAGCAGCGTTTTGCCGCTCAGCAAGTGCCAGTTTGCCAAATAAACTGTCTCTTCATCTCTGCTGCCATCTCTCGTCTTTTGCTTGTTTTTACAGTCTGCCTCCCTCCCTCGCTCCGGCTTTCGAGCTGCTTTCGTTCAGGTCATGTCTTCCCTAAAATTCTGGCCTCCAGTCAAGGCTCGTTGAAGCGGGCCGGACGATTGGTCAGCTTCGGTGAATGGAGTTGGGCACCGTTGTGACATACAGCGAACTACTTGCCTTCCATTTGCTTCAGCCTGGGAAAAATAAGCATATTTCCAGTAGCGACAAATTCCCTTTGAAACCAACAGAGAAAACAAAACAGTGCTCCTAAGCAAATGGACGTTGCCGCACTTTCACTCACAAGAAAACAATGGAGTGCTTGTTACCAACCAAGCTTTCTAAAATTCAGCCAGGTTTGTGGCTTGCCCCCCATGGCGATATTTCCCACTTGTCCAGCTGGTGCTCTGCATGTCTAAAGCCACGTGAGAATGACCTGAAATGGCAACTGCAGCACAACTCCATCCCCAAATGCCGATGTTTCCTGCCCTTGCCAACCAGCTTGCAAATCAGGAAAACAAAGGCCACGCAGACCTTGCAACCATCCAGCAGGCAGACACTTTCCTGTCATTGCTCAACAATTGTTCGCAATCCGATTCTACCACCGTGATCAGTGTTCTAGCCTTCCAAACGCTGGCCCTGGAACGCCCATCCAAAGTAGCAGTCCTTTAAAGATCCTGTCAGAAGGACACCAAAGAAACTTCACCGATTGTCGGCTGCATTTCGGTCTGTGGACAAACCGTGCAGCTTCCATCCTCACTGCAAAGGACTCAAGACATTAACGCCAATCCCACCAACTTTTAGTTCGCCATCCCATCCTAGCGCACAGAAAAGGAAACCAGCAATACCAGCAATTCTCCAAATCAAGTTTTTGAACCCTTTCTTAAAACAAATTGCTGCATTGGTTGACAACCCACCAATTTGGTGTGGTTTCCACCAGTTTTCTTGCTGGTGCTTAGCAGGGAATAAACAAATCAACCGCAAGGGGAACCACCTTTCTCGGGTTTTCATTCCCTTTCTCATTCCCTGCACATCTCGAGCACCGATCGCAAGTTTCTCGCTTCCCCGTTTCATCCAGTGGCTGCAGTGCCTCCTTGCACCTTCGCAGGAAGCTCCGTGCCTCTGAGGAGGTGCGATTCCGGCACTTCCTCGCTGCACCCAAGGTGCGCGAGGAAAACACGGTGAACGCGGTCAGGGGGGTCCCCGGGATTTTTTTTGGGTCCCCCAAAAGATTCCTGAAAAATGCACGGCTTTTGTTGTGTTTGCTGAGTTTTCATGTAAATCTGGGAGAGCTTGAGTTGGGCCAGGGAATTTGCGGACAGAACATGGCGACAAGGCTGGGCCTGTGTTGTCTGGTTCTGGTGGACCAGGTCTTTTAGGAGGGTTTTGGGTGAGACCATTGTCCCGCATCCCGGTTCGCCCATTGACCAGTATCCCGGTTCGCCCATTGAATGGTTCCACCTTAGCAAGTCCTTGACTTTACTCGGTTGCTTTCTGCTCCCCTGCTAAAAGTCACTAACTTTTTTGCGATTTAATTCGGAAAACCCCGAAAAGTTGGCAAAAAGTTCTCAGGTCCTAACATCCCTTGGCAAATTGCACCAAAGTTTCCTGTGGCTGGCCAACCAGAATTTGCAGAAGTCGCCAGGAGAGGCGATCCCTGTGAAGAGTTCTTGGCCGTAGCTTTACCCCACTTGCTTACTGGATTCGTGTTCCCGGTGGCCAAAACACCCCGGTTTCTCAGCCAGCAGCCCCTACACAGGCCAGGTGCCAATAGGGCGCTGGAGGACTCCCGCCTCCAACCCTTCTTGCAAATTTAGAATATTCTAGCTGTTTGTTGCGGATTGGCATGCTTTGTCGCCACATGCACTGGTGCAAAGAGAAGTCAAGCCCTGGTAGATGGGAAATCCTTTGCGTGGGGTCTCTTGGAGAAAGGTCGAGAGTGCTGACGCAAATCTGAAAATTGTGAAACACAAGGCATTCACGGACACCGCACCAGCATCCATGGCCAAAGCAAAGGCAAACACAAGTACGACACAAAGTAAACAGGACGAGCCCTGACAACACCAGGAAATATAGGGCGCAGTCGTTGCATAGTCTACGAATCATCGTTGCTTACACCAAGCGCTACATGTATTTAATTCATATATACTTCACTTAGACTTCTGTTTGACATATTAGTACCTCGCACTATTCTGCATATGTGTACTTTGGTTCATCACCTCAGGCAAGAGAACCAACCCCAACTTGTCATGAACCAGCGGAGCAACCTAAATACGAGCGTACATGTGCGTACCGATATATAGCGCAAATATATGGGAGTGCGCATGTGTCAACATAGGGATTCGGACCTCTCCCCGAATCCAAACTAAAAAGGGTATCTGCGGAAGAAAAACAGCCCGTTAACTTGCTGGTGCTCAGTGGGAAAGGGGGAATGAAGCCAGAGGTTCCCTTAAAGGAAGCCACCCGTTGGATGGTTTATCAGGGTCAGTCCATTTCTCGTTCCCTACCTACCGCAACAGCAAGAAAAGCTGCATTGGCCCTGGTGAGACGCATAAACTGATCGCCAAGCGGCTCAAGATCTGCCAGCTGCTTTGTCACACTTTGCTTGGAGACCTGGCCATTGGATTGAAGGCTGTTTCACTGCGCGCGCCTGAGGAAGTACGCCAAAGCACTCCAGGCAACGTAAGGATACATCTGTACACATAAGTGGGTGTGTGTGTGTAAGTAAGTAGTATATGCAGAACACAGCTATGTGAGCGGTGACCAAAAATAAAACGACAAAAGGTCTTCCTTCTGCACCTCGGGTCAAATGCGTAAACCAAACTGGCACACATAAAGCACTCGTATAAAAACTATCCAGCACTCGTATCATATATATACCATTCACTTACATATACTATTGCCGCGTCTTTTTTAACTTCTAGGCAACGGGGCTCAGTCAAAGGCCCCACCTGGGGAAAAGCGCACACGCACACATTGTTATGTGGATAACAATAAGACCACCCGGTCAACTCGAAAACGTACCAGACCACCCGGTCAACTCTAACACCGACGCCCCACCTGGGGAAAAGCGCACGCACACATCCACCCGGTCGTACTCAGAGGACCACTTGGTCCATAGGTAAATGCAGAACCCACTTGGGTTGGTTGTGAGGGCGGGTGGCGGGAAAAAAATGGAACAACCGACCCACAAAAAGCGGGTTTCCCACCCACCCACCACTCGAGTTTTTTTGCTATTGTCTGACAAGTGCCCGCTGTTGTGACGCAAGCCACTACTTGACAAAACGACGACGAACCCCGTACCTTAGGCACCGAGTCGGGAGTATCACCGCCTAGAAACTAATGCCGAAGCACCAGCCCTAGGCCCCTCTGGCACGCTTCTTGAAGCGCCCGTGGCGCGAAGAAGATTGAAGTGGGTCATCATCAGGAGCAGGCACCACTACAATAGTGGGCTCAACGCAAGGTATGCAAGGCAGCACCGTCAAGTGATGGTGAGCATTCTGTGCACGACACGCAGTATCGACTGCACAAAAAGTAGCCTCAAGCTGCAGCATGTTAGGTCGAATCAAAAGGCCAGCCGACACCGTCATCCCATAGGCCGCTTTCAGCGCAGAACAGTTAGGCACAATTTCACACGGAAACAAGGAAGTACCGAGTAGTTTCTGCAAGGCTGCAAGGCTGTTGCGAAAGTTGCGAAGCGCAGTATCAACATCACCAGGCTGCAGAAACAAGGCAGGATCATGGCGGCGTGTCTTGTACACTGGCACATTTTTAGTGCCAGTGTTGACTGGCACAGTCTCTTGCGTATTGATTCGGAAGTTAGTCCACAGCTCAACCAGGTTGACACCAGGGTCACGATCCACTGGCGCTGGTGGCCATGTCAAGCTAGAGACCCATGCGTGCAGCACGCTCATGTAGTCGACACCCCAGTACAGGAACGGATCGAGATCTAAAGTGATTCCAGGCAAGTCACGTGCAAGGTAACCTACACCAACGCGGTGCAACGCCTCACGGGCATGTACCCACTGGCTAGCATGTTCATGGTTGCCCTGCGGCAGTTCCACGTCGGGGGCCAGAGCACCTCGAGGGGCCTACTTGTGAATCTTCGACTGCTTAATCCACTTAGCTTCTGAAAGCTCAGCAACGCAGGCCATGAGCTGCATGCACCGTTCAGTATGCACTCTCACCTCGGCACGAGCCGCCATAACAGGCTGGAGCAGGTCTTGCGGCGAGCAACGTCGGGCGAAATTAGCAGCTGTGTCAGCCACAGTATTGCCTACAATGGCCAAATTATACTCAGGCGAGAAGTGCTGTTCTGGAGTCTGATGACTGCCAATCCACATGACACGAGGTCTATCAAGAGTTTCCTGAAAAGTTTCACACATGTGCAAAATCAAGTCAAAGTTTTTTGGGCTCTGTGGAACATCCCAGTGTCAGGATTACCAGCAGCTGCACCAATAATGGTCTTAGCGTATTGCGAGTCTGTGTACACAGTGACCGCTGTGTGCGCACGGAAGAGGACAGCAAGGGCCGAAAGCTCAGCTCTGTTGACGCTTTGTTTTCGCGGTACATTGCCGCACTGCAATACGGCGTAGCGTGATGCCACCGACTGTGTGTCTCCCACTGCCAGATGACCAAGGATGGCCCGCTCTTGCGGCGTAGCTGCCCCTTCGAGAACAATACTCCACGCAGCAACAGGATGTGAACACGTGTGCAAGACGTCGCAAGATCCATCGGTGAAACGAATGCGGTCGCCGATGCTATCTGCGGTGAAGGAAGGCGTTGGCAAACGGAAATCCCACAACACTTTAGCAACCACATCGTCCCAATGCGTAGCAGGCACCGAGGGGAAGCTAAAAAGTAGTTCGTCATTACGGGACATCCCACTAAGAAAATCAGTCCAACCCCCACGCACAAGTGCAAGCTCATGGCAATCAAGGACAGTGTGCATGACCGTGTCGTCAGCAAGAGAACAAAGCGGACAAAGGAGTTGCGCTGACTGCTGCCAGTGTTTCCTTTGTTCGATAGAGCTATGCGTTCCCAGGAGCATACCCGTCAAAGTTTTGCGGTGTCCTTTATGACATCCGCGCAACACACTACAAGCTGTCTAAGTTCGAGAAGGTCTTCCTTTTGAGCAGTTGCGTCAACACGACATCAGGCCAAGCAGCCGCTAATATGTCAACGATCTCAGAGCTGGACAAGGTTGTCAGTGTGTAGCAAATGCCCCGGGTGTCAGTGAACTTCAAATCAGACTGGAGTTTCCATCCGAGCGCTTGACAGGTCGTCCAAATTGCGTGTCCGGGTCCGTTAAGCCGGCGCAGTGGCTGGTTCGCGTCACTAGCTCGCTGGTAGCAGTTAGCAAGGTCCCAGGCGACGCAGGCTAAAGCCGGGTCCTTTTTTGCCCAAAAAATTATGTTCTTGAAGACAAGCTTAGAACACTCAAAAGTGGGATCAAGCATAAAGTCAGCCAAGGTTGAGCAGGCAACCCACGCATTACCAGAATGCTGCCCCTTTTTCCGGGAGTCAAAGCCTGTCAGAGCAAAAGCAATGGCCAATCGAAGTTCATGGAGTTTATCGTGCGCAGGAAAATTTCCTTCAACCCCGAAAAGGCCGACCGACAGTACCGCTGACCGAATCGCCTTAGCAGCATCAGGTACACATAATGGCAAGGTGGGGACGGCATTGGCTCTGCGTATGGCCTCATCGATACGTCTGTTCTTGGAAATGGCTGCGTTTTTCGTGGTGTACGACATCTGAGCACCAAGATCAACACCTTCATTCCTAACCGGGAACCTACGGTCAACAGGCAAAGTGAGCAAGAAGGTGTGCCAATTTGCTCTACCTTCCTTAGTCGTGGCCCAGCACCAGCTTTTATTATAATTGATCTGGTTGCGCAGGGCAACATGAAACATGTGGTTGGCTTCAACAGCCGCCACAGCCGCAGGGAATGAAGCAGTAGTAACCTCAAGATTATCCGCAAATGCAGAAGGCTCCAGGGCCGCATGTTCGGCGGCAAGCATGCGTGTCCACACCGTGTCAACGAGGATCATCACAAGAGTCGCCTTCTGCTACGCCCGTTGTAGATGGGACTGGTGCGGAACTGTGCCCACAAACTTGCAGCACCCTCACACAACGGAACATCGCCGCCTGCCAGGCATGGGCAATACAGGCGGGCACCCCAGCCAGCTTGAGCAATTCAACCGCCAGGTATCGGCTCAGCAAATTAAAACATTTAGCAAGATCGAGGACAAAACCGTAGCGAGTGCCCATCCCATCTTCGAGCAATGATTGTTCAACGTTGAGCTGCAGAGGCCAATAAACATCTGTTGTCGAGCGTCCTGGCAAACCTCGAGTGATTGACGCAGGCAAGACTGCGTCGAGGCGCTGAAGCCACTTGGACACCCAAATCTTGGTCCACAGGCGGAAAAGAAGGGGGAAAATGGTGATAGGCCTTGTGGTAGAAGGGGTGGAAGCTAAACCAAGCGTGAATGCCGTGGTTTTCGGCCAAGTTCTTCCTTATAGTGGCGTGAACGAAGGGCTGCTTGAAAAGGAAAACCAAGTGCTTGCGCCTCTCGCGCACAGGCTCCCCGTCTCCAGGCAGCGTAAATCGCTGGTGAGGTGGGAAGAGATGCTTCGCAACAGCCTCCGTGGGCATTGTGGCTGGCACCACTGGCCTAGCTGCCAACTGCAGCTCTTGAAGCAATGCGGCTGACATAAAGCGCTGCTGCCCTAAAACGCCGTCACTTTCAAAAGCATGCCTCCAGTCGCTGCGAGTGACAGTTCGGACCGCCGCCGCAACAACCTCGAGCCACATCAGTTTTGTCACACTCCATTGGCAACCCTGCTTCTTTGCGCTCGCCACCTTTCCTGTGGCTCCAACTTGAATCTTGCAAAGCAGTGGCTGTCGCACGGTTGGATAAGGGAAGTCATGCCGGGAGGGATGTACAGAAGCCGCAAGCCAACACCACGCGCTAGGTTGTAGATGCTGTCGTGAATGTGGCAAGGTGCCAAATCTACAAGAAGAAACACTGACCGTGTTGACAGCAAACCTCCCAACGCTTGGGCCAGGCAGATAATGTACTCCCGCAGTCGGTGGGAGTTCCAGCTGGACCTGCATCTCCACAACACAAGATTTGGAGCTGCGTTTGGCGCCTGATCCATCAGGCTCCAAGAAAAGAAACGCTCGCCCCCAATCAAACTTGCGGCAGCAAACGCTGCACATCCAGGTCGTGCGTGATTGAACAGAGGTAGGTCACTCGGGCCCGGCGGGTTGCCAGGCTTGCTCTGTCTGTTGACTCACGCCGCGCCTCGCCCACAAGCGTGCCCCGAAGGCCGCTCCAATGAAAAGCTACGCTTGTCTCATCCATGTTGATGACTAACGGCTCCTGCTCTGCGTGCTGCACAGCGCAGTTCACCCACTGGAAGAAGGCGAAAGCCTGGTCAAAAACCAGGATCAAAGGCCCCTGAAATGGGGTCCGCTTCCTCAACGTCTTCAAGACAAAGAACAAGTTCGTGGCACCCTTTTTGGGGTCTACTTTTTGGGCGCCAGAACTGGAGTGGCGAAAAACTTGCGAGCGGGCTGGCCAACACAACCCTCCGTTCCACCAAATCTCCCCACCCGCGTCGCTGACTCTTGTTTCTTCAACCTTCGCAACACACGAAGCCTGGACACGACACGGGCAACACAAGAGCGCAGCCTCAATGAGTGAAGCCCACAAACCCCGCTTGTTCGACGCCCCGCTCGCTGCCTTGGCCTGTTTCTCTGGAGCCGTCATGGGAGCAACACTGCGCAGCTTGCCCAGCTTGCACGCAAACCTTGACCTAAATTGCGCCAGGTATCTGCGCTGCCCGCGCGCAGTGCGAAAAGGCTGCAGCAGCCGCGCAAGAACAGGCACAGGAGCACTTTCTGGCAACAACTGCAAGGCTTGGTCTGCAAGCATCTTGCGTGAAGGAGCCACTCCGTGACGCAGGTTCTGGTCTCTGACCCACTCGCACAAAGAAAACTCCAAAGTGAACCGGAACGCTGCAACCACATCGGCATCGCCGGGTCTTTCAAGAGAAAAACAGTACGGGCAGTTACCAACCAGTCAGGCCAAGCAGCACTCTGTATCAAACTTGAAAAGATTTCACAAAGGTCAGCCAACGCTTGGGGAGGCAGGGAGGCCAGCTCCTTACGAGACCAGCCGCATGCTCCTTTGGCGGAGAAAGGCTTAGTTCTAGTGATGTCTTGTGACCAGGCGTCCGGAGAGATATGTGCACTTTGCCAATTGTCGAGTCGGGCAGCGTGCTGCCTGCACAAGGCAAGGGCATCATCCCAGTTAGCACCATCAGTTTGAAATTCAGCCGGATCTCTTTGCCAGTAAGGAACCCAAGCCCTTTCAAGTTGATCAGCAACTTCAGTGGGCGAGGTAGTCCACTCCTGCACAGTAAAATAGCCCGAAGCCGGCGCCTCCGCGGGCATTGCGGAGAGTGTGAGCAGATCTCCATCAACACTCAGGATATTAACACTGACGCCGCAAAAGCAACTGGCATCACCAGCGATCAGGTCATGTGATCGCATCACCCGAATTCGAGGGGCCTGCTTTGCGCCCACGCGCAATGCCACGTAGACCATACTGTGTTGGTATGCAAGATGACTAAGTGTAGAGGCAGCCCTAGTAAGCCGACCACCATCACAATGCCAATCATAGGTGAGCATAGTACCAAGATTTTCATCTCTACAGAGTCTATCCCACTTGATGCACTCATCAAGTTGGCCCTTGACCAGAAGAATCAAGTCAGATAACCAATGTAGCGCAAGAGCTGTGGAAGGGTCATCAAACCAGCAGCCAGCATGAAGGACAGCCCAATTGGGAAAGGACATTTAAAACCCTTTAGCCCTTTCCACTCTTGCAGCATTTGCCATCTGCGGGTCTCTCTGGTGCCAAGGCGCAATGAAGCACGCAATGTCCTGTGATACGATCGCAATCGTCTCAACTGCCTAGTAGTTAAGGTCACATCAAAGGAAGCAACATCGCAAGGCGGATTAGCAAAATCATCGGCACACAGCTTGACCAGCACCGGTGCTTGTCTGCGTTTGAAAACCGGCGGGCGACAGCGCCCCGCGAACTGTGCAGGCAGCGAGGAAGGGGCATCACCATTGTCGGCCGAGGCCGGCAACGAATGGGCCACTGCAGCCTCACATGCTTGGCTCCACATGTTCAGTCTGTGAGCGTGCCACTCACCATCGGGCTGAGCTGGTGGCGGTTCAAACAGGGGTGACTGGTATCTGCGAGCAATTTCGCCTTTGTTGATTGGCAGTAACGTGAAGTCACGTGGGAGTTGCCACACATGACGGGCAAGAGTCTGACACGGCACACGAAACGTAACGACGAAGGGCAGATGAGGGCCAAATGCGTGATCTGTCAGTACCGCGGCATCCTGCAAGTATGACATAAGTGGGCCCCGCACAAGAAGCGTGTCATTCCAAGTAGCCCCACCACAGGTGGGGGCCACTTGGTGAGGCCACCTTTGCCGCGCGAGCTGCAATGTATCCACAAACCCAAGCTGCTGTAGGTTGGCCCATGTGGGCGCATGCGCAAGTGACTTGTTAAAATCGCCTGAGATGATTTCACAAGACCTACAAAGCGATGCTCTTTGACACGCAAATGCAAGCAGCATCGCATTCTTACTGACAGAGTCAGGCCCATCTACGAAAGCATACACAACGATCGAGAGCACCTGCAACGATCCCATCCGAATCCATGTCTCAGCATAACGGCAAGTCTTGTCCCACTCCACCGGCACTGGGGTTTGCACCCTCCGTAACGGCAACTGAGATGCGATGGCAACACCCGCTGCCTTGCCACGCTTAGCTGAGTTAGGCAATGCGTAATCGCTCTTACATGGCTGCACCGGATGCCCCCAATGGACTTCAAAAGCAAACTTATGCAACTCCCGTGTTTCCAGTTCTTGTGTGGTTGTTGTGGCGGAGGTCTCAGCAAGAAACAACATTAAGCTTATCAAAAGCAGGCGCCTTACGAAAAACGGCTGTGGGATTCAGTACACACAAACGAAAATCTTGAAATTGGCATGGTCCAGGGTTTGCAGCTTCACCGATTCGAGAACCATGCTGTGGGCTGAGCCGAAAGGGCAGTACACCGCCCTGCGAACAAACGAGCTTGCCAAGTTGGGAAATAGCCTGGGGAAAGGTCGTAAGCAACGCCTCACATGCATCTGCAATGAAAGCAACAGGGAAGTTGAGATTGTCAGTAGAAAAATTTGGGACAGGGTATGTCTCATCAAGTGGTTGAAAAACATCAAGTCGATCGGGAGCTTCCACAGGGGAACTCCCTTGTTCGCAACGTAAGTTAGCACACGCGAGTTGTCACCCACTTCAACATCAATCATCAGAAGCGGCCAGTTTTTCACCGTATCACGCACCTCAATCGTATTGGCAGCCTGCCAATTTGGGCCCAGCTGCATCCTAACCCACGCCAAGAGAGGCACAAACCTGAAGCGGGTTAGGCAATCACCCCAAGGAATCTGCAAGGTAGGGCCTTGAGAAACCACAGTATCCCCACGAAGCCCAGAGAGAATCCAAGCTCCATCGTCACACACACACACATTGCAACTGGCATTGAAACGCCAAGTGCCACTGAAGCTGCTGCACACTCAAGCCAACGAGCAACAAGCACCAAGCGTTCGCACCAAATTCAACGTCCTGCTTCTTCCAGCCAGAAGCCATCAATGTGCAGGACTCATGCACCGAATTGACGGGACTCCCTTAATGTCACAGCATGCTCTCTTCATCACTGATCTTCTGTTTCTTGGACGAATCTGCCTCACCACGCGGGCTTTTCTTCAATTGCTTCTCAAGTGCAGCGGCCAACGTCTGTTCAATAGTGTCTTTGAATCCAACCAACTGCCCAGAAACTTTCTCGAACTCCTGCTTGACATCACGGCTGAATGAGGCTTGTTTCTTCTCCATGTCATCAGCTCTGGCAGTGTTCTGCTCTGTGGATGCACGAATGAGCTGAAGCTGCTTTTCCAATTCACCCAACCGAGCTTCCTGCTGTGAGAAACGTTCCTCAGTTGGGCCGGGCACTAGCTTAGTCGTGACTGCAAGCGCTAGGACCGGCGCCTGCAGCTGCTGATGCTGGTGCAGAATGACCACTCCACGGGTCCTTGATGAGCCACGGACCCCATTGCGGTTGTTTACGAGGCTTGCGAGTTCCATGCAGCAAGACAGGCTCATCATGCGGGGCACGATTGGCTCGGGCAATGAGACAAGTGTGATTGCTGAAGGTGATCACTGTTTCTGGAGGCTCACCCTCAGCTCCTATCCAGTCCGTGACATTAACCCGTCGAATGGGCTTTGCCGTCCACTTAAGCTCTTTGAGAAGATTGACAACGTAATCAAAGTGGCTCCAGGTGGCCAGGGGCCGATTCGAAAGATGTCCTGGACACGAATGGGGTCAGTAAACGCCTCGCCAGGCCTAAGGATCTGCCACGCATTCTTGACATCCGCTTTGGCGACCCGCACCCCAAATCCAGTTTTGGATTGGAAGTCACAAACCCAGCGGCTCCGCCGATTGCACTTGCTTTGGCATGAACCTCTGTCCGAGATAAGCCAGGTGTCCAAACCACAACAAAGTCCGGATGCGGCGCACTCCGATTGGCAGGATCCAATGCCACCATGAACGCTCCACAAATACCTGAATGTCGGAGAAGCTCAACCAAGCGACTTTCGCACACATTGAGAAAGAACCTGACGCTCGTAGCGGCCTGAGGCTTCACTCGCTTCTGATCAGCCTGAAAGCTACGTCCCCAAACCCCACGAGGCAAGGTTCGCAGCACATGCTTGACAGGGGAACGCACAAGTTCATGCCACTTGCTCTCACTGAAGTCGGAGTTGCATGCCGTGATATGACGCTGCACAACTGCATCTGGCAAGTTCTGCACTTTCCTAGATCCGATGACGATGTCCTGGGGTCCAAACTGAAGCAACGTGGCACGAAGTATCACCGTCAAGCCTTCAGAGTCAATGGAAGTAATCTGGACCGGCTTCCATTGCTTCCATTTGTCAACGTCAAGCTGACCGAGAACGCAAGTGGCAAATGAGTCTGTCGTGCGCATCTCGGCCTGGAGCCAAGGAAGGACGTCTGCAACATCAATGAGAACAACTCCACAGCAAGTGCTGGTCAATCTATCGACAACAGGCGGAGCGGTACCATCAGGGAGCTGGAAGAAGTCTCCACATAGCCGAAAATCACAAGCCTGGGGCTTCCACTCAATAGTCTTAGCACCCTTAGGTCCAGCAGGTCGGCCTTCATTCAGTCCATGCTCAACAGCACACTTGCTCACTACAAGCAAGTTGCCATGGCCGGCAAACAAGACCTGCTGCACAACGTCACCGCCCGTTTTTGCAACAAGTTGCCCACTCCATTGATGACTGTCTTGGCGTGAACGCCGAAGGAAATGAGGTTCCTCACAACCACGCTTTGGATTTTGTCACCAGTTGCCCCATCTGAAGCAGAAGCAGTGCCAGCAGGTCCGAGCTTAGCCGGGCCTGCATTCGACTTGGCACCACCATACACTCCACGCAGGAAATAGCGAATCACAACTCCAGTCTATCCCGAAGCAAGGGCATCAAGAGGGACGGAACGACCTTGGGCCCGCACTTCTTGCAACTTGGAGAGTGCAAGTCCCACACAGGTACCAACAACTTCCCAAACAAGAGAACGAGCGGCGACTTCGATCTCAACAGTGGGGCTTCCGGCAGCACCAACGCACAAGACGCACTTTGGAAGGACTCCAAGCTGTGTGTGCGACTCATCCGGGCAGGAAAGGAAATCCGGATTTACTCTATCACTTCCCATGCACCCCTCCAGGTCCGCGCAGGGCTGGCTCGGTTCCTCAAGATGGATGCGCGCCTGGTCCAGGACCTCGGCAGGGGGCCTGGATCCTGAACGGCTTCTCGACCGGTTGGAAGTGGATTCAGAGCCAGAGTCACCAAAACCCTCTCCGAAATCAACAGTCAACCCAGATCCAGGGCTATCTGAGCCCTCCCCACCTTTCTGATTGTCAGGTGGTTCTGCAGTGCCCGACGATGGTGCGCTATGGCGAGGCACAATTGCGATTTGGAACTCGGTGCGTCCTGTCCAAAGGTAATCAATCCCGCTACCAGCAGGGGCATTTCGCCAGTCGTCAACAACTATCTGTGGTTCAACAGCATGGCTGATTGGGTACACAATGCTCGTCCGGTTGTTGCCAAGCATCGCGCTGGCAATCCCAGGTGGGAGTGGCGCATCTTCAGGGCAGAAGAAGCGCGTGCGTGGAATTCTGTGAATGCGAGTGACAACAGTGCAAGTGCGTCCTGCTGGGATGTGGACACTCCAGGAGTCAACAAGTTGATCCTGGCCGTCAATGCTGCAAGCACGCAAGTTAACCCCCTCTGAGGGGAATGTCACGGCCCCGCCGGCAAGCCCTTTAAGGTGGCACCTTAACACTTTGTCGGCAAAGTCCATAGCAGTGGCATGAATGGGAACCAAATGTCCGTTGCAGCGGATCTCAACCAACACATCTGCCTTGGGTCCACAGTGAATGCCCGCCAAGTCCCAAACCAATTGGTGTGGCATCGCCGAAACGTCACATGTCGCATCCCCGGCAATACCAATGGTCAGCTTGACCTGCTTGGATGCACAGTCAGGTCGGGGCCTTTTCGGGCTGGGTTCACCGGCATTCGAATCAACGCGCACGCATGTGGTTACCTCATCAATCCGATACTCTGATGCCAAGGTTGGCTGACATCCAACCGGGAGGCTGGCATTTTGGATGCCAGGGTTGGCATCCTCATGAGATGTGGCAGTGCAAGAGTTCATCTCGGGCCGTGTCCGCAGGAAATGCACAACGCCTCCAGGGGCACTGCGTTGGGTGCCATACCGGGCACCTGCCGCCTTTCAAGCGTTACGACTATGCAACTCACACTCATGCAAATCGTCTGAATGGCATGTTCAAGCTTTTGAATCATATCGATCCTGCACCAATGAGAGAAAGCACTGTTCACAAAAACTGGCAGTGGGATGCTAGTTCCCGGATAGGGTGCATCTCTCGCAAGAGGGACATGTGATACATTGCGACGGCAACATCAAAGAGGGCCTGATCGGATGTCGCGGGCAAAATGGTTGGCAAGCACACGGCAGTACCATCTTCACAAAGGGAGTCACCAGACCCGATCAAGACGGTGTTTCGAATTCCACCAAGTTTAGGGATCCAACACCAAACATGAGAGTGGTTGCGCCAGCACGCTATCTTGCAACAAGCGGTGATCAGGCTAATTCCGGCTGGCATGTCACACTCGTGGACATTCCCATTGCACAACACCTTCACTGAACAGCACGGGTGGAAAGGTTGTGTCCCCTCGAACTGCGCATGGGATTGCTTTAGCATCATGGCAACTGCACCGTCATGCTGTTTCACAATCTCAGCATTAGATTTGGTGTATTTTCCGACTAAGCTGGCAATGATGTCCTCCGGGTGTGGGGTCCTCCGATCTGACGGCGTCAGCAATTTCCCTGCCATAAGGCCTGCGTGCACTGGTGAAATGGCATTCCCTATGCATTGCATGCAGTCCTCAAGGGATGCGGGCATGTACAGCGGTGTATTGATGATCAATGCCAAGGCATGCTCAACTGGCGCAATGAAACGGTGGCCTGCAGCGAAACGTGCATCCGGGACAAGCTGGGAGAACAGCCCTTTGCTAGCAAGCAAGGTGGCTGGGATCTCATGCGCAGTCAGATATGAGGCCATGGCTGTGTTGAGCTTGCTGGTCCTGAACACATTCCTCCACTGGAGCGGGATCTGTCTGCACATGCCGCCAGGGCATCTGGCGACAAGCTCAACTGCTGCTCCATTTCAAGTGGCATTTCAAACGGAATGATCTGACTCAGGCGCAACGCAAGGTTTCCAAAAAGATTCAACTTCGGCTGATACGAATCGGGCCTAGGCTGCATTGCGCATTGATCAGCAAGGATGGCTATCCACCTGGACCTTGACGTACAACTCAGGTCATCCAGCGTCACATCAGGACACTCCCAGTGTAGTGAGCTATTTTCATCATCTGAGCAATCTTGGAGGCATGCTTGTGTTTCACAATAGAGCTCACATTCTTTTGATGTCATCTAGGCCACCGGCGTTGCCTGCCCTACTCCACGACTGACAGGGTAAGCTCGCGACCCAAACAGGGCTCTGAAGCTGATGTTGCAGCAAGTGCGCACCTCGTACATCAAAGCTGTCATGTACAAGCCAACGTTGCGGTCGGCACGATTGATCCAAAGCCTGCTGAATGGTAAAAATGGATCCACCATGATTCATGCGATACATGGTCAAGGCTGGATAGCAATGATCCCAGGCGGCATTGATATTGAACAACTCCTTCAGCTCACCTGACCCATGAACAGCACGTGACCATCCTCCAAACCCGCCAGAAAAGAGCTCAACGACGTTCCAAGGTGGTGCAAGGCAACGGGCAATAGAACAGCAAGAAGACGTGCCATCAAAATACCAGAAATGTCCCGCTCGCCCAGTGGTTTGCACATTGTAAAGGGAGATGATGCCATCCGAGGGGCAATCCAACACCCGATTGACATGTACAAAGACTGCAGCAAAACCACTCGAGCCAGACAAGGTGGAACAGGTCTGGTCACATCAACTTGACATGAGTGCCATGAGCAAAAAGACGGGTTTGGTTCACGCGGCAAACATACTCTAAACATGTTTGCGAAAAAGGAACACGAGGTTCCAAAAGAAGGTTTCATCTTCTTCGAAGAGCTGCATCTTCGTTCTGCACCTCAAGTCAAATGCGTAAACCAAACTAGCACACATAAAGCACTCATATAAAAACTATCCAGCACTCGTATCATATACCATTCACTTGCATAAACTGTTGCCGCGTCTTTTTAACTTCTAGGCAAGGGGGGTCAGTCAAAGGCCGCACCTGGGGAAAAGCGCACACGCACACATTGTTATGTGGATAACAATCAGACCACCCGGTCAACTCGAAAACCTACCCCCAGTGCCCGAGTTGCACCGAGTAAAGGGGTCACCACATCGTTGACCGACACATCGGTGCGAGGTATGCCTTCTTCAAGGTGGGCAAAGAAGCATCCACGAGACAGACCGTCCGCCACATTGGACGCACTAGCCACCCTTTCAAACCAAGTGGAAACGTCGTGTTTGTTTCCAAAGTTGGTGACAGCTTCAACCGCCTTCAAGATGAGGGCGCTCACTGATTTGCATCTGATTAACGAGGCCAAAGCTGCCTCGTTGTCGAAAAAGAAAATCGCATCTGAGTGTTGAAGCTTTGATTTGTGAGCATGGAATCCCACAAGGGCCGCTAGGGCCTCCAACTCGTTGACCAAGGTCTTCCGTTCGATCAATCATGAGCGCCAAGGCTGATGCCCCAGCCTGCAAAATCTCTCCGGATTCGGACACAAGCACCCCGCCCAGCCCGGCACGGCCACCCAGTTCGAAACATGCGTCGGTGTACATGTGACATGTAGGCCGGGCGGCACACTGCAGGAGGCGAGGGGGACCCTCGCATTTAACTGACTGCATTCAAGGTGTGCTCCAAGGAAGAGTCTATTCGACCACCGACCAACGTTCTTGCAGCGCTTGTCAAGTCTTGGAAAAGGATGCGAGAAGATCGTCCAAAAACCTGGGTAGTAGCAAACCACATGCGGCCACGCAAAACTTCACGCCCTTCAGGAAGGCGCCCCTATTGAGGATCTTGTCAATGAAGGCGGACAACTCGCAGCGTCTTGTGTCTGTGTTGCGAACCATGAACACACCTACGTGCGCACTTGCAAAGTCAAACAAGACCCCTAAAGCTTTGCGCAGTGACTGAAGGCTTCCTCTCCTTTGTCGGAGGCAGTTTCCCAGCCAAGCATTGCGAAGAAGGAGTCAAGTATCATTGAGGTGTGTGAGCACTCCGCTTGATCTGCCACCACTATGAAATCATCGAAGTACACTGCCCAATGCAACAAGACAAGAGAATGCGAATGCCCAGCATCCACAGGGCCCTGGAGGTCCTGCAGAAGCCGAGAAGCCGACCACAGCAGCTCGTGCGCCAAATGGCAACACCAGACTTTAGAAACTTCCCGGAATCCACATCGTAAACAACAAAGAACGGACCGTCCAAAGCCGAGTCTGCGAGTGGAAGCTGCTTGTAAGCCTTCCGAAAATCAATGCGCTTGATGCGCAAATTTTCCTGGACTCCTAGTTTTTGTGACAGCATCAGCCTATGTGCGACACCTGATGCCACAGCATCAATACCATGCACCTCTATGGTTTCAGCACAAGAATTTGACACATGAACCAAACTTTCGGAGAAATCATCAATGGGCCTAACCTTAGGCTTCACGACGCCATCCACCTCAACCGAGCCCTGGGCAACTCCGAACCTGCGAGTCAGGCAAGCACGGGAAGGCAGCTCTGACATATCGAAGGGGCCGCGGACCCATCCCTTAGACAATTTTGACATGGTGGCTTCGAAGACCTGCTTAGCAACCACTTCATCAGTGGGTCTCTTAGACGAATGGTAGATTGCCTCCCTCACCATTGGCGACGAGTCCCTAATCTGCTGTTCGTGCAACGTTGCATAAAGTGGCTTTTTAGGGAACACACCAGACTCGGGGATTGGCCCTAGCAAGCTGAACCCACTTACCAGAAAGTCTGCAACTTCACAGTCTTCGTACTGGATGTGCGCCAACATTTGTTTGAAAAGCAGGGTCCTCTTTGTTGCGAGCACACTCCTACGGTGCGGGGACAGAGTTTGTTTAAACGAGCCCTCCTCGCTGCGAAGTTCAACTGCTCTAGACATCCACCTGCGCGCCTCGGCCGTCCTGTGCTGCGCAAGCGCATACTTACTTGCGCTTAGGCTCCTATTAATGCAGTTAGCAAGATCCTCGGGCAGCCCCTCTTGCTTTTTCAAGGAACTGTGTTGGGGACCAAGGCAAGCCACACTTGATTTGCACAAAGTTCGTTGGTTCAAGCAAAGTGCTGGAACTGGGACAGGCGCCTGTGCCTGGCAGTTCTCGCACGCAACCTGACGTCGCAGGCACCCCCTGAACATGACGTCGGCCTCCACTGGGGAGTGATCCAATATTCGGCACACTGCGCTGGGCATTTTCTGGCACGTCCCAAGAGGTACGAAGTGGGAA
This sequence comes from Effrenium voratum, assembly GCA_963377175.1. Lineage (NCBI taxonomy): Eukaryota > Dinophyceae > Suessiales > Symbiodiniaceae > Effrenium > Effrenium voratum. The sequence goes on from CAUJNA010000469.1 coordinate 667,821, forward strand.
CGCAGGCGCCCGGCTTCTTACGGGCAAAGTCAAATCAAGGGTAGAACGAAATTCGGGCACGAGCGGTTTGATGCGCTTGCCACCAGGCTGCAAGTGGGCACCTACCTGGGCATGCCGGGCCAGAAACGTTTCCTTTATGGAGCGCTGGAAGTCAACCGCGTTTGGGTTGGCGCCTGCTTGCAGCAGTGCTTGCACTACAAGATCAGCCATGGCGTTGCACAACTGAGTTGGGTATGCGCACATTTCTGCTTTATCCCATCTGCCAAAGGCGGAGACGCCACAAGTCAAATGGGTGTGCTGATTATCGCAGGCTCTTGCGAGGCTCAGGAAGCTGCGAATGTTGTGGAGCAATTTAGTCCTCTTTTGACGGCGAGAGCCAAACATGCAATGATGGAAGCACGTCGACATCCACAAATGCTGAATGTCCTTTATTTGATCACGAAAGTGCGAAGTGTCCAAAAAGAGACTCCTAAGCGGATTTTCAACGGAGCACCAGATTCCATGTTCATGACAGTAACGAGCCACTTTGGAAGTGAGTGCGTACAAAGCATTCGCAAGCGCCACTCTCTTCAGGCCCGTGCCGCTCAAGGTGCTCAACCCATCAGGTTCAAGGACGCTTCGCAAGGGTGCTGCGTGGCCAGAACTGCTGCCTTTTGCGCAGTTCCTCCTACAAACCTCTCTTGCGCGTGAGCTAGTGCCACACGGTGGGCTTAAATGGCAATACATCACACGCGGATTGTCGACAGCTCGGAAGAGCAGCTGCTGGCCCCACTCAGTGGACAAGTCAATGCGAACCGCCGGGCAGTGAACTGTCTTGCTCACATGTGCATCAAATCCAACGCTTTGTCTGAGGCCTTCCTTCCGTAGGCTGGCACAAAGCCCGCCCTTGCCACAGAAGATTTCCAGCATGATTAATTGGTCGAGATCACGCCCCCTGACGCGAGCCGCGAGCCTCAAACATGTCTGGGATTGCGAGTCGACAGATTGCCGTCCAGGAAAAACACTCTCAGGCTGCCTAGGACTACGCTGTCGTTTCAACGAAGGCGAATCACGAGGGCCGTGTTTGGTTGGCTGCGACTCCGTACCTGTGCGAACAGGTAGTCAGTTGGGCACTCACTCAGCGGGCGCCGTCCGTCGCACTTCATGCACACATGCTTGCGCTTGGGGCACGCACCATCATGCACCGGCCCTGGACAAGTCTTACCCATGATGTTGTACGACCAACGCTTGCGACGGCCAGCCCTTGTCATGGATGTAAGGCCTGGAATGCCGACGAGCTCACGGGGCAGGCGAACTCCTTTTGACGATCTCCCAAGCCCTGCAATTTTGGGCTTGGCAGGCTCTGCGTGGCTGAATCTGTTTGGCAACAGGTGGTACAACACGGTGGCAATTGACAGGATCTTCTTCACTTGGAGTGACAACCAGGCCATCATCGACCCGTGGTTCGCGGTCGACGCCTAGTCCATCCTGCCCGGAATCTGGAAACATAATGCCGGAGGCTGTCTTGTCAGGACAAAACAACCCCTTGCGGATGTCGGATGTCATTTTCTCCAAGGCCCTCAGAGGGGCAGCCTGAAGGTCACGGCTATAAACTTCCAAGCTGCCGTAGGACCTCATCGAGTGGTGTCCCAGAATGAGTCGATGTTCTGGGCTGGCCCCATACTTCGACATCATCGAAAGCAAAGTTGCTTTGGCCGAGTGCGCGGGCAACCCATCTTGAACTGCAAAATCGCCCTTGGAATCCCGTGATTGCAGTAAAAGCTGCGTTGGGGTCAACCAAGCTCTTGACGTATTGACAGACAGTCTGCGTCCTGATTGGCAGGAACTCGTCGACACCGAATGTTTGCAGATACTTGATGTAGCGCTGGATCTGCGACAGCCTCTTGCGCAGGGCGCCGACGCTCTTGCCTCCCAACGCTTGCCCCACAATTTCGACAGCGGAGTAGTTGTCTTCCTGGGCAAACATCCTGCCAACTGATGAAGCGAATGGATTGCTGTTCAAAACGAGCCACCATCTTTCGTGCAGGAGTTTGCGTTGAACTTCATCAGGAAGCGTCTTGGTTCTCCTTGATCCAAACCTGATGACTCGATCAAAAACTGTCACGGTCACGGAGGAGCTGGCAGGGGCGTCACCTGCGCGAGCAAGGAGGCTGTCGCCATAACCAGGCGGAGGAACCATCTTGGGAAGAATAGGCCTGCGCAAGTAAATATCTGCGCCAAAGATCCCTGCTCCCAAGGAAAATGTATACCATCACTCAAACCAATCTGCTGCCTAGCCGAGAAAACGGCATCATTCATGCGGTCGCGCAAACCGGTCAAAGACTCCCGCTCATGCAAAGGTCGGTCAACTTGCGTGTTGCAAGCGGCCATGTCACAATCAAACGTGCCAAGTGTCGCGAATCCCCAGCTGTTGAAAAAGGGTCAAAACAGCAATCCAAACTGATCGGAGAGGCTCAAAGGGCACACGCGGATTGCGATGCTCGAGCTCACAAACTTCCAACCAGCCAAGCAAGCCCCCACACCCCCTGCACAGCTTGCTGCTAACGCAGATGCCGCGAGAGGCAGTCAAAGAGAGCTATCATGGCAGGGAGAAAAAAAGGAACAACCGATCCACAAAAAGCTGGTTTCCCATCCACCCACCACTCGAGCCAGACAAGGTGGAACAGGTCTGGTCACATCAACTTGACATGAGTGCCATGAGCAAAAAGACGGGTTTGGTTCACGCGGCAAACATACTCTAAACATGTTTGCCAACAAGGAACACGAGGTTCCAAAAGAAGGTTTCATCTTCTTCGAAGAGCTGCATCATAATATGCGCCTGGTGTCCGCGCATCTTCCGCTGGCTTCCGCGGCACGGGTTTGTGCTTCCGCAAAAGTACTTTGCTTCCGCGGCTTCCGCGAATGGTCTGTGTGGGATTTCTGTTGGGCTTTGCTCGGGTTGTTTGCGCGAGACTGCGCCAAAAGCAAGCCAACAAAAGATAATCTAGTACAATTTGTTTGGCCCAAAAACATGCTTTCCGGGCTGAGTCTGGAGAATAAACACGAATTAATTGGCTCTGACAAGTGTTTTCCCAATGCAGCTTTTTGACGCGAATTTGTTTTTGCCAAACAAATCGCGGTTGGTTTTTCCGACTTCACAAAGGAGAATGGGAAATGTCAGGCTAGCGCTCGTGTTCGCCGCTCACGTAGTACTTGGTTGGTAGGTTGCTTGTTCACAAAAAGGGGCACAACACCCAAGGTACACCCTCACCCGTGGTAAAGTCAACCAACCCCAAAAAAGGAAAGGCGCTTCGCAAGCTTCAAAACAAGTCAACCGTTCCGTATGCTTTGGGCTCTATGCCAGATTCGGCCTGATTCCTACCTGACCCCATTCAACCACGAGCCACGCAACATTATCCCGGCATTCTGCATGTTCCATTGCAAAATGTTGGGAGTCAAACATGTGAAGGTCTGGCTTGGTCCTTTCAAGATGTTGGGGGAGCTGAACAAGTGGACAGCACTCACTGCCGCGAACAAGCTGCCCAAGGAAAGGCCGGCATGTGAGCGTGTTCGAAATCCTATCCACAGGCTGCAATGACAAATGACATGGGGTTGTTCCTTGGTTTTCCTTGGGAGTTCAACGGCTCTCCTCTCGCCTTTGGTTTGTTTCAATGGGGGAATCAGTTGAATGAAGAAAGAGCAAAGCCGAATGCAACCTGAGTCTCAAAATATCTAAAAGTCTCCAATGCCTGTCATACTGTGGATGGACGAAATCCATTTTGCACCACCTAAGAAACCCTGGGATGATGATTGCCCTGCAAATACCAACAAACAATGGTTCCCGTGGTTTGAAAGTGGTGCGAAATGGATTTCGTCCATCCACAGAAGCGCCCAAGCCTCAGACTGCTGCAGCACGTTGTCCTCGGGCAAGATCCGCTAAGGCGACCCAAAAGGCTCTCGCATCCGAAACACTGACGTGGCATCCGTGGGAGTCTGGAAGCTCAAAAAGTCCTCTTCATGAACCCCCTGTCAGCCTGTTCCTCCTCAGAGGACCCCCTGACAGTGCGTTCGTGGCAGGAACACAAATATTATGGGTCAAAAATCCCATACCCCCAGTGAACATCCCAATCCAGCCACTAAAATAGACCAAATGGGTGGTGAATTCACCTACCCCAACATGGTACCATTTTGACCCACAGCCAGATCACCGATCTCCGACCCTCACAGAACCCCCCGTTTTCGATGGCGTCCGCGGCGCCGTCTCTCGCTGCCAGCGCTGCAGCTCCATAGGCTCTGCGCGGCGCGTGAGCTCCTGGAGCTTGGGATGGCAGGCTGCGCAAATGTGTGGCCGCTTGGGCCCGTAAAAGGCCTAATCATTTCCATCTTAAGCCCCCTGGAAAAGTAAAAAAACATGAAGTAGTGATAGTTTCCCTTTAAAACCAAGCAAATATAAAACCTATTCTTAAACAAATGCATGATCATGTGCGGCCAAGGTGCGTTCTGCACTGCCATGCCCAGCTCTTGCTGCACTACGTCATGGCATTCGAAGGTGCGAACATCGATGAGGTTCTCGATGGGATATGCCAGCCTGGCCACCAACCGAGCGAATGCCACGAACAATGCTCGGTTGCTTTCTGCTCCCCTGCTAAAAGTTTAACTCTCAGGGGTTTAATGGAAAACCCCCTAGTTTGCAAAAAGTTAAACTCCTAACTCCTAACATCCAAGCAAAATGCACCAAAGAGAAAAACATGTGTTCACCCATGTCAGGATTGGGGGGCGTCGCTCGTGAAAACGCCTGCTAAGAAACACATTTTGCTTGTCGACGGCTCACTTTACTTGCCCCTAAGCCAAGCAAATTTGCTCAAAGCAAATGAGGCACACAAAAACCACGGCGAGCCAAGCGCGCGGTTGCGCGGTTGGTCAACTTGGGGCCTTGAGATGTCGTTCAGGCCGGAGGCAAGGCGACCATAGCGCTTGGTGTCCCAATTGTGGTGGTATTGCGCCAACCTCGCGAAGTTGCGATCGGTGCGAGTAGGGAACAGAGGTTTCCTTTTAAGGGAAATAGATGGGTTTCCCTGGTAGATGATTACACCACCAGGAAAACCAGGCCATCTATGCTTCGACCAAAACAACCAAAAGGACACTCAGGGTAGGGAATGTGGGAATGAACCCAGGATACCACCAGTTGGATGGCAGAAAAGGGTCATCCCAACTCATTCCCTGAGTTAAGCACCCAAGCAAATGCGGGGAGCAGCTGTGCACGTGTCACTCGCAGCTGCCTGAAATGCCTGTGCCCCATACACTCGATTCCCATGATTGCTGGAGTTCTCATGGCCCCCATGCGCCAATGGACAGTCTGGAAGGGAAACTTTGAATATGCCTGGATTTGCAGCCACAGCAAGAGTATCACGCTTTACTCTGATGGCTGCTGCTTGATCTGGTCCAAAAGTTGGTGTTCGCCAAACAAGCCAAACGCTTAGTTTCCTTTTGGTTCTCTTTTGAAAACCACCTCTAGCAGTTCACTATCTTGAGACACCCCACAGCACCACTGCGCGGCCAAGCGGCATGGTCTGCAACTTTGCCACGGAGGCCTCGCTTTCGGTGTAGAACCTGCAGCGCAGGGGCGGGAAACCCTGCGACAGGATTGGCCTAACTGGCCCCAACATAGGTTGCCATTTGAAGCAACCTCAATACCTTCCAAAACAACACACTCCTGCAAATGGGCGCGTTCTCAAAAAGTGAGCGGTGGGGAGCCAAAATGGCCCAAAACAACAGAACCTTTGACTGTCAAGGCTTCCATCTGCTTACGAGCAGAAGAAATCGTAAGCACCACCTGCCGCATGGCCAAAAAGAAGGTTTCGGGCGCTCAAGCAAGCGCAAAGAAGGAGCAAAAGCCAGCTGGGGCCATGTGAGGCTGGCACATGAACTGCTGGACTTTCTTGGTGAGATCCCGCACTCGGCGCAGAGTACGGTCCATCTCCTTGCCCTCCGTCCTTAGAGTCGACGCGAGCTGCTTGAACCTCTGGCTCCCTCTAGTGCTCGACGACTTTGACGCTGGCACTACCGCCCAAACCACGGACACTGAATAACAAAGCGATGCTGACCCCACCACCGTTCTCTGCGACAGCAGGCTGAAAAGTGGCTGCACACCATCAGGATGTTATTGCAACTAGAAAACAAATGCCGGGCTTTCGTGTTTTGGGAGTCTGCCGCTAGTGTTCATCATCCCTTCTATGAGGTTTACACCACTCAATCAGCAATTGCAGCCACAACCCCAAATGACCAATCAACTCATCCTATTCCAGCAAACAGTTGATCTAACAAAAGCGTCCTCTTCAAGTTGTTCTCGGCACGTGCGGCCTCTAACGATTGTACAACCTGCTGGGACGCATTTGTGGGATCCTGCAACATGCACGCAAACCCCTGCAGGAAATCACTGGCGACATCGGACGTGCCGTCTACGTGGCGAAAGCGCCTAGCAAGTAGCTCATCAACCATGACTTGCGACTCAGGTTTGTTGGATGCCCCCGAAAGCCGCATGAAGTCAAATAGGTCACTCCACACCGTGAGGCGCCAGCCAGGTGCTTTACAGGGTGGAAGCCACGAGTAAACGGATCAGGCAAGCTCAAGTGGAGCTCGCGAAGACGAGGCGCAGCACCAAACATAAGACCAGTTCGGACCATCTCACAAAGGCTATGCAGGATTGGAGGCGCCAAACTGGGCAACACATTTACTGTGCTGATCCTCACTTTGGGAATTTCTTGACTCTAAACGCGGCACAAAATTGGCGGGGTGAAAAGCCCTCTAATATGTGTTTGTTTGTTCTTTGAATTTTTGCTCCGAGCGATCGAGATCTCTGCAGCCCTTGGCTCGCCAACTCCTTGGCCTTGTGCCAGCGCTCTCGTGCCTCCGCGTTCTTGCCCTTGGGCTCCTGCGGGCTGTTCGATTCCTTCACTTCAGGGAGTTTCCCCTGAAAACACCCCCACCAAGGGACACAAAAACCTTTCCTATGTCAAACATATAATGTTTCAAACCGCCAAAAGGGGAATTAGAGGGACCCCTGTTCAGGGAGGTCCCCAGTTCAAGTGATCCAGTATGATCCAGTCCAAGAAGGCACCCACACAAACAAGTTCGACTTTCGAGGGATGCCCACCAAAAAAAGAAACAAGCTTCTCCAGCTCTATCTTCTTGCACCAATTTTGCCGTCTGGTCTGGTTCAATCATGAGCATGTAGATGGCCGTGAGCTTGCTTGCGCTGACACATGCCATCCACTCACTTTCCCATAGGACCTGGACAAGAAAGGCCTTTTGGCACCCCGAGAATTCAGCAAGCAAAAGCCAGCTCAAAAGGGCGACGCCTGAGTCTAGGATCAGCTGCAAACCGCCCCACTCCTTTTGCATACCTTCGAGTTTGCCATCCGACCAGTCGGTGCATTCCTGGGGGTTCTGCTCCAATGTTCCCATGCTGGGAATGAAGCGCCGCAGACAGACGCCGCAATCAAACAACCAGAATGCCAACCCTAAAACGCGCGCGAGACCATACCAGAATCAAGCCATCAGCTGCGTTCCTGCAAGAAATGGCAACGTCATGTTGAAGCGACAGCTGACAAACAAACATAAACAAACCAAATGAGTCTGACAAACTTGGAAGGGTCGTGGTGTTGAAATGTGCTCAGCTGGGCCAGTCTAAACGTCAGGCAACTCAACAACGAACGTCACCTCAACGAATGGCAACGTGTATCAAGCAGGAACGCACTTCCGACCATTCACGAGCTAACGTGCATGCAACAAATTTCGAGCATTCATGAACAAGGTGGCTGTGGCACCTTGGTGGCAGCCGTGATAGCCACCCAGTTTGGCAAGTCCGTTTCCTTGTAGTAGATGCTTCTTCGTTCACTTGATAGACCCCCCTCCAGAAGCAAGCCATGCGAGTGTCCAGTCCCTCCACTCCTTGCGAATCGGCTCCCCGTTGTTCCGCGCCAGCAACTCCGGTAAACCTAAGGCTTGCATCAACTGTCTGGGATGCAAGTTGCGACACGTTTTTGCCTAAACACGCCAAACAATCGGCACATGCCACTATTCTCTACACGTTCTCGTCGCAAACTTCGAGCCCCCAATGCTTGGTTCGTGCTTGGCCGCTTTCAAACAGTCTGAAAACAACAGAAAAAAAAGAAGAAAAAAAAAAACAGACTCTGCCGAACGATGAGGGTACATTGCACGCCAATTGGAGCTAAGGAATGCTCTAAGAGACCCTCATGGGTGAGCTTTCCCTGGTTCATTGCCGATGAGACACGGTCGGATGTTTTGCCGGACTGTTTCGCTGATGTCCATTGAAGCTGCTTCAAAAGGGCACGTCACAAGGTTACCTGCATTGAAAGGAGGGACATTCAACGCATGTAAGCTGCCCTGGACATGGTGACTCATTCTGGAAGGGATGGATGACACAAGACAGCAAACCATAAACAAGGAAAGGGGACATACTAGAATCCAAGTCTAACGTTTATGGTGGAATTCTCTGAGTGCATTGTACCCCTTATGCAGATTGTTCCGCCCCTAGGCAAAGGTTTCAACTAGGAGGGCCGTACCTAGCGGGGAACAGGGGTATTGCTGGGAAACGCCTCGCAGGCCGGAAGGAGCAGGAAGCTTCAGGTTGTCCTTTTGTCTCAGCTAAACATGGGCCAACATGACAGGCACATGGGCAAGTGAAACCACGAACAAGCCGTTGAAGAATTCCCAGCCGCCCAGTCGCCCTTAAAAAAAACAAAAAGCCCTCTTGACCATTCTTAGCGGGCAGGGAACCCAAACAACTAGGGAGTCTTAAGATCTCCCCATCCAAATAACTAGGGCATTTTAGGATCTCCCCTCCCCATCTACATTGTCACCAAACAAACAACTGAAATTCACTGAACTGATCCTACAAGATCTCCCATCCAAATCACGAACTTCTGAGGCTCCAGCGGGAGGCAGGGATGACTCGCCGCTTCCAAACCTCAAACGCCGCTGGACAGCAGGGAGTCGCCAAAAACTGGAGGCCCCCTCTTTGGATGGTTTTACAGGGGCATCAAATGGACATCCTCCAACCCCCGATGCTTGAACACCTAGATTGGACCTCCCCGTTTGGAGTCCTGGTCGCGCTCACTCATTCTCACTAGCCATGGAGAGCTTCACTGCGCATGGGGGAGAACTCCTTGCTGGTTTCGCGGTGGGTGGTCGCCAGTCTGGCCAGTCTGATGGGCTGCTTGCCCAGTTTGATGGTTCATCGCGCCCAGGCGGACGGCGCAGGTGATGTTTCCCTGCACATCCGATTGTAGACCATGGCGCCTTGCCGCTTCCCCTTTGCTCCGACCACCTTGTTGCGGAGACCAAGGCTTTGGAGGCAGCCGCTAGCGCAGGTGTGCGGCTCATTGCGCAGCCGCGCTCTCATGCTCTGCCGGTTGTTGCGCAAGGGGATATCCTCCCGCGTCTGCGCGATGCGCAGTATGTTGGCCAGCTGCCACGACCTGACCTCGCCTCGGAAAGGTTGCCTTGTCGTTCTTGCGCCCACGTTCCGCGGGAGGCTAACAAAAATAATGACTTCCTTGCTGGCCGCCCAGCTGTAAGGTGCCAGTGTTTACTGGGGAAGGAGGTCACTGTTGTACTCTGGCTGACTTACCAGTTGAAATGGTGCTGGAAGCTTCCGCATGCCCCAAGTGCAAAGGACGACGGCAGGGTTGGCAGATTCACGCTCACCCGGCTGCTTTGCTGCCTTTGGCGGACGTGCGAAGCGCAACAGGATCCAAGAGCTGTCCAGGCTCCTCCTTTGCCACCTCGCCCCCCAAAACAGGCTCAGGGTTCCTTTTAGGGTTTTAGGGTCTTGGCCCCGATTGAGCTGCTCCAAAGGTATGTTGATGTTAGGAAAGCAGCTCGCACCGCAACTTGTGGGGCCTGTGGCGCTTTTATCAGCGCACGGGCCAGTTCTGGGGGAAGTCGTGGGTTCCAAATCTTGGAAGCATGGGCCGCAGCCTGGCGAGGCTTGCTTGACTTGATCTAGGCTTCCAACCAAGGAAGTTGGGGGAAATGGAACATCACAATTACCCGGATGATTGTAGAGGTGGACCCATTTTTAAGGGCTGGGCATACAATCAGCCATCATCCGCCCCTTGCTGCCCTGCTGCTAATCCAGACGCAGTCTTGCCGCTGGCAGGCTGTTCAAGGGGATATCCTGCCGTCACTCCCCCTTCGCGCACAATCCAGCTGAGAAAAACACGGCCGCCGCAAAAGCAAACAAGAAGTGGGCAGGAATAGCCCCTGCTTCTCAACCGACCTCTTCCCTCAACCAGTCAGCCCCAAGCGCTCCTGGCAAGTCATCGAGCTCGTCCTGGCTGAAAACTTTTATCCTTTGTGCGCCCTTTGTCACATCCCAAAGCCTGGTTCTATCACCTGCCCCCCCCCGACCAATCAGGGCAACCACGTAGCCTTGAACCTCCCTCCTCACATCTTTGCCTACCCTTTCGTTGACCTCGTTCAACGGCCTGCGCAACACATCGTGCAATCGTGCTCCTCATCCCCGTCTGCTTGTCCATCCCATTCTGCAAGCCGTGCCTACCAGACATGCAACAACCTCCAACCCTTCGATGGCAGCGAACAACAACCTTCACGGCGATTGCCCCGAATCAACTAGGGTTGGCCTTCAGCCGTTGTTCAGAACCACGGCCTCAGCAATGATTGGCTTCAGAATGCAGGTTTTCTGCTACACCAGTGGCAATCGCGCCTTGTGGGTCGTGGTTATGGATGCCATAGAAGGAAGCCCTTGCTATGGTTGGCGTGCCCAATTGAGGGATGCATGATCAGCTCCAGTAACCCCAGCTGGCTGCTTCTCAGCGGGTGAAGAACTGTCCCTTGCTTCCTTCAAAGGAATGCCCAGGTTCGTTCACAAAAACCATTGTCATGTCCTGCGGGGAACCGGCAAAACAAGCAGTCTGGTGTTTGGACCGCAGCAGGCGCAAGACATACCGCCTCGATCACTGCGAGCTCGTCCTCCAGCCCTTCCTGCCTGGCCGAGGACAATATGTTGCCAGTGCCAAACACTGCGCTGCAGGATCACCACAATAACTCGTTTCGACATATCGGAAACAGGATGCTTCCTTCACATCCGCAGTTGTTGCGGGTCGCTTACTGCCTTCAAATTTCGCCTGCTGGCTTGAATGCACCCGGGGAGGTGCACAACTCTGAAACAAATGCTCTGCATGGGGGAAAATGGCAGTAAAGTGGCCTGTTGTTTTCTGCCAGCTCAAGGCATTTGCCACTGGGAAGCCAACGCGCTCAATGACCTGGTTCGGCCGAAACGTTGGTCTCCATCACGAGCATTCACACGAAAAAGGTTCGGCAGCAAACAACTTCCGCCTTCCGCCAGCGAAGGCAGCAGCAATTGATTGTCCACCCCCCCCCCAAAAAAATAAAATAAAAAAAAAGCTCAGGTGATATCCCCAACAGCATGCGGTGCTCTTCCTAGTGCTCGCACCACCCCGCAGCCCTCGCAGAACCTCGCAGAACCAACCCTGGTGGAACCCTGGTGGAACCCTCGTGGAACCTTACCTCAGGGCCGCCCCGGACCAGACCCCAAAGCTTTCAGCTGTTGGGGAGAAAAAGGACCACAAAGTAGGGAAAAGCCGCGAATCCAGCCTGCCAAACCTGTGACGGGCTGGCAGGTCTCGCAGTACCTTGTGCCGAAGTGGGGGAGCAAAGGATTGCTCTTGGTGAGGGCCATCCGAGTACCAACCACAATCCGGTTGATGTAGGGAAGGTTTGAAGGGCAGCCACTACCCAAAGACGACAAATGACGTGCACTTTACCCCAGTCCTAGGCTTAGGAAACAAAACGTTCTGGTGCCAAGTATGGCTATATCACACCGCACTCAGAGTAAATTGCATTTTCCTGTGACGTTCTAGCCATCAACCACTCAATTCCAGCAACACTTCCAAGTAGCCTCACCCACGCATATTTCACAATGGCAGTCCAGACATCTTCGCCATTTGTGATGGAATGTGGCGTTTCTATCCCCACGCAGAAGCACCAGCCCCCTGTGAAGTCAAGGGGCAAGGTCATGATGACTATCAGGTTCCCACCTCTGCTGGATGGCCTTGGCAACCACCGGCAAGCCTCAGGCGCCTTCAAACATTTGAGAAATATTGAACCTGTGTCGTGATCTTGAGGAACTTATTGGAGGATTGTGGAATCAACGTAAAAGTGTCCAAGTCATTGGCTTGGGAATTCCAAATTGAAAAGCCATGATTGTTTTCCGCAGGGGCATCCATCATGTCCAACCGCACCGGGTGATAAGGTATTTGTTTTTTTCGTTGGCACAATTGCATGCTCTCACCGCTGCTTCTCTCCGCATCTGCGCCTCACACATCAACCACTGCTGGCACGATCTCGAATGCTCAGCCCGCTGCCGGGCATGGTGCAAGCATCACATGGGCACCATCCAGGCTCTACGCTCCCAAGCGGCTTCCGGCGAAACCACCCGCGCGGAAAATCCGACTCCCTGGAAACAGCCAGGAGGCGTCATGACTTACTCATGTGCATTGGCCCGAGCCATGCCTCAAGAGATACTTGTATGAAAGCTGGCCATTTCCGATTTGGTTTGCTTGCGCCTCTGTTGGCTGATTTGCTGCTGGGCAATGTGATTTGGCTGACGTGTGTCCATGCTTTTGAAAGAAGCCGCTGCCTCCTCAGGCACCAGGCTAAGTGAAACGAGAACAAGGCGAATGTATTTACAAAAGGCGACCAGCGAGTTCACTGCAATCGCCAGGAAGACGCCTCGACTGGCTGCGCAAAATGCCAAGTCCATCTTGCAAGCAGCCAAAGAAAAAGGCGAAACTTGGCAATCCTGCAGCCAATGGCTGCCGCAAAACGCAAGCTTCCTTCCTGCATCCGAGTGGCCACGCACATGAAGAGCCGTGGTTCTCAGCCAAAATGGCTCCAAGGACGCAGCTGATCCAGTCAAGCCCATAGCCAAGCCCGCAAACCGTTCCCCGCATTCAACCTGGAGGCCCTTTTCATGAAACCTGACGTCTGAAGGCCGCGGCCGATCCATCAAACAGCGAAGCCCCAAGCATGACGCGAGTATGGGCGCGTGCCTATCCAAGGGCTCTAGCATGACTTCAATACGCTACCACTATGAATAAAGACGTCCTTGTCAGGCTAAAATCCCAAAATCACATCGCCCCCGGTACTGTTCATTGGCCCAATGCCAAACCGACGCTAAACTTTTGCCAGCCTGTCAGGTTTGGCGCACGGAAAAGGGTGGGGAGCCTATTTGGAAGAGGACCGCAGTGGAAACCCCCTTAGGGCTTCCTGGGACCCTCTTGTTGAAAAAAAGCAAAGCAGAATTGGGGGGTTTTTCAAAAAAACGGAAGGGATTGATCGAGTGCAGTATGTTGCCAAATCAAATGCTCAGAAGGCAAACTAAACCATTCTTGTGACACACTTGCAAGCACTGCGAACGCCGTATAAAGCTCTGGTGCTTAGTCCTCTTCACTCAGTGCTCGAGCTTCAGCTCCGTCCAGCAAAGAGCAAACTCATTTCAGGCGAAAATTGCAACATGCCGGGTACGCACAATCCTGCAAGAACTCCCCATTGTGAGCTCATGACAAGAGCAACTCCCCACGCTGGCTTGAGGTTTTGAGTGGGACATTTCAAGATTGAGCTGAAATAACTTCAAGACGCGCGCACGAAGACGGACATGAATACGGACACAAACACAGGACACTAAAACGCACAAACACGCGTGCACACTTCGCACACTTACACACAACAAACCAAGCAGGCACAACAACAGACGCTAACTCCGTGATGCGAAGCCTGCGGCAAACACCGATCCAAGTCATGCCCATCAGTCTTGCAGCCGCGCATCCATGCGAAGTCGGCCTCCTCTGATGCCTGGATACCTAGCTCCTACCCAGCTCAGGCAAACATAAGAAGCTCATTCAGAATCAAGCCCACGCTAAGGGGAGGGTGTCCAAAAGCCTTACCAAACACCTCCATGAGTAGCCATTAGCTGCCCTCAGTTGCACAGATCTTGGACAACCGTGCTTCGAATGTTCGCACCAATTCCTTCAGCGGATCCGAATCGGTTCGCCCAACTCAGCTCAACTTCGAAACACGATGCAACCAAGAGATGATGGGGCTTGGGCCTCTTCGAGAAAGGGCTAAGCAAGCAAGCAACGAGTTCATGCCCTGTCCCAAACAGCGAGCAATGCAGTTACCTCTGGAGCATCCTCTTTCAGGGTTGGGCAAAGCCGGGGAGTTTGCCTGCCAGTTCAGCTGCTTGTTTAAACTCACACTCCAGCAAATGTTTGACCGTCTCCAAGCACAATGGCGGAACTTGTCTCGTGAGGTCCCTGATGCCCTCATGTTGCGACAAGCCACTTCTTGCTTTGATGCCAGTCATCGCTGTGGGTTTGATACAAGCATTGGCGGAGCTCGCTGTTCGGGCAATTCGCTGAATTGCTTGCTGCGTCGCCATTTGGTCGCCTTTTGGTTGCGGTGTGTCTGCTCTTCAGACTCCCAGCTTTTTCTTTACCACCAACATGGTCCAAACCCAAAAAGTGACTAAAGTCGAGTCCAAAAACTGAACTGAAGTCGTATGCCTGCTAGTTGGTTTCCCTGAGCGTGGACCGTGAAGGTCCTGAATCATCTGCGCCACCTGCGGATCCCTCGCTGGCAGCTGTGGCGACGGAGACCGCAGCGGCGAGCGAGGCGCCATCAGTGGCACCACCACGGGCGACGGCTGTCGCCAGCAGCCAGGCCAGCAACTGGCGGCGCCTGGCATACCAAAAGCGGTTTGTGGGAGTTGGCAGGCTTGAAAGACAGAGACTTCCACCGGCTGCCTTTTCGGAGTACTACTGTGGATGGACGAAATCCTGTACCACCTAAGAAACCCTGGAAGAATGATTGCCCTATAAATACCAACGAACAATGATTTCCGGTGGTTTCAAAGTGGTGCAGGATTTCGTCGATCCACAGTAGCCAAATTCCCCAACCGTCCCTGATTCTGCGAGTGACCGCAACGCAACTACCACAGTACCAAGGTGAAAAGGTGCCAAGCGCTCAAGAGCACGCCTTGGGCGCATGCTATTCTCCCCCCATAGCCATGCATGGCAAAAGGCATGCATCTCAGAAGGAACAATTCAAGCGTAGGGCACTTTCCGCTAGGCAGCATCCAATGCGCGGACACATGTCCATTCTTTACAAGCGGCCGTGCTTGTGGGCGGGGCACGGGCACAGAAACCATTCAAGTGTGGCCGGGATGCAACTCCTGCGGCTGCTGATTCCCTCTGTGCGTGGCCGACACTGATGACAGAACAGTTACTGACATTCGGCCGGGGTCCCCCAAGTCCTTGCATGCATTACACCTGAATTGCGCGATTCCAACATGGGTTCCCAACATGCAACAACAGCTGCCGGCAAAGCATCAGTGCCGGCAGTTCAGCTCATGATGAAAAACGGTACGCAAAATGGAACCCTGGCAAATGGAACCAAGGACTAGCACCTGCGGTCCCCTGGTGGTTTCATTTTGACCCATGCCCACATAAGCAACCTATGCCCTAAGCCACACCTGTCGCGAAGTAGGCGTTCGGCTGCGGCCAAAGCAGGTGAGGAAGCTGCTGCTGCCTAAGCTGATGGCAGAGTCAAGTTCAACTTCTCGAAGGGCTTGGCTACAGGAAAATCTACAGGAAATGGCCCCGAAACACCCTGAGTAGGCTGTTTTGCTGTACAATTTCCTGTAACCAAACCCTTTGAACTTCTGTTCCACCTCCACACTCGCAGAACGGAGAGCCATAATCTATGTTGGGCTGAGGATCACTTTTGACTGTTGTTTTTGATATTGGCCGAACCAACCACACACAAACCAACCACACAAACTAACCACGTAAACCAACCACACAAACTCACCACGTAAACCAACCACGCAAACCAACCGCACAAACCAACCATGTAAACCAACAACGAACACCGACCACGTAAACCAACCACACAAACCAACGCCGCAAACAAACCAACAAACAACCAGACAAAAAAAAAAAACAAGCTAACGACAAACCAACCAACACAGACAGACAGATGGACAGACAGACAGCTAGACAAACACGCAGAGAAACACAAAAACAGCGACACAAGCAAGCAAGCAAGCAAGCAAGCAAGCACGCACGCAAGCACGCAAGCAAGCAAGCAAGCAAGCAAGCAAACAAGCAAAGTACAGCAGCAAGCAAAGCACAGCAACATCGTGCGTTATTTGCGACCCGGTCATTTGGTCAAAGCGGCCCGTTTCTTCTAAGATCACCCGTCCGCATTCCAGTGGCCCTTGGGCCCGTCCAAGAAGAAGCGTTTAATGGCTGCTTGACTTTGATGCTACCCTTGCCGAGGCGAAAAAAGGCTGCAGCATGTTGCCTTGTTGCCTTGGTTGACGTTGGAAGGGGAGCAAAAACTGAAATCTTAGCAGCCAAGTGGGGATTTCCCACTGAACCACGATAAGCAAAAATGCAAAATGCTTCCCAACAACAACCATGTTGCAGCGCGCAAACAGACAATTGTTCTGAGCAAACGTGCATCCAATAGTGCAATAGCTCGGATTCCGCGGATTCAGGAAACGCATTCGTGCGTCACTGCATATGCTGGTAACATGACCTTCCGAAAGCGGGGCCCCGCACGCAACAAGCTGGACAATGGGAAGCTTTTGGCAAGGAACCAAGGAGATGTGTGGCGACCTTTCTTTCCTAAGGGACCTGCTGCAAAAACGTGCTTCCATTTGGTTAATACCCCCGGAAAAACTAAAAATATATTTCCAGTAGTGATAAATTCCTTTCAACACCAACAAGGGAAAGTAACACATATTCTTAAGCAAATGGAAGCATGTACAGCTTGTTCCCGCCGCGGCGCTGCAGCTGGGCCTGCATCTGGTAGTGCTGCCATCCCTCCGCAGTGGCATACCTTGCAACAGCTCGAAGGTTGGATTCTGCAATCTCGTCACCCATCGTTCTCTACAGAAACCATCTATTGTCCAGGGGTTTGGCCAATTTTTCGTGGAGAATGATGCCTAAAGAGAATGGGGAAGGTACAGCTAAAAGAGCACATGCGCGGGTCGTGCCTTATTCACCATCCGTGCGCTGGCGCCGAGCGCCGAGCGCGCGTTTCACTCTCCCAAGGAGAACGGTTGGCAACCAGGCAGTGTTTACACAAGGTGACCGTACTCGGGAAAATTCCTAGCCCCGGCCCGGTTTGTGGCCTGGTTTGCGGCTGTTGGGACATGCTGGCACGCCCTTTGGGTTCCAAAGTCAAGGGGCTGTGCCATTCGCGTCACATGGCACACAAAGGGTTGTCTGGCGAACCTCACGGAAGGTCGCCAGGCTTGAGAGCTTGGCTCTGTGGCTGCTCGGTGTTGGCTTCTTCTAGCTGGTGGGATATGCGATCTGTGGCTGTCGTGCAAGCAGTCTCTTGTATCGGTTCTTCAGTGCTTCCATTCTTTGCACAGAACGTCTGCTTGCTACAGCCCTGTGCATCGCTCTCCCAGAGGCGACGGTGCATTTCTCCAATCTCAGGTGGGAGCAGGACCTCTCACAAACATGTGTTGCTTATCGGTCGCCTTCTTGGAGAAGTGGCCACCAGCAGTGAAACACGGGCCTACCCGCTGAGCCAAGTGTTGCGGAAATAGGCATTGCACGCCGCCGGCGCTAGCATCGTCAGCCCACATTCAACCATGTCACATTTGACATTTGGGTGCTCAAGCTGCCGTGTCAGAAAGCTGCTGCTGCCCAAGTCAGTGGGTTCAGCCGTCCAGACGTTTGGGGTCAATGGTCTGCCTCAGAACCTGACCCGAGACTTGAGCAAACGGCACCAGCCATCGCAATCCTGGTAGGAACAAATAGATGGGCAACCCAAGGCAAAAAGGAAGCCTCTTTTTCTTAGAGTCTCCGCGTCGGCCACGCATCGTAAACCAATTCTCCAAGGGTTGGAGGGACCGGCATTCAAGATGGCCTCCTGGTCACTCCATTTCTCATTCCCCTCAAAGCCAGCAAGTGCAAGCGCAAGCGATGGAGTCTGGCCATCTTTTTCCTCGAAAAACCTCGGCTCGCGTGTGGCTCAGCGCTTCCACGCGTGCACCGCGTCCACGAAGGCCTGGACCAGCTCCGGGCCTGGAAAAACCGCCGGCGGCTTTTATGGGAAATGGAACTTTCTAGGGGTAGCTTCCAATTCCATTCCTTCCAGGGATCCTTCTTAGAAAACCACCAAAAACCCTGGGGAAACAGCTGGCTATTGAAAAGAACGATGGTTGAAAAGAATGGGGAATCAACCCCTACATCCTTCTTAGAAAACCACCAAAAACCCTGGGGAAACAGCTGGCTATTGAAAAGAACGATGGTTGAAAAGAATGGGGAATCAACCCCTACATCCTTCTAGAAAACCACCAAAAACCCTGGGGAAACAGCTGGCTATTGAAAAGAACGATGATTGAAAAGAATGGGGAATCAACCCCTACATCCTTCTTCAAAAACCACCAAAAACCTTGGGGAAACAGCTGGCTATTGAAAAGAACGATGGTTGAAAAGAATGGGGAATCAACCCCTACATCCTTCTTAGAAAACCACCAAAAACCCTGGGGAAACAGCTGGCTATTGAAAAGAACGATGGTTGAAAAGAATGGGGAATCAACCCCTACATCCTTGATAGAAAACCACCAAAAACCCTGGGGAAACAGCTGGCTATTGAAAAGAACGATGATTGAAAAGAATGGGGAATCAACCCCTACATCCTTCTTCAAAAACCACCAAAAACCTTGGGGAAACAGCTGGCTATTGAAAAGAACGATGGTTGAAAAGAATGGGGAATCAACCCCTACATCCTTCTTAGAAAACCACCAAAAACCCTGGGGAAACAGCTGGCTATTGAAAAGAACGATGGTTGAAAAGAATGGGGAATCAACCCCTACATCCTGATAGAAAACTACCAAAAACCCTGGGGAAACAGCTGGCTATTGAAAAGAACGATGGTTGAAAAGAATGGGGAATCAACCCCTACATCCTTCTTAGAAAACCACCAAAAACCTTGGGGAAACAGCTGGCTATTGAAAAGAACGATGGTTGAAAAGAATGGGGAATCAACCCCTACATCCTTCTTAGAAAACCACCAAAAACCCTGGGGAAACAGCTGGCTATTGAAAAGAACGATGATTGAAAAGAATGGGGAATCAACCCCTACATCCTTCTTCGAAAACCACCAAAAACCCTGGGGAAACAGCTGGCTATTGAAAAGAACGATGGTTGAAAAGAATGGGGAATCAACCCCTACATCCTTCTTAGAAAACCACCAACAACCCTGGGGAAACAGCTGGCTATTGAAAAGAACGATGGTTGAAAAGAATGGGGAATCAACCCCTACAAACTTGGCGCACGGACTCAACGGAGAAGCCCCGAAGTGAACTGGAAGATAAGCACTGGAAGTGAATGCAGGCAAGAGATGGCTAGAGTCTTCAAAAGACTCTGGACATGAGCGAATCCCATTTTGTCCACTTCCAGGAGCGCTGGCATTTAACCTGACCCACAGATCCGAGTTCTCAATCAACTCTGCGAGGTCGGTATAAACTGTGCAAACTGGGACCCGAAACAACTAGCAGCATGGATCACGTCACAGACCTAGAGGGTGATGGCACTAACACTTCCCAAGATGTTGCCAAAGACACCGGACCTAGACACCTGCCTACCAAGCCAAGGAATCGCACGCCAGGAGCAACGGCAACTATAGAATCTATAGAAGTCGATGAAAACTCCATGCAACCCCGACATTGATAAAATGTTGATGCGTCGTTGGGGAACGCAACACGCAATTCATTCCAAATCCCTTTTTTCTCAGTTCGGCCTTGTGAAAGCCTGTCCCATCCATAAGGCACAAATAGCATAGTACCTGTGGCAGGTTTCTTTGGGGTCTCTTCAAGGCTTCCCTCAAGGGATGATATTTGTGCGGCATGCGCGCATCTTTACAAACCGACTCATTGCCCTGCAGGTTCTTTCAAACAGCGCACGTAGGCCGCAGGAATGCGGCGGAAGGACTGGCGTGTGTCAACATGGGGGGGGCCCCTCAGCCGTAGTGGAAACCACAACCATCTGGCAGAACTCTTGCATAGATCTGCAAATGTTTTGCTTTTTTGACTCCAAAAGCTGAATTGAGAATGGGATCTCCAAGTAAAGGACCTTTATCATGGTGACGTTCTACCCCCAGAGGTCGCTATAGAATAGGCAAATAGATGCGAGATGATCAGAATGTCGACCCAGGATTCATAAACCTGTCCCATCTTTAGGGGGTGTTCCCTCCAAAAGTGGTCTGAACCCCCACTCAAAGAGAACCCCGTTTTATCAAAAACCGGAATTTCTCCTTAGATCCGGCGGGTTAACACCACCCAGTCAACCTCCTGCATCCCACCACCTGACCATCTGACCACTTGACCCACTCGGAACGGACCGTGGCCTTTGGCCCAAGCCAAACCCTGCCAGGTCGGGAGCCAGGGCCGCCCGGCGCTCTTGGCCATTGAGGCCCTCCCCGAGGTTGGCGATGAGCCTGGCGGCCCGAGAAGTCCAGAGGGAAAGACGTGTGGGCCACAGTTCGGTTGCGAAATCTGCTCCCCTGCTAAAAGGTTTAGTATCATTATTATTACTATTATTACTATTATTACTATTATTATTAGTATTATTATTAATTTATTATTATTATTATTTTGATTATTATTATTTATATCTTTTGAAACTTTGAGCGGTTCAATGGAAAACCATGAGTTGGCAAAAAGTGAAAGTCATAACATCCAAGCAAAATGCAAAGGAAAATAAGAACTGGTCATATACGTGCTGCCTAATTAATTGCAGCAAACATGTGTGAAATCTGGTTTCATTCACGCTCAGACTATTGGTTCAAACCAAGCAGCCCTTGGCTCGAGCCACAACAAATGTGGCGACGAACGGTTTCGATGTACTTGTTCACACTCAGACTCCTGGCGCAACCACCTCAAGCACGTACATACCACAAATCCACCAACAAGTCAATATCCGTTGCATAATTCTTGGTTCAAACAAAGTCCGCCACCCTTTTTAAGCAAAGTCATATCAATTCAAAACGCCCTAGAAGCCCTGCTATGTCCTCCAGTAGAGCGGTTAGAATAAGGGTACCCCTTTTTTGTGTAGTCTATTTTAGTAGGGGAACCCTCCCCACAAAAAGGGTAAAAGGGCACTACTGGGGGACCTAGCCTGGTAGCCCATTGCAAGCCTGGGCCCTTTTGGCGGCAGCTTTTTGAGCATCACCTCCACCTCCCGCTGGACCTTAAGCGGGGCTGGGAATTGACGTGCTGCCGGTGGAGAAAAACATTACGTGGCCCATGTGGATCAGTCATTTTTCCCCAACAGCTGAAAGCTTTGGGGTCTCAGCCCAGATAGGCTCCGGGGTGGTCCGGGACGGCCCTGAGGTAAGGTTCCACAAGGGTTCCACCAGGGTTCCACAAGGTGCAAGGACTGCGGTGGGGCGAGCACTACAAAGAACACCGCATGCAGTTAGGGAATCACCTGAGCTTATTCAAAGTCCTTGTTTTGGGGTGTCTAAAAGGAAACCAACAGGAACACCACCAAATTGGAGGTGCCCCTATTTTAAGACACGCCCAAGTCATGCCTCACTTGCCCAAGCGGCTGTTGAGTGACATATTTGTTAACGTCCATTGAATCCCCGGGCTGAAACTTCTTTTGGCACATGCATGGCAATTGGCGGCAAACCACCTTTGCTATCCTCGGCCCTTTCCTTTGTCCACTTGGGGTTTCTGAGATGGCGATCGCCACCTATCGGCTGCTTTCCTACAGTTCTGCCACCTCTTGGCCTTCTTATTTCATTCACTCGCAGTCATCCCCAGAGGCTGGCCACCAGGCCTTTGCAAGAACTCACAAGGGATCCATGCCCTCGTCATCCCCCCTATAGCCAAGTCCCATAAAAAAAAGCAGATTCGCGGCTAGTGCAAAGAAACTCTGTGGCCTGTGAAGAGCACATGCTTCTTCATGAGCTTGTCTCATTTATATGCATATGCAAACCTTCTAGCAAATGCAAACCCATGCTTGGCTCAGAGTAGCTCGTTGTTTTGGCAGCATGCGTGCCTTTTTCATTGGCGCTCTCGCACAAAAGGTCTGATCCGGGTGAGTCCGGGCCAGACCAAAGCCCTGATCCCAAGCGGACCCAAATCCGTCCAGCGAGAAACTGAGCGGCGTGTGCCCACCGTTTACCCCTCGGCCAGCTTCGCCGTCTCGGCTCCTTGCGGCTGCTTGGCCTGGTGACTGGGACCCAAAGGCTGAGACATCCAGAAGACATACTTGAGGCGAATGTCACTGAAGCCCGGTGGTTCTGGTAGAGTCATCTGATGTCATCTGTTGACCAAATTTTGAGTGGGAACCTACCAAACAGAGTCCACTGAACACCTGGCAAATTGTGTCTGAAGTGGTTGGCCGAGCGCGGTGTTCCGCAGATTTCGGTTCAGCGGCCCAGGGCAGGGCGCGAGCTTCAAGCCGTGGCTTCTTACACCCCGGGCGGCCGAAAGACGGGGAGCCTCCCATCCCATGGGGTCTCGCTGGGGTCAGAATTTTGGCGGTTTCCGGGGGTTATCAAAGTCAGAAAATGGGGTTGTTTCCCTTTAACCCACCACTTAGCGGGTGACTTTGACCATGACAACACAATGAGGCCAGTCTTGGGGCCTAGAATCCTGGCATACGGCTGAAATGGGGAGCTTCGGGCAATGATGCACCTCAAGTCCACTTGCTTTGAATGACCCCGGCCAGGTTCCCAATCGGGAGGCCTCACCCGGCACTGCGGCACTCACTCATCATCACTATTGTCCAACCTGTTGGCGCGAGCAAACTGAAGCCGTTGAGCCGCTCCACACACGTGCCGTCAAAATGACCCCGCAATGAACTGCAACAGCAGTGTCTCCTATATGATTGTAGCCCTTGCCTCCTGACATAAGCTTGTCTTGACATGGCTTGACACGTCTCCCCACATGGCCGGTTCAAGTTGAGAGTCCGGGACGTCGGGCAAGCCCCGGCCAACGATCCCAAGGCAAAGGATGCTAGCTCAACCGGTTGCTTGGTCCGTCACAACCCCCCTGCCCCCCCGCCGTTTGCAAGCACTCGGGGTGATTGCCCCAACAAGCCTAGATAGCTTCATCCAATGGCCTCTCGTGGTGAAATTCTGTCCAATGGCAATGGAACATGTGGTGGTGCCACAATTTTAGCACGGAGCAACCCTTTAAGTGCACCGAGGCCATACGAGTTTTGCTTATACAGGCCACCGTACAGAACCCTTGCACAGTCCGCGAGATGTTTGAATGCTGCTCCAAGAATCGGCGAAGCAAGGGGCCGGAGGTGCTTTGTTCTTCAAGGCATCCATAAACATCAGACATGCTTCAAGCAAATACCCCCTCAAGCATGTAAGGCAGCTGGTAAAGGTGCCGGGGCAGGTGATCAAATCAGCCAAGCAGCCGAACGGAGTTCACCCCTTGGTCAATCTCCCCGCCACCTCGCCAGGAGGCCCTCTTCTTCTTGGCCATCTCTTTTCGGAAGCCTGAGCCGCGCTTCTGACCGGCCCCCGGGTGCCGGGGTCGCAAAACCGAGTTTGGGGTAGAGGGAGAGGCCACACGTTGATCGGTTGGTCTGCTTACCCTCCGGGAGGAGATTGCGTGGCGACGAGAAGCATGTCCAAATGTGATATTTGTTCAACCGCCAAACCAAACATCTAAACCTTTCCCATCGCCAGCACTCTAGTTGCAAAGAGTTTGGCAAGCTGCTACCAGTGGGCCACAAATGTGAACCGACCAAAAGGAGAAATCGAGAAAGGCGGGCTGTTCCCAGACCCCCTGCTGAGTACAAAGCTGCTACCAAACGGTTGACCCAAGAATGCCACGGGCGTCTTGGTTGACGTTGGAAGGGGAGCAAAAAAATGTTTTTTAGCAGTTCAGTGGGGATTTTAATCACTAAACCACAA
>CAUJNA010000469.1:694332-706832 GCA_963377175.1 Effrenium voratum
TCCCGCTTCCGCTTCTTGTTGGGCCTTGACCTGGGTGCCAGGTCACTTCCATTTGCAGTTTCGTTTCCTGGAAAAAAAAGAACACATTTCCGGTAGCGATAGATTCCCGGTAAAACCCATAGGGGAAAATGAAACAGAATCTTAAGCAAATGGACGCCAATCAATCAATCAATCAATCGATCAATCAATCAATCAATCAATCAATCAAGCAATCAATTATTTAATTGGGTCCTGATTAGGTCGATAGGCCTACATCCTGGGACGCACTGCTCAAACCCGAGCCCCCGTGATCAGCGGGCCGATCACCGGAGCACACACTGTGCTAACAACGTGTGCGCAGAAATTGTCCAGTTATCGGCCTGAACAAAAAATCCGACAAGGAATGTGAAAGAAATGCGCATGATGCCAGTCCAATATTGCTTGGATTGGTACCTACCCGGACTTCACCAGCACGTTTGCAGCATTGGCGTCCCTTTTCCGGGCGAATATGTTTTGAACTCGAAGCGAAACCAAAAAGGACACCAAACCACCCATTTGGGAAGTTCCCCTGTTTGGAGAGTATCCCTCAGCCCGCAAAACTGGCCTCATTATTTTACCATGATCAAAGTCACCCCCTAAGTGGTGGCTTAACAGAAAACAACCACATGTTCTGACTTTGATATCCCCCAGAAACCGTCAAAATACTGACCCAACAGCTACCCATTTGGCTGTGGGTCAAAACCAATGAAACCATTTTGGGGGTTTCGGTGCACCACCCAGTTTAGTCTATTTTAGTGGTTGGATTGGGATGTTCACCGGGGGTGACGTGGTTGGATTTTGAAAAGCCCATGGCCATCTCTGCCAGAGGCGCTCAGCCTCCGGCGCAGGCGCGGCTGAAGCGTCGCCGGGTTGGACGAGCCAGGCTTGGCACGCAGCCACCAGCTCCAGTCCCTCCAACGCCTTCGCCTTCTTTGGCTTCACCTCACGCGAAGCGCTGGACAAATGGCCATGGGTTTTCAAAATCCAAATCGTACCCCCAGTGAACACCGATTCAAACCCGACTAAAATAGAGTACACTGGGTGGTACACTCCCATTGGTTTTGACCCACAGCCACATCTGTCCGTTGCCCGGGTAGATCTTGGTTGCGGGCATGACCCCCCTGCAAAAAGTTCTTGACATTTTTTGGGGGTTAGTGGAAAACACCATTATCTCTCAAAAAGTTAAAGTCTAAAGATCCAACCCAATAGCAGTCAAGTAGATGTTACCAACATGCAACCCACCAGGATGCGTAAGGTCCATTGACATGGCTTTCCAGCCGCCATGTTTCTCAGCATCCATATTAGTTGGTTGCAGGGCGTGTCAGTAGTGAATCAGTCCTTAAGCAGTTGCGGTTTGCAGGAGGTGTTTGCTGGCACAGCTTCAAGAAACCCTTCTGAAGGTTTCGGGCTTCTTACATGTCCGTTTAAACATTATCCCAATGAAGACACACACACACACACAAACACCTCACCTAAAACTGGTCCAAGAATCGGCCCAGAAGACGATTCCGCTCCAAACAACAACGCGGAGCCAAGCTGCGACCGGCAGGTCCTCCAGCGCAGAGGTTTCCTCCAGTAAGGGGATTTCCCACCAAGTGGACATCCACCCCAACAAGTGGGTCCACTTTCGGAGGTCAGGGAAATAAATTCAGGGGCCCTATGAGCCCAAGGGCTTGATGATGAGAATCAGAGCTGATGAAACACAACTGCACATTTATTTTCTTCGACCAATGAGCAAACATAGATTTCGCGGGATGCAAAGACTGGCAACCGAGGTATCTTTGCTGCTTGCCACCTGTAGAACTTGCAGCTGCATGGTACGCCTCACAAACACAAATTACTCCTCACGAAGAAAGCCAGGCAACTAGCCAGCTGCTGGGGTAACTACCTAGCTCGCGCCATGCATCCAAGACGAGACCCCGGACCCACGCTTGTGACAGGCAGTCCTTCTCCAGCGCCTTGAGGGTGCGGTTCAGCCCGCTCTCCAGCAAGAACCGCCGTACGGCCGGGTAAATGTCCTGAGTGTGGGTACCCCCGCAGTTGCCTCGAAGGAAAGCCAAAAGAAGGACATCCTTCTGTGGATATCAGTGGAGTCTCCGATTTGCTCGTCTTACCTCACGGCGCCCGGGCCGGTGCCACAAGCTATGCCGGACTTCCCGAGCCCATCTCTCCCCCCACCTGCCCCAAGCCCTTCAATGAGATCGCAGTTCGACAAGCACACAATAGGAAGGAGGCAGTTACAATCTAACTCATGAACATCTTGGTTTCTGGCTTCTACCTGCAAATGTGGATGTTCTCCAGTTTCGATTTGCATGGAGCTTCCAATTCTCTCTGGTCCCGAGCCCCACGTCCGGCCAAGCTTCCGAAGGGTTGAGCTTCATCTCTGGATCTTGCGGCTGGTTGGCATGGATCGGAGAAAACACTCACACATTGCACGGCTCAGTGCCGGAACCCAGCTGCCTTAACTCTACCTATGTTGGAAAGAGCTCAGAAACTAGTAAACACATGCCGAAAACTTGAATGCCCAACATGAGCTTGGCAGGTTACTTTGGGCCACCTTTGCCTTGTGGTGGCTTTGCAACAGGATGTAGCAAAGAAACTCAGCTGTCAAAGCGAACATGAGCTGAAAAGAATTAAGAAGGGAGGCCCTCCTTCCCCATCTTGATAGCCTTTGCCGCGACCAAAATCATCAGGGTCGCGCTATGCAAGGGCCACAGGATCATCACAATGCATGTTGCCAGGGGCTGTGGGTTGAATCGAGAAAGTGGAATTGAACCTATCTGAAACGGCATGATTGATGCTTTGGTGCGGCAAGGATTTCACCGAGCGTACAGGCTATTGGTGGGCAAGCCAGTCAGCGAGAGAACTTAGAAAATACGCTACTTCTATTGCTGGGTGACAAATGAAGGGGCGACCAATCCTAAGTATGAAACATTGCAAAGGGTGCCGTTCGGTACATAATCCAAGGAACACATTGAGGGAAGCTTTGAACAACTCGTGCTGCTGTGTAGCGCTGCGCCAGTCAAGCGAGATTGCCCAATTTGCGCGAGGGGCTAGCACTCCATAGGGCCGCCGACGCGCCATGCAGCCCCCTCCAGCCCCCCTCCCCCGCCTGACGGAAACAAGCGAGCGACCGTTGAGCCCAATGGCTACGGTCGGCGAGCGACTGAATGTTCAAATTGCTCCCCTGGAAGGCTCTAAACGCCTCGACAACCTGAATCATTTGACCTGACACATGCAAAACAAATCCTGAAGAAGGAAAACACTGGCAAATTCAGCTACCAAACCAGGCCACAAACAACAGAACCTCTTGGCACCCAGCACCCCCCGAATGAAAGCCGGCACTTCATAGATCTTAGGATGTTGCCCGACCAGGCCGGGCCGATCAGGAGCTTGACGGCTCAGGCAGAACGTCAACGTGGAAAAAGGCATTGCGGCCCGAGGTGCGTCTTCTACGCTGCTTCCTGGTCGCAGCCACTTCGGGTCAAAGTTGCCCTGCAGGTTTGCCACCCGACCTCCGCGCCGGGTCATGGCAGCATGCAAAGTTCGCCTCGCGATCCCAGAAGCCAGCAAGGTTACCAGGTCCCTCCAAGCACGAACACGAGATGATGCCATTGACGCCAACTGGTCGGGGTCAATAAGATTCAATAAGACCGAAAGGCAAGCAAACGCAAAGGGACACAAAGTCACAAAGACCGACACAGGCGCACGAACACACTGACACAGAGACAAACAAACAAAACACAAGCTGACTGCTGACTGACTGGACTGACTGGACTGACTGGACTGCCTGGACTGACTGGACTAACTGGACTGCCTGATTGACTGCCTGACTGACTGACTGGCTGGCTGGCTGGCTGGCTGGAGAGCTGGCTGGCTGACTGACTGACTGGACTGGACTGGACTGGACTTGACTTGACTGACTGACTCAATAATTGACTGACTGACTGACTGACTGACTGACTGACTGACTGACTGACTGACTGACTGACTGACTGACTGACTGACTGACTGACTGACTGACTGACTGACTGACTCCATAACTGACTGACTGCCTGCCTGACTAACTGACTGACTGACTCCATACCTGACCGACTGCCTGACTGATTGACTTACTGCCTGCCTGACTTAGCCACAACCTGACAAAAACGTAAGAAGCTACACAAACAAGCGCGCAAAAACACGATAACATCAAAACGGACAGCCGAGCAATCGAGCAAAAACACGCTTGGGCCACCTTGTGCTTTGGAAGCAAGACGCTTGAAAGCTGGTCATGAACACAAACGGTAGGGCGTAGGGCAGGGTGCGAGACATCCACTTTGCCCCCTATAGCAAGCTCTTACTTTGGAAGCTGCCATGGCTCATGGAATGCCAACTTGTTCGAAACAACGCCCACTTCCTGGGCTGTCCAAAATAAAGGCTTGGCCAATCCCAATCCACAATCCCTATAGGAAAGCCACTTTAAAAAGGGATCTGTTCCTTGCATAGCCCAAGGTATGGCTTATTGAACAAAGCCCACGCTTCCGCCATTTCTTCGCTGCGCGAGCACCGAACCCGCCGCAACCCACGAAACGCCACCCGCCTCCGCCGGAAGCGGCGGTCAAGTCCTCGACCGCGCGCTCCAAGTCCGTGGCAGTGTCTGCGGTGACCACGTCGTAGCCCGCCTGCGCAACGCGCAGGCAGCCGCGCGCAACGGGCGCAGCGCAGGCAGCCGCGTTGAGCCGCTCTGTGAGACGAACCCAGGAAACCGGCGGTTCGGGATCTGCGTTGGGAAAGCCGCCTGTTCGGAAATGCCACTTACCGATTTTGAAGAGTTGCCATGTTCTGCCGGGGCCAACGAGCAAGGGGAGAGGAACCTGAAAGAAGACCCCGGAAGGGTAGGTCTCCGCGCGCAGACGCGGTGATAGTCGGGCCCAAAATGGGTTGCTCTGGTAAATGGACACAGCGACGAACACCTGCGGTGCCCTCATTCCCTGGCGGTTTCGTTTTGCCCCATACCTACATTGTACGTAAATATGTGTGTATGTATGAAGGCCCCCGAAGGGGTGGAGGGGTGCTGAGCTTTATGCTGGTCAGCTACAAGAGGTGGACCGGAGACCATGTTTTTCTTTTTTTTCCCATTTTTTTTTTTCTCTCTCTCTCTCTCTCTATTGTATGGACAAAGGTTTGACACGACCACCTCTGAAAAAAGGGGCTCCGGGGGATGAAAAGAGCCGTGCATGGGATAAACTCCATGTTCATCTCATTCGCATGATAGCACAGGCTTTGACCAGCCTTGGAGCCCTGCAGCAAATCATTTTTTTGAAACCCACAAACAGTTGAAACGTCAACATGCTCTGTTGAGTCTCGCTCTACGGTTTGGACATGCCCAACCTGCATGATGCCACTTGTGGTGTTCTTAAAAACGTTGAAATCATCAAAACCTTTCGCAATCCGCCAAATTGCAAGCCAAATTGCAAACAAAAACATCGTGAATGCTGCGGCTTCCGGTTCGCAAGTCCCACCCAAAGAAGCCAAGTTTCGCCACCCACAATTTGGCCATCTAGTTGAAGCTTGGATTGTTGGAAGATGCCCCTTCCTTGTCAGGTTGGACCCTTGACACTCTAGACATAGCTGATCGGCTGGGCTGGCAACGTCAGCAAAGTTAACATGATTCGATGCAGCCCCCGGCCCCCCTCCCCTGGTCGGTAGGTTGAGCCCCGGCTGTTCTGCCACAGGCAGAACAACGCATCCGAGCCTGCTGAAGAGCAGGAAGTGCGTAGCAAGCACCTCGAGGAAATACCATCAGCGGCACCTGCCGCAGATCTTCAAGAGATCCAGTTCCACCAATGCCGGCACAAAATGACCCCTGCTTTTCATGCAACCCAACGATGCTCGGCACATCTGGTCCACATCTCATTGCGTTCCGTTGCGAGCATAAATCAACCAACGCAGAACAAGGGGAAGAACTTCACTCACGGACATACGTCAACAGCTTCTTGACCGCGGTCCCTTTGACGACCGCCCAATGGACCTCAGGGGTCCAAGGCCCTCAAATCTCACCCTGGCTGAGATAAACAGACATGGTGCAAAGCGCCGGTGTGCCAAACATGTGTCTTCGCATCATAGAATCTTGCCAGTATGGGTGTCAGCCAAATCGCCACACCAAACCAGCGCATCTTGTTGGAGGGCCTTTCCGGTGTCCCCGCTAGAGGCGAGGGTTCTCATCCAATCCATGGCATCCCGCCTCAGGGTGCCTCTCCTTCAACGCGGAGGCGATGCGGCGCATGGCCGGCACAGCGAAGGTCTCCAGGTGATCCTCGGACCGGGCGACGGCCGTCGACCCCACAAAGTCCAGGCGATTCACAGGGAGTCTGCCCACAAAACTGTGGCAAACTAAGAATTCAACCAGTCTACGCAAGAAATATGTTATGGAAAACTAAGAATTGAAGAAGTCTGCCCAACAAGAAGTCTGCCCAACAAAATCTATGGCGAATTAAGAGTTCAATCAGTCTACCCAAAAATCATGGTATATGAGTGAAGACGCAAGAAAGGGGCCGTGGTTGTTGTTCCCTTCCGGCGAGCCCCGGCAATGGCAAACAAAAGCACATTGACCATTGTCTCATAGGCAAAAGCTGTGGGATGGGACTCGGGTCCCATAAACCTGCAGACCTCGAGTGTAAAGGCTCGTGGAAAAGAAGCAGAACTGCTAAGAAGGGCGCCATGAATGGCGCCAAAGTGGACCAACGGTTCATCTGGACGTGAAGTTCTGCAGGATTCGTCTTCACAGGAAAATTCCGCACAGCATGGGAGGTAGCATATCATGCATGTTATACTGCATGCTTGAGTGATGCGCCGGATGGGTCCGTTAAAAAGAAACAAAAAAAACATTCACGAGGCAGGAATTCATCATTATCTATCGACGTTATGATGAGCTGAACAGTCATGTCCTTTTCGATTGCCAAACCCATCCTGAAAAGCGGGATGGAACAACATTTCACCTCTGCAGCGCCCAAACAACTTTGGACCACAGGCACACCAACTGACGAAACCGCAGGTAGGACATGTTGTTTTCCTATCATTTATTGAACCCACTGAACATCTGGAGAATGAGATTCGATAGCCACCGAAAGCACAAAAACACGTTGGTCTTATTCCAAGAAATGGCTCCAACAAAACTACCTGGAGTCTCCATAACCCTTAAAAGATGGGGTCATGACCCCCTTATTTTGGATAATGACCCAAAGGGTCCCCATATGCTAAACCTCCATATTTGGTTTTATGCCCCCTGGCAAATATGAAAATAGCTCCAGATATGATAGTTCCCGTTAAAACAAAAAATGAAAATGAAACACATTCATTTCAGCAAATCACTTTCCCCTCTTCGCTAGGGGAAATGTTGATTTCAGCCAATGGGAAAATCACACATTATCCCGTAAAACCCAAAAGGGCAAGCCAACAAGGGTAAACTCAGCAAAAAATCATTTCAGCAAATGGTTCCCTTCAAAACCAAAAAGGGGAAAAAATTTTTTTAAAAAAAAAAAAAAACAATCAGCAAATAGTTCTCTTTTAACACCAAGCAGGGGAAAAACACATTTCAGCCGATGGAAGTAAACCGGACCCTTCCAGCTTGCCGAAGCTCCGGGCTGATATGCTCGCCCATGGCCTCGAAGACCTGCAAGACGTGGCAGCCCGAACGGACCTGGGCGGAGAGGTACTCGATGATGACCTCACATGGCACCGGCCAAGAACGAGCTGGGCTTATTTCCATTTGTTTAATCCTGAACAGAATCATTGATCAAATCTTCGAGCTGGAAGGAGGCATGACTTTCCTGTTTCTAGAAGCTATTGATTCTCCTTGCGAGAGGTAGGGAAAGTGAGATGGAATGCGTCCAGGCTTTGAGCCCCGAAAGGAAACCAGTTGTTGGATTTTGTAAACGTCATATCTTCAAGACATCATTCATATATTCTAAGCCACAACATAGAGAAGTGAGGGTTGGACGGGTAGAATTGCATTCCCTTTCTAATTATATTTCTACAACTTCGTGAGTGGTATCTTTGGGGCTCTTCATCTCGCTTCCAGACCAAACATTCGAAAACAGATGTGGCGAGCCGTCTCTTTATGGATCTGTTGGACGGCTGGAGATCTAGAATGGGGAGCCGGAAGGCCGCCCTCTCGCACGTTCTCATCTCTTTTTCATCTCAACGCACAGGAATGCCACCACACACGTTTGGCCTTCCCAGCCCTTTGCAAAAAGAATGTGGAGCGGCCTTGCACGTTGCTTTTTGCTCTGGCATAGCTGGTTAACCTTCTTGAACTTGGTCACTTAGCACTCCCTATAGTGGAATGTCTTACCTTCATTTCACTCCAGAAGTGACCGCAAAACCCTTGTTTCATAGCTCCCCCCAGAATGTCTTGTAGAGAAATAAAGCTTGAACATAATGTAAATATCATAGAAATGGTTTTAGGATACACATTACGAGGAAAAAACATATTTAAGTACCGCACCTCTTTTTCAGCAATCTCTGCAGCAACACTTATGTGAGAATAGCAGGTTACAGGTTACAGCCTCCTCATGCAGGCGCTCTTCCAAAGGCTGATCAGCGTTGACCAAAGCGTAAGCAAGAACTCTCTAGCAAAGAGTTTGAGACACTGACCATAAGAACCGAACCTGAGTTACCCAGCAACCAATGGAAACAAAAAGGGGCGTCGAATGTCAGGGAATCGCAGTTTTCCCATGTGTTTGATGATAAACAACATCTACTCACTTCCTGAGTGGATGTCCCGGGGAAAAAGCAAAACAAATCATTACCACTAAAATGGTCTCCCAAAAAAATATAAAGTCCATGCACTCAGGAAGTGAGATATCCTGCAAAACCTGGCTTTGAACCCCGAGATATTTCCAGCCTCGCTCAGCAAGGACATCAACTCCTGGGACGCCTCTGGGTGATTCTTCAGCCACAGCTCCCCGGCGTCCGTCCTTCGCTTTCGGTTTCGCAAGTGGATGATCCTCGAAAAAGGCTGCATGCGCCCTATGGGGCCCGGCTGGTCCAAGTCAAATTCAAGAATCTATGGCTATCTTTTTTGGGGGTACTCCTTTCGTGGTAGTAAGCAAGAAACCGCAGGTTTGGGGGTCCCCAATTTTGCGACAAACCCGTATTACTCATGCTTGAACAAGTTGACAGGTTCAAAGGCAAACATGCAGGCCATTGGTTTAAGCTCAAAAGGCTGCCAGGATGCAAACACCAAACCATGCATCCTCCAAGAGACGCACTCAACACATTTGACACCAGGCACGTTGCCAAATTAACAGGCTCCGAATGGGACTCCAAGCACCTCACGTGGCGTGTGTTGCGCGCTTTTCGATGAGCTCACCTCAGCGTCACGCGCAAGCAGGGGGCCGCCTTTTGCGGCTCCCTTCGCGGCGCGCCGCGAAGGCCGAGCAAAGCTTCAGGCAGCCAGGGACTTCCCACCTCGACGGCTCACTCGCATGCGATTTTGCAGGGTTCAGCTGGGGGTTCGTCCAGTCACTGGCAAGCTGGCATAAGGTGCACTGACAATGAGAAACAGCTTGCTCGACCTGCCGATTTTGGTGCCGAAATACCACCCCACCCTTGTCCAAGCCTGTCTCATGGCATAAATCCAGCAGCTAGAAAAAGCTGAAGGCGCGAGCACTGCAAACAATGATGGGAAGCATAGCCACCCCCGACTTGAGGCACTCGTGTTCCAAACTCAAATGTTGGGAAGCACAACTGCCATATCATGCACGATTATATATCCAGGTTCCTGGTTCAACCCTTCAACCCGCTTCTGCCCAGCAGAGTGTACAACAAGGTTCACACCAGCAGCATTGGCATCCTTCCTTACGAGAATGTTTCATGGACAGGTAGGCTGCCTTGCGCCACGGAGCGCTTGCGTCGGAGACTTAGGTATGCGTTTGGAGGATCGTTCAAAGTGTTCCCCCCTCTCCGTCTCGTTCTATCAAGGCCTGGTTGAGTGCGAAAAGATAACAGACTAATCAGAATTCCTTAATTAAGTAATATGAACTACACTTCCTCGCAATAATGTGTGAACGGCTATCCTTTTCAAACCACCGCGTCTTTTCGAGCCGCTGGTTGCCAGCTGCTCCACTTCCTTCTCCTCCGCCAAGATGTCGATGGGCGTGGCCATCCGCGAGAGAGGCGCCAACGCCCGGGAGCCGGGCCGCTGTGGGAACTCCCGACACACCACGTAGGAGCTGCCCGGACGGGAGTACTCCTACGGCACAAGGGCTTCACTGGGTTGTAACGACTGGGTTGCTGGAACGACCCCTCCGCAAAAAGTTCTCCACTTTGACTTTCTGTGGGTCCAACGCAAAATCCGATTCCCCCCAAAAAGTGAAAGTCCAAAGATCCAGCTAAACAGCGCGTAAAGTTCGTGGCTTAGGGACCCCTTTTTATCGAGTCCGGTCATTGGGCCCATACTTCGGAACTCGTCCTGGCAACCGTATACTCAAAGTGGGGTTTAGGGGGCGTCCGCCCTGTTTTCGACTACTACAATGTGGCACCAACCAACAGCCTGAAAGGATTCCTGAAGACTCCTAAAACTTCCTAAATTGAGAGCCCAGGAAGACCCCCAGTGCACCGTGCAGCCTGCCCAACCACAACCCCGCAGCAAAAACCACCAGATCAGACGGTGCGACCGTCCAACTGGGGTGCCCAGCATTGACCAAGCCCCGCCGGGCAGGGCTCTGCTGAGATTCCAGTTCCAGCTGCTTCTCCAAGGAGGAGCTGGCCTTTCCTGAGGCGACGACCAAAAAGGCCGTGGGCCAAGCAGCACTTCTTTCAAACGGACTCCTACCAAAGAAGCCTCGTCTAGTCTCATCAAACTGCTTGGACAACACGAACCTCATGTCAATGTAAGATGACCCGTTGTGTGAGCGGAGTGACCCAGCCGGGCTCATGTGCATGTGTGGAACCCGCCTGGCCTTTTTGAACAGCATGCTTCCTAGTTATGAGGTAAACGCCTGTCTGCATGCCTGCATCTTGCTGAGTGGCTAAAGTTTCTAAGGATGCGCATACGCAGGTAAAAACCTTGAGCAGCCTTGCAAGGCCTCTATAACCCCGAAAGCTCTCGAATTTGTCACGAAAACGGTAACCGACCTCACCGAAGCCTTGCACGTCGGACACGTAGAAGAGCCACAAAGCTCGCGCACAAACTCCAAGAAAAGACCTCTCCAAACAAATGCACCCTCCCCCCCGGCAGGTTCATCACGAGGTTCTCAGCACGCCCTTCTCCACCAATTGGCTCTTGGGCTCTCTCTCGCAGCCTTGAGCCGCGAACAACGGCCAAACAGCCTCCGAGACCGAGGCGTAGTCGCAGGGGGTCACACCTGGTGAATGAGCAACGGGCCGCAATCTGCACCCCACGTTCCTATGAAGCCACTGTTTTGCGAGTTCCCGCCGAAAAGCCCTGCTGACGCTGGAATCTCAGCTGGCACTCGTCTCATGTCAATGGGATCCAGCAATGGCCATCGATTTGTGCTCCGAGGGGCACGCTCAAACCATGTCTGCTGCTCCAATGCGTAGTATAATGTGGCCGTGTGTGGGTGTGTGTGTGTGTGTGTGCGCGCGCACGCGCGCCTGCGCGCGTGTGTGAGCGCGTGCGCGTGCGGGCGTGCGGGCGTGCGGGCGTGCGGGCGTGCGGGC
Organism: Effrenium voratum; assembly: GCA_963377175.1. Lineage (NCBI taxonomy): Eukaryota > Dinophyceae > Suessiales > Symbiodiniaceae > Effrenium > Effrenium voratum. The sequence goes on from CAUJNA010000469.1 coordinate 706,018, forward strand.
GTGCGGGCGTGCGGGCGTGCGGGCGTGCGGGCGTGTGGGCGTGTGGGTGTGTGGTGCCTGCGTGCGTGTGCGTGCGTGCGTGTGCCTGCCTGTGGGTGTGCTGCCTGTGCTGTGCCTGCGTGTGTGCGCCTGGTGCGTGGTGCGTGCGTGCGTGCGGTGCGTGCGGTGCGTGCGGTGCGTGCGGTGCGTGCGGTGCGCGGTTGTGCGTGTGCGTGTGGGTGGGTGCGTGGGTGCGTGGGTGCGTGGGTGCGTGGGTGCGTGGGTGCGTGGGTGCGTGGGTGCGTGGGTGCGTGGGTGCGTGGGTGCGTGGGTGCGTGGGTGCGTGGGTGCGTGGGTGCGTGGGTGCGTGGGTGGGGGGGTGGGTGGGTGGGTGGGTGGGTGGGTGGGTGGGTGGGTGGGTGGGTGGGTGGGTGGGTGGGTGGGTGGGTGGGTGGGTGGGTGGGTGGGTGGGTGGGTGGGAGGGTGGGTGGGTGGGTGGGTGGGTGGGTGGGTGGGTGGGTGGGTGGGTGGGTGGGTGGGTGGGTGGGTGGGTGGGTGGGTGGGTGGGTGGGTGGTTGTGTGTGGTGTGTGTGTGTGTGTGTGTGTGTGTGTGTGTGTGTGTGTGTGTGTGTGTGTGTGTGTGTGTGTGTGTGTGTGTGTGCGTGCGTGCGTGGGCGTGCGTGCGTGCGTGCGTGCGTGCGTGCGTGCGTGCGTGCGTGCGTGCGTGCGTGCGTGCGTGCGTGCGTGCGTGCGTGCGTGCGTGCGTGCGTGCGTGCGTGCGTGCGTGCGTGCGTGCGTGCGTGCGTGCGTGCGTGCGTGCGTGCGTGCGTGCGTGC
>CAUJNA010000469.1:709332-719332 GCA_963377175.1 Effrenium voratum
CAATCGGGGTACTTGCAACAACTCCTGGTCGGCCTTAACGCACTTGTTTTCTCTTAAAACTTCGAGACAGCCTCAATTGCAATTGAAGAAACACTTGTCTGGAACCAATCCAACTTGAAACGGTTTGGCGATATGTATCCCCCTTTGGCAGAAAGCAAGTTCCTGTAGGCCCTGCAATCATGAAATCGAACTTGAACAGCCAACATGAAACCTGCAACCCAAGCCCTGGACCTCCTACCGGGGGGTTACATCACACACATTCTTTTGCTGGTGCAATAGGTAGGGAATGTTTTCATGAACCCAGGGATTCCAACTCAAAGAGATGGTTTGTAGGGGGCATTCCAACTCAATTTTTACCTATCGCACCAGCTGAGGTCCATAAGTCCAGGCGGCATGGCCCCACATCGCGGCCGCGCACAGCGGGGACGTGCCATCGAGGCCTAGTTCGTTGACCGCGCCGGGGTCCTCCTCGATGACTCGCCTCAAGGGTGATCTGACCAACGATTCGCCGAAGTCTGTTAGGTGGTCTCGGTCCTCCAGAGGCTAGAATAAGTTGGTACCGTTTCTTTTTTCCTAGTCTATTTTACTCGGGGAACCCTCCCCCAAAAAGGGTAAAGGGCACCACTGGCGGACCTAGCCACTGCTCGAGCACTTGTTTCATCTGTGGGCCATTCGTACATGGCACTCGCGGGCCTCACCCCACGCTCGTCCCCCGAGGCCGCGAAAGCGGCAAGCATCACCGCCCGCGAGTCATTGGGTTCGGGCCGGACAGAGGCCAAGGGGTCCATAGCTTCGGGCCAAAGATTGCGTCACACAGAGTGCCTTTGCGCTCCTAACAAAGAAACAAACGACCCATCCCTAGGTCCCCGCAGTTCCCTTCAACCACCGGCTCCGACTGGCAGCTTTGGAAAGTTGAATTGCTGGAGTCGGGGTGAACAACAGAAAGCATGAACAGTAAGCATTTGTGAGCTCAGCACCTTGCGAACATCTGACCCAATCTTCCATTTGGCTAAGACCCCTGGAAAAATGTAAAAGCAATATGTCCAGTAGTGATAATTTCCTTGTATAACTTAAGGGGGAAATATTCTTAAGCAAATGGAAGCAATGAAAAGCAAAGTTGACAGCCTAGCTCAGTGCGGGCAGTCCTCTTCCTGGATGAGCCGCCCACCTGCGGCTTAGCTCAGCCGACTCACGCACGATACCCAGAAACGTTCCAGGCCTGGATGTCCTGTTGGGAAAAATCGATGGCACTGAAACCGGTGAAACTCATCTATATATATATAACCATACTGACATTAAACGATATTAAACGCACACTCTTGGCCTCTTGCCCAAGCGAAGCCATTCTTGCCGTGTGTTGGATGTGGTTTGCAATTGTTTTGCACGCCCCAAACACAGCTCACGATGGTTTCCACTACCCCCCCCCCCCCCTCGCAAAAAAATAAGTCAGTCCACAAAGTCAGGGCACTGGGAAATGTCCTGCCCAGTGGCGTCTGGTGGTCTGGTGGCGCTACCTGGCTTGATTTTGGAAAACCCTCGACCCTGCCATGTAGAAGAAGAGCGTCCATGGCGCAGCGCTGAAGCCGATGAGCGGTACGTGGCCCATGCCCTCCTGGGACCTTGCGCCGAGAAAACTCCAAAAAGCTCAAGAAATCTGACCTGTTCTTTTAGTGGGTTTAATGGAAGTCCCCACTAAAAACTAAGAAGCTAAAAGTTTTAAAAGACTAAGAAGATGGCTGGGAGCCACCAAGAAATGACCGGACACCAAGTGTTTTCGTTGTAACCTGCCTCTGCTTTTTGGAATTGTCCTGTGTTGAAATCCAGCTCCCTACCTTTTTTCGGAAACGGGAAACCTCGTGTTTTGTGGGTCAAATGACAGTCGTGCTTTCAAGTGGACGTCCCGCAGGGCCAACGGCGCAGGGCTCAGCACCAGGCATCGTCTGCAGGATCAGCCGCACGGCCTCCAGGACATGAGCCTTGCGCTGGGCGAGCGGGTGGGTGGGCGGCGGGCGGGGCGGGTGGTTGGTGGGTTGGTGGGGGGGTGGGTGGGGTGGGTTGTGTTTTGTGTGTGTCTGCGGTATGTATGCTTGTCTGTGTTTGTCCGCGTGGGTGTGTCTATGCTAGTGTGGGTGGATGTGCAGGTGTGCGGGTGTGCGTGCGTGCGCGTGCATGCGTGCGCCCTGCAGCTAACGCATCTGCAACTGCCAGCAACAGATTCTGAAACTCCCTGCAGCTGTACACCCTGCGGTACAGATTTCCCAAACTGTTGTGCAGCCTTCAATGTCTTTCGACAGATTCCACCACAAATAGCTTGCTGTACTCGTTGTGCGGCGCATCTCGTCATATATCCGACCCAGTGGGGTGGGGGCAGCCTTTCGTCATTTGCATCAAAGCACCGGCTCCAGCCTCACCCACTGCAGCCTCATACCCATAGGTGGCCCTAAATGGAAAAATCGATGGCCCTAGATGGACGAAACCCCATCTAACCCGGTGAAACCTGTCTATTTATCACCAACCTCACCGATCAAAAGGGCCCAGCCGCTGCACCTTGACTTAGCTGGTTACAAGGAAAATATGAGGGGGATCCAAAAAGCTAAAGTCTAAAGATCCTCATAGATCCTTTTAGCCAGTTAGTTAAAGCCTAAACCGAAAGATCCCGGAAAAAGTTAAAGTCTAAGATCCGACCCAATAGCAGAGGTGACTGGGGTGGGTTGCGCCCCGCCAGCTTCTCTTCCACGAAGTCCGCGCTGGCGACGGAGGTGGCCAGGCGCGGCAGGTCCTCTGGGGACTCCAAGGGCCGCGGTACCAGGATTCCTGGCGACGTCACCCCCAATCCCCAGGCTTCCCAGACATTCCAAGTACGGATGGCTTTTGGGGGGTTGTTTAGGGGTCGAAGTACCTCCCTTCAAGGTATTTGGACCCTCTGTGGAAGACATGTAAAAACCCCATGCAAACATGGCAGGTTTGGAGACTTGTGTGGCTGAAGCACATTGGCTGCTCTGAAAGCTATGCCACCTGAAGTCTGGTAAGCTTCTGTCACCACATCTTTGACTGAACGTCATGAGCAGACTGCTCATGCAGTTAGACTTGCGCTTAGTCGTCGTGGTTGACTTGCATGCTCCGTGTTGCAGAGCAAATGCCCCAAACTGTTGAAACCATTGACGGGAGGAATGTGGGTTTCCTGCATTGTCAGCGTGGCCCCTTGTTGCGCACACGCACTTCCCAGTTGTTTCACTGCTGCACCCTTTCTCACAACCCCGTTTTGACGTATTCATGCCCAATTTGATCCGTTGGTATTTGTGATTGAGAACCTGCTTCGCTCAAAGCTACGCTGGTGAAAACTACTTCAAACAAATGCCCAAGCAGCAAAGGTTTGGCCCGCCCTGTCATCTGCCAGCTGCAGGAAAGCTTGAAGAAGCTGCTTGCCAAACACAACTCCGGTCCTTTGCCGCCTGGCATCTCCTTTGCGTGTCGACATGGTCGTCCGATTGTGAAATTTGACCTATGACACGTGACTTCTTGGGGGCGTGCGGGCCCAACAGCCTCTGTTCAAATGCATGGCCCGAAAGTACTGCAAGCACAGCCGACTGTCAAAGGCTGGAATGATCGCACTCGTGAAGGCACTCGTGAAGGAGCCATCAGCAAAGTGAAGAAAGGCACTGCCAAGGGTTGCACGATTGCTTGCCGAGCGTCCACATCAATCCCCAGCGCTTCTGCTACGACCAGAATGTCAGAAAACAAAATCGCAGCATCCACTCCATAGCGTCTCAAGGGCTGCATGGTGCATTCCTTGGCCAACCGGCACGGTGCATGGAGGCACTGTGGTCCTAATTCAGGATTGCCAAAGCTACTTCATATTATTAGTCTCTCTTTTCTCCACGACCAGGAAACCAACCATTTTTTTGGGTTCCTCTATTTTGAGACAAACCCATACATTCCGCATGGGGCTTATTCAATTGTCCAACACTGGCAAGCACCGAACTCCAAAAGCAGAGAGGGCTTGCGAGCAAATCCAATGAGCAGGTGGGTGGGACAACTATGGCTCTCTCTCTCTCTCTCTCTTACGAGTTACACAAATCCTTCAACATGGGATGGATGAAACCCTGCAAATACTGGGCAAACCAAACTGGCTGGTTCAGGCCCTTGTTCACCCAAAGCTTTTCAACAGTCCGGGCGCCGTATATTTCTCGGGCACGAGGTGCCATGTGCGAAATGTTCGACTCCCAGCTGCCAGGTTTCTCTCTCTTTCTCTTCTGACCAAAGGAAGGGTCCAAACCAGCACCTGCCGCCAGTTTAAAGTAAGCCTCCTGGAGTGATGGTCAACATGTGACAAAACGCTGGGTGTCCAGGGCATAAGCTTCCTGGAGTGAGGTTCAAAAGGTGGAAAAAAAGCTGGGTAGGGCATCTCCTTCCATTTTGCCTCTTGGGTAAGGGGAGAATTGATTGACCCATCTTCCCTGTGCCGAGCGTCTGCAACATCCTTCGGATCCTGCAGCAGCTGCAAAAAGTTTTTCCCACCTTGCGCGTTTCGCTCAGGCCTGGCCTGGGGAGCCGAATGAAACGTAAGCCCTCTGTTTTTCTCAACCCGCAAATCTTTGACGAACGTCTTTGGTTCAGTTAAACTGTAGTTTGGGGTGCGGGTCCAGCAAAACACGAGGGCTTTCCTTTTGTAAAGCATGTCCCGTGCCATCAACCAGAATGAAAAAATAGGAAAACCACCTGCCTGTACTGTCTGTTGCGCCGAGCTTCGCTTGGCTTTATACTCATTGTACTCAGGGAGATGTCGGCCTGCTTGACGAAACAACCACACAGGCACCTGACGTCAGCTGGACAAGTTGGAAGCAGCGTGGCCAGCTACCATGTCCTGACAAACCTCTTGGCCTTACACTTGGTTGCTGTTGACCCCCCGCCCTGCCAACAGCTTTTTTTCCCTTTTAGGGGTTCAATGGAAAACCCAATTCCAACCAAAAAGTCAAAGTCTAAAGATCCAATAGCAGTCAAGTACAGACCTGGTAGCTCCTCAGCTCCCTGTTGAGAAGCAAAAAAACTTGGATAGCTCCTTGGCCCCCTGCTAGACACGCCAGCCACGTGTCTTGTGCGGGGTGCGCTGAGAAAAAATATCGAAAACCTCCAGACATCAACAAGCTCCACCGCGCCTGGGGATCTCCCAAGGGCTCCAGCCCACGGGCCACCTGCCATGAAAATTGTTGCGTCCAAGATGTGACCCATGAATCTCACTGAGGATGTGACCTGGAACAAGGCGATCGAGTATTTTTGCTGGGAGACTTGCCAAAGACAAATGGAAACCCAAAATGGGGAAGAACAAAAACAAAAACAAGATATGGTCAGATCCGGTCGATTCGCTTTGGGCAAGTGAGTGAACCAATGATCTGGGTCTCCTTTGGTTTGGGAGGCTTAACTGCTCATTCGACATTGACATCTGGAACCTGAGCAAAGATAGAACCTGCCAGAGTCCGCCGCACATGCTTGCAACTTGGCATGGCTCAGAGCTTGCCCGCGAGCCCGAAACGACATGGGGGGAGGTCAGAGGGACAACCCTGGACAAGTGTGAATATTCCTCTTGCATAAAACGGTTCTCCTTGGTTTAGCGGCCTTTTTCACCACCCCTGTGTGGGGCTTTGCTCGCAACTTCCATAAAGTCTCATGTCGGTCTCTCCCACGTCTGGCTTCCCAATGGGGCACCGAGGGGCCACGTCCACGGCCTTCCTTTAACCCTCCGCCTGGCAAAGCGAGGACTCCTTGGCAGAAGCCGCGCGGGACAGCCTGGAGCAGACTCTTCACCCGACTGCCAGACTTGGGCCGACCCCTTTTGTTAACATGTTTAAGCCATCTAACAATTATTATGGGTAATAAACATATATATATATATATGTACAAATGCACACACACACACACACCCACACCCACACCCACACCCACACCCACGCCCACGCCCACGCCCACGCCCACGCCCACACCCACACCCACACCCACACCCACACCCACACCCACACCACACCCACACCCACACCCACACCCACACCCACACCCACACCCACACCCACACCCACACCCACACCCACACCCACACCCACACCCACACCCACACCCACACCCACACCCACACCCACACCCACACCCACACCCACACCCACACCCACACCCACACACACACACACACACACACACACATCTTCATGTGTAGTATATATGCAACACTTCCAATAAGTCTGAAATGTTCTGAACATGTTGTAGCACGACCAGTGAACGCAAAGCTTCTTGTTGGAACAACCCCCGAGCCCCTTTCAAGGCAACCGACCGCCGATGCAGGGGCACCTTCCAGTCAGGAGAGTTAGACGCCATAGCTGGACGCAAATAGGGAACGAATCACACGTGAAAAGATATCCTCTTCGCTTCTTTTTTGTTGTTCTTGCCTTTTCTTCTCTTGTTTTTGGAGGGGGGGGGCACATCTCCAGCAGCAAAGAAGCACAACTACGCACCGCAATCGAGCTGGAGAAACTCATTTTTGTTTGTTTACACAGCTTTGTATTTTTGCTGCATGCCAGCCCTTTCATGAATGCCGGCTTTGGGCTGTTCCGGCGCGGCTCACTTCTCCTCCGCCGCATCCGCATCCGCCGCATCCGCCGCATCCGCCGCATCCGCCGCATCCGCCGCATCGGCCTTATACGCATCCCAAACCACAAACCTGCCCTTCTTGTCCTTGGGGGCCACGGGAATCATGTCCGCGAATCGCTTGAACTCCTGGGGCTTGATCCAGGGAGGGTTCTTGTCCAGGTCCCGGATGTTGGCCGTGGTGTAAGGGTCAGGTTTCAGGACCGGATCGTAGATGGACTGAAGTGGCAGGTACTTCTCCTTCAAGAAGTCACGGTCCTTGGGACGGTAAAGGCCGTGAACCGGGCCGAAGCGCGGAACCTTGGTGCGCTTGAACTGCAAGAGATCTATGTGCTTCCAGGGGAGACGCTTCTCCTTGCTGACTGGTGGCACGCCGTATTTGCGATACTCCTCATGGATCTCCCACCTCGCTGGGTTCTGCTTCACCTTGTGGATCACCTTCTGCGCCTGCAAAAGCTGCAAGGCGTCGATGATGAAGCGCTTGACCTTCATCTGGTTGCCAGTCAAGCCGATCTCTTTCATGAGGTCAACGGTCTTGATCGGCGGGTCGCGGAAATCTTCCTTCATGTTCTTCAGCAGGATGGTGGTGATGCGCTGCATGATCTGCTTCGTGTTCAAGTTGCTGTTGGGCATCCGCTTGTAGAGCTTCTTCTTGTAGCCCTTGGGCTTGTCCTTCTGCCGGGTGTCGGCGGGGTAGGGCCCGGCGGACTGCCGCTGCACCAGCGGCGCCGGTGCCGACGCATCGGACGCCGGGCGCAACGTGGTGCCCGTGAAGCCCACGAAGCCAAGAGGCAACGCCAAGAAGCTCACCGCGAGACAAGCTGTGGCCAGGCCGTGGCGACGCATTGGCCTGGTGACTGCCATGGCTTCGAAACGAATGGCAAAAACCAGGTCTGGGGCCAAACATATCGGACATATCAGATCTGCATTCTGCACATGGGCGAATTCGTTCAGAGGGTGTGCTTGCTGCGGCTCCACAAGCTCTTACAGCAACTTGGAGCTTTTGGGCTCACGTGTCCCGTTTGATTGCAAGCTGGGACTTGCCAAAACTCAGCATACAAGCACCCGCATGTCGGTGACCCGGTGACCGTGCCAAATCCCCTCCTCCGCAGTCGACGTGCCGGGATAGCTCCTGGACGCTTTGTGATGAGCCGCTGGACATCTGACAGAAATCAGGCCCTCCCTGTGTTGCGAAAACACAAGGGAACACGTAGGCGATTTCTAACACCATCCATAATTGAAGAAGCCACCGGAAACGCCTCAACTCTATCAGCTTCCTTCCATTTTTCGGTGTGTGGAAGCGGCCGCTTCTCTCGCCATTTCAGGCACGAAGCAGGCATCAAGGTTGGGGATTTATAACTTCATGTCCACCTTTTGTCCCCCAGGCCCTCCACCAAAGAGGTTAGAATAAGGGTACCAACTTTTTTTCTGCAGCTTCATCCCCCGAGCTCACGGAGCGCTCCTAGCAATGCCCAGCTGGCCCAGCGCCGCCCTACTGCCGAAGCCACGCGGGGCCGCGAGCCTCGCGGCCTCGAGGTCTCTCCCCGGGCGGGGCCTTGGCCGGGAAGGCGTGTGGACATGGCCAAATGGGCGTTCACAGGCTATGAGTTTGATTTGCGGATCTCATCAACATCTCCTATTATTTCAGGGGAGCGTCCTCAAGAATTTGGGAGGCTGCCAAGAAGAAAGAATTCTGAGCCACAAAGTGGGCTAAGAAAAAGCAAGGGCGAGGGTAGGAACGAATGTCAAGGGATAGCCACGCAGCTCAGCTATAACACGCTCGATTTTGTCTCTATCCGGCATTTTATTGGTAGCTTCGAGGCGCATGCCGACAGTTTGCCAGCTTCTTTTCTGTCCTTTTGAGGTCTCTGGCTCTCGGCAAAAAAAAAATCCGATGCCGGGCCCACCATGTCCCATGAGTGGAAGCTACACTGTGCATCTGAGCTGTGGCCAGCGGCCGAACAAACGGCGGCAAGTCAAACTCAGCTTCGAACTGAAACATCAGCCCAAGGCCTCTAGGGCCCCCCCCAGCGCCAAACGGATGGAACGCATGTCAAGCTAAACTCATCGAAACTCCCCAGCAACCTACGGCCCTCTCACATAAAAACTCTGTTTTCAGCGGAGCTCCTTGGCAACTCCAATCCCCACCTACTGCAAGATCTTGCTTTGCCATGTGACGTCCCACGCATGAGAACAATTCTGCAAGAAGCAGGGCTCCCGCTCCCACCAGAACCAGCTCAGAAGGCCTGCTCTAGACGCCTCCCACCATCCCAAGAAAGGGCGTCAAATCATGACCACTTGTTCGTCGCCAATGACCGAGTGAGCCGCAGCGGTCGCTTTTTAGTCCGTGTGAACTAGGTACTTTCGCGTTCCATTCTTTCCATCGACCGTGGACATAAAGCTCGAGCCAGCTTTGGGACTCCATGGGAAGGCCGGCGCCTGGCTCGCCGAAATCTCGGCAAGGCCAATGCCTTCAACCTTCCCAAGGCATGCTAATACCATACCCCCTCACATAGCACGTCATTCTTGTCGCTTGCACCTGGCGCAAGGGAGTTCAGGGAACGAAATCCACCTCAACGTGATCGAAGTTCTGTCATCAACGGTGCGGGGGCTGTGGCCGTAAGTGTCAGCTGGAATGAAATCATGAGCCCCCCGTGCGAGACAAATGCATGAGGTTCGGAACTGCACGGCCAAGGCACTGTGCTCGCAGTTCACAAGGTTGCCGTCATCTTTGTCGATGCAAAGGTAGTCGCCTCAGAACCCCCGAACTCGAGTCCTGAGTCGCTCCTGTGGGTGATATAGGGTTAGAAACCAGGACTAAAGACAATGCTCAAGCCCAACAGCGCCAAAAGGCACGCTTTTCCGTTGCTTTGCCCACGTCTGAAGCGACAAGAAAGCTACGCAAGTCAAGGCCCCATCCCATTTCGGAAGGTTTTGCTTGCGTGGCGCAAATGTCTCGCCTCTTGCCCTCCCGACTCCCGACTCCCGACTCCCTGCCGGCCTTCTTCACCCGTGGCAGCCAAAGTGAGCGTTGCAGCGTCGTCCCACTTCCAGCTGCCCTGGGATGCCCGTTCCCGCCCACTGACCCAGTCTGTCCAGTGCTCATGTGAAAGGCCGAGTGTGTTTTTTGAAGTCTGTCTGAATACCCACTGGTGTAGATGTAAGTTTGTGCACTAGCCTTCGACTATTATCATATTTCAGGAATCCTTGCATCTGCATTAACACACCGAATTGCCTGGCAATGCGTGGTCAATGGCGATGCGATAGCTTCACGTCACACGCAAGGCTCACAATGAGTGGGTCGTGCGACGTGGTCTGCCGACTCGAACTCTAAACTGGTGAGCTCCTTTTGCGGCCGAGCTGCGTC